>JAUTXW010003787.1:0-485000 GCA_030620095.1 Kuschelorhynchus macadamiae
ACTTCTCCCGTGGTATGATTTTTTGTTGAACTTCGGGGTTTATTGGTGAACTTTTTATTTTATTTTTAGTTGTTTTTCCTAGGTACGTTGTCGGGTCCCTTGGAACAGGCCTGTAACAATTGTTTTGTAGGATATCCTGCATTTTTTGTACGTAATCTTGAGTATTCATAACCACAGTTGCGTTTCCTTTATCTGCTGGAAGGATTGTTATGTCTTTATTTTTTTCGAAAGTTTATTAGGGCCCTTTGTTCAGTGGCATTTAGGTTTTGTCTTGGTGTTTTGCTTGATTTTAAAATTCTTGCCACCTCTTGTCGAATCTCCTCTGCTTTTGTTTCTTCAGAGGAATCCAGGACAGCTGCCACTCCAGCTATTATTTCTTCTTTAGGGATTTCCTTAGGAGATATGGCAAAATTAAAACCCTTACTCAGTACGGATTTTTCACTTTCTGAGAGACTGTAGGATGATATATTACGTACTAATTTCTCGACGTCTACTGATGATCCTTGTGGCTGACTCGACTTTCTTAGAAAATTGTCATACTTTTTCGAAAGTTTCTCTGTCTTAATATTCTTATTTGATTCGGTTCGCCAAAAAGCCAAAGTTTTTATGCGACTCTGCAATAAAGGGTGAATGATGTTACTTAGTTTAAGGTGTAACTTTAAAAGTTCTTTCTCTGTCTCGGCTAGTTGTTTTCTAGTTTGATGGATTTGTTCTTTTAATAACGCCTTACTAGCATTTTGAAGTATGGTGTACTATACTTGTACAGGCAGTGATATCTACAAGGGGTTTCCCAAAACTAAAGAGGAAATGGTGCCTAGCACGACTTGGTTCCCACGGGAATTTAGCGACTTTCAGGAATTTGGGGATTTTCAGGGATAGGGGTTCCCGAGTTAAAAAACTAATTTTGTACTTGTACATGCATCAAAAAACACCTAAACAAAAAAAAAGTTCAATCAAATCAAGTCTAGTCAAAAGGCCGTTTAGCAAGGCCCTCATGCCTGGCACCAAAGAGAGTTCAAATTATGTCATTCACGTGAGCGATTGAGAGATTTGCACAGGACAACGAAAAACCTAAAAGAAAAAATCGATTATACAAATTTTAAATTAAAATATAAGAATTTTGCACGTAGCTATACACAGGATGTCCCAAAATTAAGTATTCTTAAATTCAGGTGTCCCAAAAAGGAACTCGTGCCTGGCCTGGTTCTTACGGGAACTGGGGGTTTCCAGAAATGCAGGGACTTTTCAGGGATACGGAAATATCCAGGCATTGTTGGAATTTCCAGGAATAGGGGTTCCTGAGGGAAGAAGCGCCTGAACTAAAGGCCTATCTATTTATAACTATGCGCAATCCCGTATTTTAAAAATAGCTGACTTTAGTATGTTATATGGTTTCGTGTTATATATTTATATACGGGCTGTATAAAGCAAGCTGGTTCGGAATAGTGGAATTTTCCAGTAAAGGGGGATTCAAAAGCAGCTTTAATTTAATTTTTTGGATTAAGTACTGTTTTACATATATGGTTTAATATGGATTTTATTTATGATAAGGTTTTAGTCGTTTAAAGCATTCTGAATTGAGTGCTACAAAATGTTTTCTTAGTATAAATTTTAGACCGTTATAAATATTGGTTTTCCATTAAGACCATTAACCTATCATATTTTTACTTTCCCATATAACAGCACACATATTGTATTATTAATATAAAATTTAGGATATATAGAGTATTGTTTTTGCGAAAGTTTTTGAAAGATATGAGATAGGGTTTTTTATGTTTTCGAGAACTTAGAAAATGAATACATATGTGTAGAAAAAAATGGTAATGCCTGTGTGTACACAAAATTGACTCGAACGATAACTTGATAGGAGTCCAACCATTTTGTTCCAAAAATAGTATCGGTCAAGTTCTGCCGGAATTAGATTTTGGGAGCCATGGGGGTAAATCCTCGATATTTTTAAGGGCTATAATAACGCAAAAATAATTATTTTTTGAGAACGTACAAACCGATAATAATCTAATTCAAAACAGATATAGTTGAGGTATTTGTTTTTACATGGAAAAATTGTGGAAGTCATCAAACGCGTTAGCCTTTTTAACATACCGGGAACACGTCCATTAAGCAGCCCCAGAAAACGAAAATATGTTTTGTTGTGTAATTTTTGTGAACGGTGAAACATATTAAATTCCTTATATCTTTTTTTACATTAAATATTTTCTACATTATACAGGGTAGACCTTGGGAATACAAGTAAATATCCCCTATACAAATATTTTCATATCGATAACTCTTAGATTTTATTAAAAACAGGCATATTTTTCGCATATCGATTTGGATTTTCGTTATCAGATGCGTTGATATAGAAACAATATATAAACTCTCCAGCTGTCAAAATGCTTTGCGTCCTACATAGTATTTTAGATATTTATGTTTTTACATTTAAAATCGACAGTTGTCAATTTGTCAAAAATGGCAACATATTATGGGTGCGAAGCCTTATTTTCTCGTTATTAATTCAGACTATAGCGGCTATAGTTTTTATTCTGCCCAAAATACAATGATTTACCATCGTGTTGATATGATCAGTTCGATAGTACCAAATGGTACCGCTGATACCAGCCAAGCGACCCCCTCGAGTTTAAGCTCATTTAGTTTTTCGTGATAAGTCAAAATACAGCTCGATAGTGCCGAATGGTACCGATGGTACCAGCTAGTGTACCCCAGGATGTGGCGCAAGCAAATATTATTATAGTTGATTGATCAATCAGAATTCTATTGCTTTAGTCATTAACAGGGCTGTAGCTATTATATAGGAAAAAAACCTTATGTTATTTTATGATTACAAAATAAAGTAGATTGTTCTAGGTCTACGTTTAAACCTAAATTTGATTTTAGAAATTATTGTTACCAAAATCGAGATTTTTTCAGATCTTATACGTTTCAGGGTCCCTAGGTACCTAAAAATATGTTTTCTCATTTCTGCCGGCCTGTCTGTCTGCCTGTTCCCCGCATAGCTAAAAAACTACTTACCCGATTGTCTTCAAAATTAAGGGTCATATGGGAATGACTTGGTTACAATTTGCTAAAACTCCAATATGGCGAAACAAAAGGGCAACCTAGTGAAATGCTAAAAAACTTATTAAAAAACTATTTATCCAATTTATCTCAAATTTGGACAAACAACAAATATTATGTTGGAATAGATTGGTAACATTTTGGTACGAATCCAAGATGGCAGAATAAAATGGCGGAACAATATAATATTTAGAAATTCGGCCTGAAAAAGCTGTTTAATGAATTGATTTCAAATTGTGTGCAATAACTAATTGTTGTATAGGGATCAACTAGTAAAATTGTGGTACTAATTCAAAATGACCGAACAAGATGGCGACTAAGTAAAATGTTGGTAATCACCCTCTCAGATTTTACAAATCATCACGTTTTATCGTCCCTAAATGCCAAAGAATATGTTTTATCAATTCCGTTGGTTCGCCTGACGGTTTTGCTGTCTGTCATTTCGCGGCGTAGCTTAAAGACTTCTTCCCCGATTTGACCAAAAATTAAGGGTTATATGGAGATGATCTCGTCATATTTTGGTAAAAATACAATATGGCGAAACTAAATGACAGCCTTGTGAAATATTAAAAAACTACTTATCCAATTTGTCTGAAATATCGCGCAAACATGAAAGTATTATGTTGAATTGAACTGGTAAAATTTTGGGACGAATTCAAGATGGCGAAATAATAAAATATATATAAATTCAGCCCCAAAAACCACTTATTGGGTGGATTTCAATTGTGTGCTATAACCTATTATAGTATAGGCGTCGACTAGTAAAATTGTGTTACTAATTCAAGATGGCGAAACAAAACTATTTATTGAATTTTTTTTAAATTTTGCCCAAAAGTCAAGTGTGGCATAGGTAGAAATAAACTGGTAAAATATTGGTAGGAACAAAATGTCGCCCAATTAAAATGTTTGAAAAGACAATATAAGTAACACATATATACTGTAACCATTTACTGAACTAAATTGGGTTACACTTAATATTCCTAATAAATGGTAAAAAATCATAACGAGGAAAGTTCAGGGTAAAGGAGATTTACCGATTTTTTAACCCTTGTTTCAGATTTTTAATTCATTCGTATAAGAAAAGTATTGTAATCGTGAAAAATCACCCTCCTAGATTTTTTAAGATTTTTACTTTTCAGGGTTCCTAGATGACGAAAAACATACTTTCTGTATTCTGTCGGTCGGTCTGTCGGTTCACGGCGCGGCGTCATTAAAAAAATTATATACCCGATTGACTTCAAATTTTGGTCAAAAATTAAGGGTTATATGGGGATGACCTGGTAAAAATTCAATATGACGAAAGAAAACGCCGGCCTAGTGATATGTTTAAAAAATTATTCCAAGGAAACTATTTGTCGAATTTACCTCAAATTTTACACAAAAATCAAATATTACATTGGAATCAGCTGGTAAAATTGTGATATTAATGCAAGATGACGAGACAAAAGCCTAAAAAAATAGTTAACGTATTGATTTCACATTTTGTGCAAGAATTAATTATGGTATAAGAGGTGAACTAGTAAAATTATGGTATGAATTCATGATGACGGAACTAATATAATAAAAAGTTTAGTTTACATATTTTCACGATTTAGTGATCCTAGAAAAAATATGTTTCACAGTTACCTTAGTCTGTTTGTCTGTCAGTTCGCGGCATAGCTAAAAAATTGCTTTCCCTATTAACTTCAAATTTTGGTAAAAATTTAGAGTTATGTGGACATGGTAATATTTTGGTAAAAATCAAATACGGAGAAACAAAATGGCGTTAGTGGAAATGTTAAAAAACCTATTATTAAAAAATTGATTGTCCAATTTATCTCAAATTTTGCACAAAAATCAAGTGTTACATAGGAATGAATCTTGATTGAACATAGCAAAACAAAATGGCGGCCCAGAAAACGATTTAAAAAATGGGCCTGAAAAACTACTTATTAAATTAATTTTAAATTGTGTGCAAGCATTAAGTGGGATATAGGGATAAACTGGTAAAATTGTTTCAATAAAAAATTAAATGTGATATAAGGATAAACTCGTACGAATTCAACATATCGGAACAAAATAGCGGTCAAACAAAATCACTGTGAAAACTACTTGTTCAATTCATTTTAAATCATGCTCATAAATTAAGTGTGGGTTAGGTAGAAACTTGTCAAATATTGATTCGAATCCAATATGGTGGAACAAAAGGTCGCCCAATCAAAATGTTTGAAAAGATCGTATATATGAGATATTAAATGACCATGTGTGAAACTAAATTGGGTCACACTTTACTATTCCTAATAGAAGGAAAGATTCACAACGAGGGAGGGTCCAGGTAAAGGAAATTTATCGATTTTTTAAGACAAAATTTATTTGGACATTGTTCTGAATTATTAAGGTACAGGGTGTCCCGAGGGGTGTCCAAATTCGAGCGTTTTTCCAATGTTTCTAACTATTAAAACTTTTCATCATGGCTAATTTATGATAAGGAACGAAACATCGGGTTAAAAATCTAATTAAGTCATATGTCGGCGAGAAAAAATGGCACTGAGAATGGGTTTTTAAATAACTTCCGAAGTAGAACAAAATTTTCTGAACCTAATAAAAGAGGTAGAGTCAAATAATTTTTACATTTCCATTGCCACATTTTCTCCGCTTCAAAATGACGTAGTTAATTGAATTTTTGACCCGACGCTCGGCATTCCATTTCTCCGCAATCATTAACTGATGATGTTCTTTAGTCCAAAACATCGGAAAAATATTGAGTGTGATATGCTGTTGAATTTAGAATTAAAATTAGTGTTTATTAAGAATACAATATTACATATACATGTTTATGATGATCGTTCAGAGATGAATCGTCGGATCATAAACTTAATAACGCATTTTAATAGAGGGAAAAATGTAGCTGTGATGATATGAGATTTATTTATCTTTTTAAAAAAACTGGGTAAAGAAACGATTTTCAAAAATTTACTATTTTAAAAATACTCGACGTATCCTCAATTTAAAAACGGCATTTGATTGCGCAACTTTGCCACAAAAACTTTTCCATATCTCGTTTAGCTTCTCCCAATGCTCACCCTAGAAATTGGGATACCTTGTACACCATGCGAGGGACTTTCCCTGTAAATTGCTTTTTTATGACAAATTTAAGAAAATATTGTTAATAAAAGATTTTTATTTTTTTTTGCAATGACTAAAGTATAGATAAGTAAAAGTAAAGTTCAATTAAAAGGACTTTATTTCAAAATTTTCAAAAAAAACGTTATGTAAAAATAATACATAATCAAAACAAAAGGTAAATATGCAAGGTTTGAATTTAAAAGATAATGGAAAATTAGATAAATGTGATAATAAAGTTGTAGTTAACTGGTATAGTTAAATAGGTACATACAATTTACGCAACTGATGTTTTTTTTACATACTACATGAAAGTTATATTTAGTTATTTAATTATACATTTTAGCGCGCGCTGTACATACAGATTTTTAAATATTAGTATATATTTTTTAATGCCAATTTGCTGCTTTTACTTGAATAATTATGCGAAACGTCGAAATTTCTGCTTGAGACGTTTCCTTGAATTAAACACATCCTAGCGAGTACCCGCGATTTCCTTCGCGTATGGCAATAACTAAAAAGCTTTATATCCTAACTTAAATCTCCTAATTTTAATACCTCTTTATAAATTCAATTTTTGTCAACGGGGGCTTGGGAGATTTTTGTTTAATTACTTCCGATCTTTTGGAACACCTTGTATACATTTTTAAAAAATATGTAAAAAAATAAAATAAAATACACTTTCTGAGGCGTTTTTTTTTAACTAACCGCTTTTAAAAAATAAATTTTTATATAAAAATTATTGTAATATTTTAGGGGCGGTTTCATCCCTTTGAAATTTAATTTTTGAAAAATCCTTCTTATCGAACCTCCACATCCTAGCTTTTTGCATCAAGTGGTTTGAGCAGAATCGTGATTTATCAGTGGCCGGATTTTTGGAAACAACCGGTGTAAATTTTTAGGAAATTTTAAAATATGTAAAATAATCTAATGCAATACATGAGTTAAAGCGTTTTTCCGAAAAACCAACCGTTTTTAAATAAAAATATTCTAATATTTAAGAGGCACTCCTTGAAATCTGAGTTTTGAAAAATCCCTTCTTATCGATCCTCTACATCTTACAATCAACCTCTGTGCCAAAACTCAGCTTTTTACGCCAGGCGGTTTGAGCAGAATCGTGATTAACCGGGGACCCGATTTTATGAAATACCCTGTATACATTTTTAAGAATTTTTAAAATATATAAAATAATCAAATAAAATACACGAGTTTAAGTGTTTTTCCCAAAAAATCATAACATAAAAAATGTTGTAATATTTAAGGGGTGGTTTCACTCTTGAAATTTGAGTTTTGAAAAAATGCCAAAATGCAGCTTTTTACGTCAAGGGGTTTGATTAGAATCGTGATTTGTGACCCGATTGTTATGGAACACCCTGTATAAATTTACAATACAAAAAATAGTGTTGAAAGGTCTCGGTCACCAGACGATTATTAAAAAAAAATCATATATATCGGTGCAGTACAACTCTCTCACGAACTTGCTGAAAATTTTGGCAGTGTTTTAAATATGTAGATTTTACAACTCTTACATGTTTTTTTTTTAATACCAAACCAAACATAAATTGTTTGATTGAATTGAAAAAATAAATATTAAATTTACCATCACGGTCAGGAAATGAAATTGAAAAAATTATGTATTCGACAGAATTCTTATTTTTCTACGTGGTTTGTTTTGCAAATCTTTATTTTTATGACTATGCATTTTTTTCAGACTCACACTTAATTGTTTGTATAGCATGGTTTTTAATATTAACAGCTTAATATATTTCTCATTATGCAGTGAGCATAAATTAATAAGTTAAATAAATAATTTTTCTTTTATTACTGCGTCCATCATATGCACACTCTATTTTTTTAACAAATATGATTGCATTAATTAACAGTTTCACAAGAATAAAACGAACTCTAGTCTCGTAGAGTTAAAAATTCACAAGTTTGACTCTAAAACGGGCTGACATAAACGATACAGGTAAGCGATTCCTAGGTCTCCGAATGTTAGAATGAGTTAAACTTGACCGTCAAACTTCTTGATTCACTTTGAGTGGATCTGACTGCCGATAGTCGTAGCATGATACAACGCATAAGGCTAGTTATCATATATTTGACTCAACTTGAACCAACATCTTAGTCACTTTTTAATACAGGTCAAACGGTATACTAGCTACAAGAAGTATGTTTAGATCTTCATGTAGAATTCAGAAATACTTAAATCTTTAGGTTTTTTATTAAAGGAAACATCTGTTATAAATAATAATTTTTAATTATTTAAAAAATGTATTACTCTGTTTGACAATTTTAATTTGAAATCAAATAAATGTGCCCAGATTTTTAAAATTTAATTCCTATATCACCCCGAATTTTTGTGAAGAATTTCAAGTCACCTGGATAACTACTTTCTTAATATATTTTATAAAGAATTTTATTAAGCTGCCATTTTGATCCGCCATATTAAATTAGTTATCAGTTCTTTTTAGTCAATAGGTTACGCAGTCTTCTTGCTATACCTTAAAACGGAAGATCTAGAAACTATAAGAGCTTGTTGACAATACATTGGTTTAGAGTTATTTATCTCCCCATATAACCATTCCTATTTCAATTAATCATTTCAATGATTAAGATTATTTTGATTTTAATTAATTTAATGTTAGTTAACTACAAAAAATAGAACATAACAATCGCAAGTTAAGCTGAAACGAAATAGTATACTATTCTTATTATAGGATTATAATAGTTATCAGAGTAATTTATAAGAATGGCCCTATTAAAAGAACCAAAGGATTGTCTTCGGCTTTAGAAAGATTTTACTACGTTGTTGCTTGATCAAATAGCGAAATATTTTTAATATTTCTCAATTGCCCGTTCTCAAATAGAATACGCATTTGTTGCGTAGCCATCGTTTTATCAGGCGCACATTGACGCATGTAATATTTTTAAGATGGTACAAATATTCACAAGATTTCTATGGCCATTCTCTAAAATAAAAAGTTACAAGCTGATTTATGCCTTTCACTCAAACCGTTATCAGGAACTACATGTAGTCTTGGATCTTACAAGTTCTGTACCAGTAATCATTCTAAAAAATACGGGTTAAACGGGTCTAGGTAATTAACAAACAAAACAAAAAGTTCGAAACATACATTTCCAAAAAAATTTATTTCGAATGACAAAAAGTTCAAATTACAAAACGTTCGATTACAAAATATTCGAAGAACAAACAGTTTGATTGAACTTAAATAGTTGATATATTTGACTTATATTTTACGTAAACGTATCCCTCGTGGAATACTTTTTTATTTTTTAATTGAGTAGTAAAGGATAATGTTTGGTACATAATTAATATTTGGAAGTTATCTTGGTTTGTGCCTATGGGCAAGTCAAGACCCGAGACAATAAACAGTTTTTAACAACGAACAACTTCTCCTGATACTACCTATTTAAATAAGTCTAAAAAATCAAATGTATCTTACATCCGAGGATACGCCTAAAATATGTTAAAAAATAAACGATAAGAAATCAATTTTTCCTAAAAACAAACCAAAAGCAGTGAAGACTCAAAATTAACGCAAACTAACAATAACTAACATAAATCTCCATATGGATATTGGCTAGTCTTGTTTTTTAATTGGGATTTTTTTTTATTAAACCAAATAATTTTAAACGGTATCAGCGGAAACTTTTTTGATTATCATTGGGTAAAAATCGATAGGTTTTCGAAAGGTTATTCGAACTTATTGTCATTCGAACATTTTGTTTTTGAAACTTTTTCTTCGAACTGTAATTATATGGGAGAAACATGCGGTGATATCGATTATGCACTGATGAGTAAGACTGTCACTTAGAAGATCTACTTTGAACAATATTAACTGTTAAAAATAATTAATTCGAAATGATTAGCAGACGAAACTTTTGTTGTTCGAATAATATGTAATTCAAACTTTTTTTTATGTGAAATAAGTGTTTTACAAAAAACATGTTTTGGAATAATTGACTTCGAAATTAATGCCTCTTCCTGCGCTAAATATCCCCTTAACTAAAATTATTCTATCTGTCAATAGTCTAGTCATGTTTATAATGGCCGAGGTATGCCCTATTAATTTCATATCTGAACATCAATAAGTCTAAGACATACTTGTTGAAGTGGGAGACGAAACTTAATTCAAAACAACTGAGAAAAACAATCACTTTTGACTAGGGCTGGGATTTTTTAGATATATCGATAGTAATCGATATAAAAAATAACGAGAGTTAAGCAAAAAATGTCGATAGTTTTAAATACTGTTTTCTAAATAATATCTACTGTTTTCAGTGTTCTCATAAACAGAAATCAAAATGATTTAGGTTCAGGAGAACCTGGTGGCCAAGAAGTCGGCCCGCTACGACCAACCCAATTTTTTTTCTTTAAATTATCTCTTACATCGCCACTGAAGTGTGCAGGTGGTCCATCATATATAAACCACAGTTTGATTTTTGTTATTCATTCAAACCGTTATCGGGAGTTGTATGTGGTCTTAAGCTATTGGATCTTATAATACTGGAATACGAATTACTCAAAATCTGTCCTGTACCATTAACCATTGAAAAAAACTACATTCTAAACAATCCCCTTTATTAGAATTATTCAATCTGTCATTTTTGTAATCACCAAGGTATGCCCTATTTTTTTAATATCTCAACATCAATCGACAACATACGTGTTGAAATAGAAGACGAAACTTAATTTAAAACTACTGAGAAAAGCAATCGCTCTTGACTAGGGACCGGATTTATTTAGATAGGTCGATAGTAATCGATATATTGAGTAACGATAGTTAAACAAAAAATATCGAAGTCATGCTTCTCGTGCTCCTCTAAAACGATTTTGGGATCGCTTAGGGCTCTCGGTCTATATATGGAAGTTAGTACAAATATGTATTTATTTTATTTTTAAAGTTACAATGAACTACACTGTTAACATAAATGAAAAAAATATGGCTGTGAAAATGTAATTTTTTATTTATAGCCGGTTTTGGAAACATTTTACCAACAGAACTTCAATCCTCATTCATAAAATACAGGATGTTTCAGAAAGGTGTTGAAAAATTAAGGGGGTAATGTAGTTCATATAAAATAAAAATAGTTCCGCAGACGCTTCGTTTTTGAATTACAAGGTGTCTAAAAATATTTTATGAATCAATTTTTTTAATATAATGAAAACATTTCCAGACAGTGCACTGAAACTCGGCATGCAGCATAACTGTATTAAAGAAATTTCTATGAGAAATAATTAAATATTTACTTTAAGCAATGCATAATAGCAAGTCCATTATTTTTACTTTTAACATTTTTTTAAACAAATTTAATAGTTCTTAGTAAAAAGATATTTTGACTTTTCTTCGTCTGATGCTTTGCTTTCCAGACAGAAAAAATATGATTTTATATGACGACAAAATCCAACCAAGTCAATAAGATGTTTATTACACTGTTTAAAAAGTATGTGGAAATTTACAGTTTACATATTAACAATTAATGTTGGTCAAAGTAGATGTTATAAAGTGGCAACCTTGTGCATCAGCACATGCTCGATATCTCCCATATGATTAGAAGTGAGGATAAGAATAGCTAGGGCCAAAAACTGAAGCATTTGTAAAATATATTACCGGAATTGTTGCATCTGCATATGGGCAAACCATGTTGTCAAAAGTTAACTTTTCTCCACAAATTTAGGCAACTGTTAGAAAGTAAGGTTTGAAAATATATATTATATATTTATATATATATATATATATATATATATATATATATATATATATATATACGACTGTCTCGCTGTATAAATAGGACAAGCCTCACAATATCTCAAAAACTGGATCAATCGCCGCTCTCACAAAACATATAAACGAAACTTCCAATACTTTTAATTTTCAGGAGATAAAAATTTTGAAAACAGAAACTAACCAAAAAAAGAGGGAGATATAGTCTAGTCTTCTTTGACTTTATATGATCACTCTTTCAAATGAAAATCGCCTTTTAAAAACCTTTTAATTTCAATTTTCCATAATTTTGTCTATATCAGGAATAAATAAACTTATTAACTGCGCTAATTTCAAAAACCATAAAATACCAAAAATGCAAAACAATGAACTTTACGTTTTTTATCCAATCGAAAAAATAAACAACAGAACACCTACTAATAATACTAAACATCTGATATAAATACCTAAACCAAGTCAGTCGAATTTTAACTTTTCAGTGTTTTAATGTATGTGTTGTTTCAAAACTAAATGTCGAATACTGTGCCAGAAAGTTTGTTTATGAATGTTTTGTTGGTTAATATTTTATTATGATGCCGGAGATTACCTTCTTGTTATTGTGAGTTAAGAAATAAATTAAATTTGTAATTTTCTTTGGATCATAAATATTATATATTTTTTAAAATCTTTACGTCCTTTATAAAACATTGTTTTATAAAGGACTGATGAAGGCAAAAACTTGTCGAAACGTTTGTAAATACAAAAATGCTACATAAAAACTAAGTCTTCTTTTTATATATAAAAAATAAGGACAATTAGGTTCAATGTGGATTGTGTTTGAAAACGTTTGTTACAAATAAAAAAGTGAAATCATGAGATAATTAGTGTTTTAGTACTAATTTACAAGTAACCTTTCCCTAGGCCGCCATTTTGTTTCGCCACATTAGATTTTTACTGAAATTTTAAAGGTCATCTCCATATCACTCTTAATGTTTGATCAAAGTTAATCGAGTAAGACAGACACACAAACTGGCGGAACTGAGAAAACATATTTTTGACATCTAGGGACGCTAAAACGTGACACAAAAATTTTATTTGACCGCCATTTTGTTCTGCCATCTTGAATTCGTGCTATAATTTTACCACTTCATCTCTCTACCACATTTAATTCTTACACAAAATTTGAAATCAATCTATTAAGTAGTTTTTTCAGGCTGAATTTTTAAATATTTTATTAAACCGACATTTTGTTTTACCATCTTGGATCCGCACCAAAATTTTACCAGTTTAATCTTAGATAATAATACAATCCTTAGAAAAATTGCAAAAAACAATTTGGCAGATTTTTCGAAATTTTGAAAATTTTGCCAAATATCAAATTTTTTGAAAATTTAATTTTTAAGTTTATCAACCTGTAGCTTTTTAATAGTCACTCTAATACACATTTTTAAAAATAGGATTTGATTGTTTCTTTATTTTTGTAAACTTTTTGGAGCCTCCAGTACACGGTAATTATACATGGTTTCCCGAAATTAATTTTAATTAGTTAGTGTAGGAAACATAAAATTTATTGCAGTACATTTCAACTAGTGATGCTGCGAGACGAGACAAGACGAGACTAAGTGTTCATCTCGTCTCGTCTCGATATTTTGATTTCGTCTCGTCTCGAAAAAAGGTTAAATAAACCTGTTCAATGAAGATGATGCCGTTTTAGCTATAAACACTCACAGTGCTACCCAAATCAATCATAGATTACGAGCAGCTGCAGGTGTAGTAATTTCCACAAACTTTAATATGGAGAAAAAAGAATGAACGATATCTAAAAGAGAATTATTTTAGAAATTTTGAAGGAAAATAACATTGAGCGAATAGAATGGCCTGGAAGATCTTCCGGCATTAATGTGAATGTGATAAAGCATGTATGAAGCAGAATGAAATTGAAGATACTCGTACATGAAGGTGAGTATGAAATGAATAATTGAGATGACTTGGCGAATGCTGTGAGAGCGGAATAGGAAGCTATACCCCAAGCCTTTATTGTAAACTTGGTGCATAGCATCCCAGAGAGGGTAGCAGAGGCGTTACGTGTGGGTGGCGGGCCAACGAAATACCGATAACTTTAATGTAAGTTCTTACTACGTTTATTAACTCTTGATATATTGCTTTTAAATAAATATTAACCAAAAATTGAAAATGCCTACGAAAACTACTGAGAAACAAATTACTGGCGATATGAGAAATTGGAATTTCTTTTTCATCCTGTTTAGATGCTCTGTTTTTTACGTCTAATAAACTTATCGCTTTAATTTTGTGTGTTTGACCATACTGATACATGTCTGGCATACAACAAAAAATAAAGTTTTTTTTGCTGTAATTTTTTTGAAGAATCAATATAGTTAAAATACCCTAAACATGTCAAATGTCCCAGGATATCATCCTGAAGTTTAAAACTTTATTGAAAAGCACTGGCAAAACAATTTGTCGATAATCATATAAACATATAATTTTTGAAACATTGAAGACGTTGTTTTTTTATATGTATTTGTTTTTATTTTGGAAAATTGTATACCTTCTGAGCCCTCTAATTTTATACCGATATGTATGCATATATGTTCGATGTATAGCTTTAAATTGAAAGGCGTTTATTGCGTCTTACCAAATTGACACATTTACAGCGCAGATATTTTATAAAAAAAAACGGTAAAAAATACAATGTTGACATTTGAAAAGGTTTAATTAAAAAAATAGAGTGGATCGTTTTTTAAATTCATTTGTTTTTTTTTTGTCAATCTGTATACCGTCTAGACCAATGGTTTTTTTACAATGCTCCGCGGACCACTGATGGTCCGTGGAAGTTCCAGAACTGGTCCTCGAAATCATCACTTATTAAAACGTAAAGATAAATGAAACATAGGTAACATAGACATCGATGCGTCGACGCGACGGCGAAATATTTTGAATTTTATTTGAAAAAATCAGACTTCCTATTAAAGAGAAATTTATTTAAAAGTTTTATCAACACTGTCCCTATATTTTTATTGTAATTTAATTTATTTATAATATACGTATTGTAATTATTAGAAAAATGCAAGTATTTCATAATAATAGTAAAGACATTCTTGTTAATGACGCTCTGAAGCCCGCAAAATTGGGCAATTTAAAAACCGTCCATCTGAATTATTGTAACCAGTGGCGTAACTACAATAGTGCGAGTGCTGCGGTTGCGCCAGGGCCCGCGCCTATAAGCCTGGTTAAAGTCTACAGAAAAAAGTATCGTATTAGAACTATCGATAGAACTAAAAACTATAGGAAAAATAAGGAAATTACATTTACAAAACTACGCGACTTTTATTAGGCCAAACCGTGTCACCGTGTGTATAGATTAACGCGCGCCAAACATTCTTTAATTTTTACTTGGCCTTCACCAGCCAGCAGGAGCAGGTTCATTTCTGTAGCAGTGGACCACTTTATGTCGGTAAAGATCTATTGAACAGAATTTCTACGGAGAATAGGGAGTGAAAATGCAAAATAATTACTGAACTGATAGTTTATTTTAAGTTATTTTTGCTTTGGGCAGGGTCGCATTACCCATTAGGCCCGTGAGACCCGGGCTTTGTTGGGTGATAGACTAAAACAGGCGTATAATTGCAGTAATACTGATTTTATATTTTGTTTTGTATTGAGTTGTTGAGTATTCAGCGTTGTAGTTGTGATAAAACGAATTACAATACGAATGGGGAGCAGCTAAAAGAAAAAAAGCATGTAAAAATAGACAATTTTTTTCAATTTATAGACAAAAGTAACACCAGTCAGTCGTCTAATCGTAAATCGGTGTAATTAGAATTATTTATGCTTTAGAATGTTGTTTTGTTTCTTTTTTTGTTAAGTTTATTTAGAATAGTTTATATGAAATATGTTATGGTTGATATATAACCTTATTTCATTTTTCTGTGATACCTATCCGATTTGCTGATTTATGAATTTTTTTTTATTTATATGTACTTATTATAGAGAAGGAAGGAGGCCTGGTTTTACGATTTGGCACCAGGGCTCCACGTTGTCTTGTTACGCCACTGATTGTAACCATCAACAAGAACGTTTCGAATTCAAATTAGCAGACAGTTTGGACATTGACTGTGTCCTTGGAAATTTCAGGTTTAATTGCCAAATCCAAAAAAAAAACACATCGGTGAAACTTTGGTTAGTCTTGTATACTAAAAATATCGAAGGGGTGTGTTCAAGATGTCAAAATGAAATTTCAGTATCGAAAAATGGAGTGAAGTCGGGTATTCAAAAAATGTCTAATAAAATTGAATAACATGATCATTGACAAGATAAAACTTTATACATATTTTGGGCTGCAGTGTGTTTAATCCACAGACGTTGTATAATGTTCTCAACTACTCGTATTTCTTATATATTTGGATGACCACATGAAAAGTTTAAGGAAGAGTGAATGTCTGAGTACAGGTGAGGGACAAGACGAGTAAACAATGTCCCAAGATTTATAGATATAATAAATTAATTAATCTTTGAGAAACATGACATTAAGTAGCAAAGCTTTCTGGATTTTGCAGTCCCCGCTCTGATCAAGCTGTAATAAAACCAAATGACATTGGTTGTCAAACATAGGCTACCGAAATACTCTCGGAATGCTTTGATGATACAATGAATAATTGATAAAAGTAGACAACTTTATTAAAAGTAGTGCACTCAGTATTCGTCTTTTCAAAATATTTTGCAGACAAATGGACGAACACAAAACCCTATTTTTTTACACTCACTCGTTAGCTGTCAAAAGAAAACATGTTAGCGAAGCTGTCTGAATTATAAGAGGTTAAATTGTTATTAATTGATAAGAGTAACAAATTTACAATTGGAAAATTACTTGTGGATTTGCGAAATTAAAAGAGATAACTATTCTGCGTTTGATACGTTAAAATCAATTATTAATGAATACTGTGCAGAGATTAAAGGAGGAATACAAGAAGCAACACACCCTATTTGCAACAGTTGTAAAACTAATCTATCATTTGGATGTCAGTCCTTACATGCGTTCAGCTTTGAGCAGCATTGAACAGCATATCCAGGAGTTGATAAAACACGTGTCAAAAAATGTATTAATAATTGGAAAGTCCTTGGTATGTATTTTATTTATAAAATAATCTTAATAAATAACATCACTGACAAACGGTTAGTCGTCCGTGGCAAGCTAAAGGTTTGGTTTAATGATCCCACAGCACTTAAAGGTCAAGATCTACTGGTCTAGACCATCAAAATTAACTTTCATGTTTTAATATCTATAAAATGAATCGTTTTACATTCAAAGGCGTTTTTCATGTGTTACCAAATTTACAAGATTTTCCAAATAACGCTCAACGATTGGATATTTTGAGGAAACATGTTTTTTTATGTCTGGGGCAGGAATTTCGCGAAAAACTTCACGAGAGAAACAATACTGGCAATCTAAAAAACGTTTAATTAAAAAAACATACTAGTTCGGTTTTTAAATTTTTTTTCTTTTTTGGACAACCTATACAAATGTTTTGGACTCCCCAAATTAACTTTTCTTTTTAATATCGATAAAATTCGTTGTCTTTAAGTTGAAAGGCCTTTTCATGTATTATCAAATTAAAACCTTTTTCAAATACAGTCTAACCATTGGATATTTTGAATATGATGCTAAAAATTAGGTGTCCCGATCTTTTTGGTTCATCAAATACACATTTTTTTAAAGGTATACCTTTTACAATAATATTAAAAACCATTTTCACAGAGTAATTTTGGAAAAGCTTATGTAATCATCTAAAAAAATCTTTGAAAGATAATTTTACGAATTTTAAAGCATGGTGGGTAAGTTAATAAAATTATCAATTGGCATTTTTGCCTCCCATAGAAACACCTCATTTTTTTATTTAACTAAACTAACTCAGCCCCTGATAATATTGCAGTCTAGCTGTAAAATTTCCGCTGTTCGTACAGTTCTTTATGCTCCACAGACTGCACAGTTTCTAGTAAGTTGCGCAGTTTGTCTTAAACGTCTATGAACAGCTGTAAATATGCTTGCACCATACATATTTAGTCTGAGGCTTGCACAAGGTAGACGGCCATGAAGAAATGTGCTCCAATAGAGATCACTCGCTTTTAGAGTATTTCCATTTGCCCTTCCATACATAAAGTAGATGTCGTTAATATTTTAAAAGAATAAGCTGGAATATTTAACTACTACTTAATTAATTTGCGTTTTTATCACAAGCAGTTTTACATCAAATCTTATTAATAGTTATAACTAAATGGCATGTCCAAATTGATTAATTTTTGCATATAACTTCCGACGAATAAAAATCAAAGCCTACTATATATATTTTTTTGTTTTCGAGCTCAATAGGTATTTTAAAACATAGTTTATATTTTACCTAGTAAACAGATCATCGGAAGAAGAAAAGTCGTGATATCTTTTTTACTAAGGATTGTTGAAATAATTTAAAAAATGTTAAATGTAAAACATTTCGGTGAAGTATCATGTTAACACTAATATGACTCTTGTTATTATTTACATATCAGGTAAAATTTTATTTTTAATAATTAGAAATGTTTTCAAGATATTTACAAAAGATTGATTTATAAAATATTTTTCAAGACCCTGTAACTCTAAAACGAAGCAGCTGCGGAAATATGTTAATATGAACTTTTTTCATGTTTTACTCTGCATATCACCCTCTTTTAACATCTTTCTGAAACACCTATTGCTTTCAATAGGCAATAAAGTCCGAAAGACGACCATGATGGAAATCATCATATCTTGGAACGCTGGCACAGATTAACAACCAATACGCTGGCATTTATTTGGCCTTTGGATTTTTTTTCACAATACCTACAAGGAGTGAGTAAAATAAGATGTTAAAATATGCCTTCAAAATTCTAAATCGACATAGTTTTAAATACCATGCAGTATTCCTAAGATTTGTAAGTTATGAGCAATAAAAAAACAGTAACTAAAAAGTTCTTATAGACTATCAAGAAATTATGGTTCTTGGGTTTAGACTGTGTCAAATGGAATTACTTTCCGAAGAGGCCCAGAGATCTTCACGGCACAAGATCAAAATACTGAATAAGCTTCGATGAGCAGAGTTCAGGTATTTATACCCGATCTGTGTCCACCGACGCGGACGAGACTGTAATGATTGGTTTTCATGCATGATGTAGCACGTAGCTTCGTTTATAATAACCCGAGACTGATGCAAGAATCTTGGTACTTTTTACATTAATCATGTGCTCTGTTGAGTGCTGGTGTTCAGAGACAGCGGATTGAACGATTTGTTTCTTACTTACACATATTTCATGCTTCTTAAGTCTTTTTTGCTTTACCGCAGGAATAAAGAATTTTATAAACTCCTGATTGTAAAGGAATTACATGTTTTGTTGACCTTAAGCATTGTCCATTCTTTTTGTGTGTATTAAAGATTGTGCGAATGTTGGCTCTCCGCAGACTTCTTGCAATTTTATCTGTGGTACCCAGGATAAAAGGTAAAACTGCTCTACTTTATGGTCGAGTATCTAATACTGGTTGAGTTCTGGTATTATTGTAATAAAAACTATTCAATGCCTTGAAGACGACAAAGAAGTACTACAGAGTGATCTCAAACTCCTTAGAGCAAATAAGGAAAAACCTGAGGAAACAAAGAAACTCTTAAACAAGGAGTCGTCATCCAACATTATAAAACAGATAGTAGTAAAAATAACAAAACCACAAGCACTATTACTTGGGGGGAGTACTGGATATAATAATGGGAAATATTTAAACAAATTACAGGCAGTGCCTTTGACACCAACTGCCCATACAGTAATAGTAATCTCTATCGAGATATAATAGCAACTGGCGATAAAACTATCCAAAACCTTACCAGCAACGATCTTGCAGTGATATTCATCACACCAGAACACGTAAGACTGGGAAATCCAATAAAGGAAAATGACATTAAAAAACT
The DNA here is from genome assembly GCA_030620095.1 of Kuschelorhynchus macadamiae. NCBI lineage: Eukaryota > Metazoa > Arthropoda > Insecta > Coleoptera > Curculionidae > Kuschelorhynchus > Kuschelorhynchus macadamiae. The sequence continues at coordinate 19,895 of JAUTXW010003787.1, forward strand.
TATAACAAAAGGCGACAACACAAACCTAGCTATTGTAGGAGCACCGCTTATACAAAATAAACCAGCACTTAATAATTGAGCAGCAGAACAAACTAGTGTAGAATAGTGTAAATGAGTCGCAAAAACTCCAAGTGCATTTCATAGACTGCAAGAAGTTAATACCTCGACACGAAGTAATGGAAAATGGCGAAATATCGAACAGAGGAAGGTATAGCATACTAAACTATATTTATCGGCATCTAGTTAAGACAAAAACAGTCTCAACATCAACAGAAGACTTCCAAGGATCCTCAACAGACCCAATTGAAAACGGCGAAAATGTTGTAACATCAATTCATATTCCGATACAACATCACGAAAAACAACAAACACATACTAGTACCCCATCTGACGCAAATAACACACCCGCCACCAACGGCGATCGATCCACACCATCCAAAAGCCCACAGCCATACAATTTTTTATACCCTCGTCTTTCCCAGCTCAGATTGGATATGTAGAATCACAACCTAACGTTCTCCGAATCAGTCATATAAACATACAAAATTTAGCAAATAAAATAAATAAACTGGAAATATTATGCCAGGAGTCACAACCTCATGCTCTCTGCATAACAGAAACCTGGATCGTCAATGCAGCAACCTCCAGCATGACCTTCGAGCACTACAACCTCCAAGCATCATTCTGTCGCAGCCAGCACATTCATGGAGGATGTGCCATATACACAAATAAAAATATAGTAACCAAGGCAATCGAGCAAATATCAAACTTTGCAAGGGAAATGCATATTGAGTGCTGTGGCATTGAAGTAAAGAAAAACCCTACGAAAATGATAATAATGGTAATCTACAGACCACCATCAGGCGACATTGATGTATTCTTCGATCAAATTTCTGATATGCTTCTATTTTGTGTGGGTATGTGCCTAAACATAATCTTGACTGGCGATCTGAATATCGATAGCATGAAAACCACCAGTAAATATAATCGACTCAAAGATATCTTCGACTCATTCAATCTCAAAAACTTCTGCGACGGCCCAACCAGGATATATACCACAACGTTTGGAACATCGAAATCGGCGATAGACTATATGGTAACGAATATGAGTGAAAGTTCCGTTAAATGCACTATTAAACAACCTCATTTGTCTGACCATCTCTTACAGGAACTAAACATAAATTTGAATCATGTACTGACCGAAAATAAAGCCCCGGGTAAAAGACGGCAAAGAGCAATAACAGAAAACAACCTTGTAAATCTCAAATACAAACTACGGCATGAGACATGGAACAGCGACGATGCTGTCGATATAGACTCGGCTTTTAATGCTTTCCTGCACAAATTCAAGTGGCACTACGAACATGAGTGTCTAATGAGACAAATAAAAAAGCAAAAAAAAACAAAACTGGTACAATGACGAACTAAAACGGGAAAAGGACAATCTACACGATCTTTACTTACTTGCAATGCGAACAAAAGATATACAAACTTTAGAACACTATAAAGTCCGAAAAAAGCAATACAGGAAAAACATCAAAGAGGCAAAAATAAGATCTAACAAGAACAAAATCGAAAATGCAGTCAATCGCCCAAAGGAAATATGGTCCATCATCAATGAAGAAATGGGAAGAAAAAAACAGCCTAAGCCTATAGAACTGCAAGTCGAAGATGTACTAATAACTGACCAACAAAAAGTGGCTGATAAGTTTGGAGATTTCTTTTCCACAGTGGCGGAAACAAAAATCAAAGACCATTTTGGTCACAATTCTACCACACCACCCACGACTAGCAAACCTCAACTAAACTCTATCTTCCTTGAAGCTACAACAGAAAAGGAAGTTATGGAGATTATCAGAGGCCTAAAAAATAAAAAATCGGTTGGCGTTGATGAAATTCCTGTGAGAGTGGTTAAAGCTGTGGCGGAGGAAATAGCTGAACCAATTAAAACATTAATAAATGCTGCAATGATGACGGGAACCTTTCCATCGGCCTTGAAAATAGCAAAAGTCATTCCAATATTTAAAAAAGGCGACCCACACAGTTTTGAAAATTATAGACCCGTGTCCATTCTTAGCGTCTTCTCAAAAGTATTTGAAAAGGTTATCTACAACAGACTACTACAATTCCTCAACAAATACAAACTTATCAGCAACAATTAACATGGATTTAGAATGGAGAGGTCAACTGAAACAGCGGCTGTGGAGTTGATAGATTTCATCTATAAAGAACTCGATTTGGGCAAAGTGGTTGCAGCGGTTTTCTTTGATCTGTCGAGAGCATTCGACACTCTTAATCTGGATTTTGCTCGACAAAAAGTGTACCGGGTGGTCGAAATTGGTCTGTTTTAACAGAGAAAACCTATTTCCTGACTAGATAGAGCAAAACTGACTTAGGTGTCATGGGCTCGATTTCTGAGAAATGTTTAATGGCAAAAACCGCCTGCCGATATTTTCACTGCCAACTGAGATATAGGGCGTTTTTCAATTTTCGGCCATTTTGAAAATTGTCCATAACTTTTTTATTTTGCGGAATATTAACATTCTGCAAAGACATTCTAAAGGCACTTTTTTATGTGCAATCCAGTGGCGTACTCAGATTTTTTCTATAGTTGTCCGTTTTATCATAAATAGGCAAAACTTTTTTTTTTCAAATGGAAATCATAGTTGGCTATAAATTATAAAAAATGCTCGCGTTTAGCCCTTTTCAGTGATATAAAGTTGTAGGTACTTATTTTCAAAAATAACGAAAATATTAGGTGTTTTTGGTTTACATCGAAGTAGGCCTTGGAATAATGACGCGCGTTCAATATTTTGAATATATTGCTGTCAGATTACTGTAGTCTGGTGTAATTATTGCGTTTTGGGGTTATCTTTATAAAGTTGTGTTAAGTTGCTGACAAAATATGTTTGAGAATTATGAAAAGTATGATATGTTAAAATGTTACATATTATCTAACGAAGTTCCTGAAGCAGCTAGTGAATTATATTTTAATACATTTCCCGAGCGACGTCAACCGGATAACCGAATTTATATAATTAATATAATTACGGAAGTTTTAAAAAGTTAAGAACAAGACATTATGAACTAAAGGAAGAAAAGGAAATCCAGCAGCTAAATATAATTGGTGAGGTATTAGATCATCCTGGCACCCCCTCTCGAACATTGGCTAATATAACGAATGTTCCAAAGACCACCGTTTTAAAAATACTCAAAAAACATAAATTCAAACCGTACAGAACGAGAAGAGTTCATCAACTCCGTGAAGGGGACGCCGCTAGAAGATTGAGATTTTGTCAGTGGTATGAGCAAAAATTCATGGAGAATGAGAATTTTCCATTAAATATTATTTGGAGTGATGAATCCAGAGTAGAGGCTTCTGGTATATTTAATAGATATAATTCATATCACTGGTCCACTGAAAATCCACACGTAGTTGTGCAACAAGACCGGCAAGGTCGGTGTGGATTCAATATATGGGTGGGGATATTCCGAGGAAGATTTGTGGGACCTTATTTTTACGATGGAAATTTAACTGCAGGTGATTATGTAAATATTTTGCGCACATATATTGTCCCTTTGTTGGAAGACATACCTTTAGCTGATGCCAGAAATATCTACTATCAACAAGATGGTTGTCCCCCGCACAATGCAAGGATCACAACTGATCTTTTAAACTTCGAATTTCGAGAAAATTGGATTGGTACGTGGGGCCCCATACCTTGGCCTGCTAGGTCCTGTGACTTAACTCCCTTAGATTTTTTTTTGTGGGGAAGATTGAAGGACTTGATATTTAAAGGAAGAACCTTTCACACAAAAGAAGAATTGCAAGAGGCCACTAGGCAAGCTTTTGCATCTATTAGCCCAGTTGAACTAATAAATAGTTGCAACTCGGTACGCAAAAGATGCTTAGTTTGTATTCAACAGGGAGGGGCTCAATTTGAACAACTTCTCTAAATATATTTATCAGAAACCTATCTAACTAAATACCTAGATTTTCATAATTATTTTTTATTTTCACTTGTAGCTGTAAATAGTAGTTTAGTTTGTTAATTTTGTTCAACTTTGCTATGTAAACAAAAAAAAATAAAAAAAATTAATAATAAATAATTAAAATAACGTTAGCTAGTGTTATTTAAAGTTGTGTTTAAGTTGCTAACAAACTATAAATCTTAACAATACATAATTGAGATATTGTCATCAAAAATCAAAGCCTACTTCGATGTAAACCAAAAACACCTAATATTTTCGTTATTTTTGAAAATAAGTACCTACAACTTTATATCACTGAAAAGGGCTAAACGCGAGCATTTTTTATAATTTATAGCCAACTATGATTTCCATTTGAAAAAAAAAAGTTTTGCCTATTTATGATAAAACGGACAACTATAGAAAAAATCTGAGTATGCCACTGGATTGCACATAAAAAAGTGCCTTTAGAATGTCTTTGCAGAATGTTAATATTCCGCAAAATAAAAAAGTTATGGACAATTTTCAAAATGGCCGAAAATTGAAAAACGCCCTATATCTCAGTTGGCAGTGAAAATATCGGCAGGCGGTTTTTGCCATTAAACATTTCTCAGAAATCGAGCCCATGACACCTAAGTCAGTTTTGCTCTATCTAGTCAGGAAATAGGTTTTCTCTGTTAAAACAGACCAATTTCGACCACCCTGTACAGCTTGGGAATACGGGGAAGAGCATTGTCGATTGTAATCGCATTCTTAGGGAATAGGAAGCTTATGGTGAGTGTAAATGGATCAGAGTCTGAACAATATAATATCAATATAGGAGCAGCACAGGGTTCAATACTAGCACCACTGATATTTATCATGTTTATTAACGACCTAGTACTCCCAAGGAAAACGATTAAATTTGTTGACGATACATCGGTAGCAGTATCGGCAAATGATGAAGAGTCACTCATCAACGAGATCGCTATAGTACACAAGAGCATGAGTGAATGGTGTATAAAAAACCATCTTATACTAAATTCAGACAAAACAGTGAACGTCTATTTTTACAATAATCATCCAAGAGCCAACATTGTGGATGCTGCTGAATGTACAAAGTTTCTGGGTACTTATGTAGACGACAGAACAAACTGGGACCTACAAATAAATCATGTGTGCTCGGGGCTCAGCAAGGCCTACTATGCTCTACTTAAAATGAAGCACACCATCCCAGCAGACACATTACTCACCATCTATTATGCAATGGCTTATCACTACTTGTCCTACAATATACTGCTGTGGGGACAGAGCACTCAGATCAACAGAGTGTTCATATGCCAGAAGAGGATCATTCGTTTGATGTTTGGGCTTGGGCCTCTGGAGACATGTAAAGAAACCTTAAAAGGCTTTAAAATACTCACCGTCACTGCAATATACATACTAAAATGTGCATTATATGTATTCAAAAACAAAGAAAAGTTTTTGCAAAATCTGAATGCTCACAATTATGCCACAAGAAATGCCACTGCTCTATTGATCCCAAAGCACAAGACTACCCACTACGAGAAATCTCCTCACTATGCTTGCATAAAAATTTACAATGGTCTACCGGACACTATGAAGACAATGAAAAGCGTGACGTCATTTCGAAATAGCCTGAAGGCATTTTTATGTAACAACGCTCCTTATAGTTTAAATGAATACCTCAGGAAATAAAATGCAAAGACAGTCTGTTCAAAAATGTTTTGTTTGTGTTAACACATCTATATGTATATCCATGGTTTCGTTTTTTATGCATTTATTTATCTATATGTTGCATGTTTTATTTTATTTTATTTTATTTTTATTTTATTCTATTTTTAATCTACTTAATGCTATGCTGTTAATTTTAATTTATATTTAATGTTTTATACTTGACTTTTCTAATGTCATGTAACATGATCCTTGTAGAAATAAACATATTTGAATTTGAATTGAATTTGAATAAATAATCGAACGCCTAATAGCTTCAGTACAATATCCGTTTGATTTCTAAGCTTCAATCAGTTTTCCTGTTTAGTTCGGAATTAATTTGCATCACATATTCACAAAACCCTAAACTTCAAAATGCAACGCTTTCATACTATTCTTATAGACTAGAAATCTTCTACTATAGAAAATACAATATAGTTTCACTCTTGATTTAACCAAATGAAAAATATAGTTATGACAAAAAAACAGGCAATGTGCATTTTTCAGAAAAAAAATCACCCATGCAAAGGAACATTGATACATATCTTATATGACTGTCTGTTTTTACAGATTTCGTAAATAGTACACTATACTTTCTTCTTAACTTACGACGTTTTAAACAGCGGTTAGGATTAGCCGGAACAGGGTTTCGGGGGTAATGGCTCACATTTTTTGTTTTTTATAGTGTAGTGTTTCTTATAGATCCTTCTGGATCTTCTTTTGATAACCACTTTTTAGACTGTGCGGTATAAAATATGTACTTATAAATTATAATTTCCTACCAAACTACACTACAAACTATATATTTTTTTCAGAAGCAACCAATACTAATATTATCTTTTTCACAATACGTTATTTTAAACCAGGTACCGATAGACTGGTGAGATAATTGTTACAAGTCTGACACGGCTAGATATTGAATGTGCCTGCTTTATTGCATATTTGTAGAATATTCAAGATTTGTGGTATTTTTTCTGACTTTATTTAATTTTTTAAATGAATTGACATAAAACATAACGTTGAACATCAAATGGAGTTCATAAGAGTGCTAGAACGAAACGCATTCCTTATCACACACACCAGAATACTACTTATGACGTTTCACCTTGAAAATTGACCACTGAAAAAATGCCAACTAAAAGAGCGATTTTCAATTTTATTAACAATTTTTTCGATACAATTTTTTTAAATATAATTATCATTTTTTGAATATAAAAGGGCCAAACTGATAAAATTCTATAAACTCGTTCCGTAAAATGCACTTGCAGTGCACTTGTCCTTAAAAAAAAATTACACAAAACTCGCTATGTCGATAACTACTGGTCTATCTATAACAATAGATATATCGACAACTAAAATTTATCTGTAGGTTAGTTGCTATCGTTAGCCCTACCGTTGACTTATCCAATGATTAAAATCGTGAGTATCAATAACACAATATCACCAACATCCCGAAGATTCGCAAGTTTTATTGCAGAAACTGTCTGCAAATTCGAGAGAAACACAAAGAAAATTAATAGAGAACTTTTGCACTTAGTTTGCATTAGCTTAAAACTGAGAAACATAAATATCTTAGGGAAAGTATGTGTAATGTTGATTCCTTACAAATACAAATATTATGGATCAGCACATAGCCTAGCGGTGAGCAAATAGTTACAGTATTTTTTATACTAATTTGTTATGTGTGTATACAAATCCGAAAGTTCTATTTATTGTTTGATAAATGGAGCTCCTGACAAGTAATGTAAATATGAGAAATGAATATAGCATCACGGTCAGTCACTTTCACTTAAATTTTCCTGAAACATTAAAAAACAAAAAAGGTTTATGTTAATTTATATTTCAGATTATTGTTTGTAACATATTAAAATTCTGAACAAATGAACGCGAATCGTATCTTTTAAAAGACTTTAGAGTTTTCGATTACACAAATTATTCTAGCAGTAAAGACCGAGGAATATAAACTGTTCGCCAAAAAGATCGGGATACTTTTAGCATCATATTTAATGTGCTTTATTTTCGTAACGAAAAAACATATTAAGTTGCAGATTTTAAAAGTTTCTAGCAAATTTTGTTAGTTATTAACCAGTTTAAACGTAACGCTTACTTGAGGTAAGAACACTTTTATTACATTCAATTGTTCCCAAAATTTACAAAAACAATTTTTATTTTTTGTTCGCTATACAATACTTTAGGAATTTCTAGGAATACTTAAAATTTATAAAAAACAAAAAATTACTGCAGTACATTTCAACGTCCTGTAGAAGAGCCAACAATTGATTTTTTTATGTTTTTGTTTTATGTTTTAGTAATATGAAATTTTTTCCAAGGTGTTTTTATTCCTCCTCTAGCTATAAAAATAAAAAAAATCGTAGTATTTCTGTTGGAGTCGAAAATGCCAATTCATAATTTTCTTAATTCATCCACCACGTTTAAAATTCGCAAAATTAATTTTTAAAGATTGTTTTATATCAATACGTATTTTTAATGTACCGATTATCAAAAAAATGAACACCACTCCAGACCCTTTTTTTCCCTTATGTATATTTTATACTTAGATTTTCATATCGAGCTTTGAAAATAATGAAAATATAATTCCTTTTTAATTTGTTAAACATTTTAGTACTATGCATGTTGTAAATTAATTTATGTTAAAAACTTTGGAAAGTGAGTTGTCTAAGAAAAATAACTTAAAATTTTAAATAAACAGTGCAAACCTTTTGTTTTCAAAATACAGGGTATGAAAATGTTAATGTTTTTCCGTTTTTTTATACATCTCCTATATTTCGAGATAATTTGAATAAAATTTAGTACACGGTATACTATGATAAATGAGTTTTAGGAAAATCTACAAGGTATTATGTTTTCCATGTTGAGACCTATTCATCCTTTTCGAACTGTTTGCTACGACGTCTTTGGCCATTTCTACAACAAAGTTAAAATGCCTAATTCTGTTCTGTAACTAAATCCTAGAGTATTACGGGCAGCTGAAGAAGTAGAACTGCCATATCAACCGTCCTCAGAGATCCTCATACCCTCTTTTGCTACCTCTGCAATGAGCTGCAAGAAGGGGATGGGCTCAGAGACATACAAATTAATATGTAATGGAATGGAGTAGGTGTTGGTTTACTGATGAATGTATGGAGGGGAAGGAATGAACGATAACTAGAAGAGAATGTGCAAGAATACTATTTGGAGGGGAGTAGTGCAAATATATGATATGGTGTTATGGCGGAAATATTGATTTGGTAGTTTTGATAGAGACATTATGAACGCAGAGAGGTATAGGGACTTGAATGAAATTGTTATTCAAAATTTTGGGAGCAATTTTGTTTTGATAGACGACACAGGGCAGCACGTTTTTAACATGAATTAATTTAAACCCTGTATTGTAGTAACATTTTTGACAAACACGGCCATAAGCTTCAAAACACTTTCATTATATGCAACAAGTATAAAATATACATAATTGTACACCTTTTAAAAAATTGTTTCGAGTGGTGTTAGTTTTTGTATGTAAAAAACCATTTTACAAGGTAATTTTGGAAAACCGTACGTATTCATATAAAAAAATATTTAAAGTTAATTTTGCAAATTTTAAAGCATGGAGGGTGAGTTCAGAAAATTAAGTACTATTGGCAGTTTTGGCTCCAATAGAAACACCTTATTAAAAATATTTTGGAGTGGTGTTAATTTTTGGGGCAGTTTATACATTAAAAACCATTTTTGCAGGGTAATTTTGGAAAAGCATATGTGTTCATAAAAAAATCTTTAAAAGCTAGTTTTGCGAATTTTAAAGCATGGTGGGCGAGTTCAGAAAATTATATATTGGTATTTTTGGCTCCAATAGAAACACTTTTTAATTTACACTTTTCAAAGTTTTTAACATGAATTAATTGACACCCTGTATAGTACTAAAATGTTTGACAAATGGGGACAAGACTTTAAAAATACCCTCTTTAATAAAAAAAACTGTATTTCATTATCTGCAAAGTTTGATATATAAATCTATAAAATATGCATAAGGTACACTCTTTAAAAAATGGTTTAGAGTAGTGTTAGTTTTTGGAACAATCTGTATATTAAAAACCATTTTTGTAAGATAGTCTTGGAAAAGCATAAGTATTTATTAGAAAAATCTTTAAAAGTTAATTTTGCGAATTTTGAAGTTGGTGAGTTAAGAAAATTATGTATTTTTATTTTTGGCTGCAATTGAAAGATCTTAGTCTTTTTATTTATATAGCTAGAGAAAGAATAAATATGCACCTTGGAAAAAATGTTTTATATTACTAAAGCATGAAACAAAAACAAAAAACATTTAAATTGGTGACTCTTCTACTGGCCGTTCAAATTTACTGAAATAAAACGGAAAAAAAATAGTTTCCCTATGGCAGTAATCTAAAATTCATTTATAGGCACCCTCTATAATTTTTGCACACTGCGGGCTTAAAAAATAAAGGATCAATCAATCTTAATTTTAAAAAATGTATACTATAAAAAAGCTACAGGTTGATATGAAAAAAAGTGATTTTTTTTAAATGTGATATTTCGAAATTTTCAAAAATTTGCTTCCTTTTCATAATAGCTAACCCCTATAGGAAGAAAATCAGGAATGCTGCTAAAACGTTTGGCAACCTCCGAAACAGCAAGAAGAAGTTACCCTGTCTGTATAAGGTATCAAAGAAACTGTAAAAATCAAGTATCTACGCCATTAACTAAATACGAGACTCCAAAATATAATCCCCGCGATGCATTGACCTAGGTCTAGGATATTTTTATGCCCATTTGAAACCAATGCGTTTAACCGTACTCAAGTAGTCCTCATCCAAAATTTTATTTACACACACCCACATACATCATATTTTTTTCTAAAAATATGTTTTACGTGTTCTAGGGACTCTAAACAGACATACTAAATACCTTAACAAATCTACAAATTGTACATGTACATATCTCATCTACTTACAGTATCTCAGTCTAACATTTATGTAATTAAAATCTCAAAAATATTCATTTAGCAAAATTAGATAATCAATAGTTCATTTTTATAGGTTTTTAAATACACACCTTTATTTTAATATGTACAATATTTATATTATTTGTCAATAAAATTATTATTATGTTAATATAGTTCTTTGTGCAAAAACCAAAAAATAAAATTATTACTACCCCAAATTTTCAAATTTCACAAACTTCAAATATTACTTACTTTTTAAGGCCCAATTTTCAGTTTTCCTCAGCCCTTCGATATAGGAATCCATATCTTTCTGGCAGTCAACTGAAATTTTCTTTTTAAACTTTGGCCAGTTGGCTATTAAGAATTCGCTATTATAGAAATTCAACACCCTTTGTAAACTTGAAGGCACCACATTACTGGAGTTCTCACTATTCTCACCGATGTTAACGGGGGGTAACGAATATCTCGGTTCGACCGACGTACCCTCTTTATATTCCATTTCTTTAACACCATAATTTTCTGTAACATCTGTGTTATTTGACAACACAAATTGCGAGAAACTCAAAACAAAAATAAATTTAAAAATCCGCATTTTAATCCGTTATAAATAGATTAGGATTTAAAAAAATATATTTCTCGAAGTCGGCTTCATATAGTTTGGCGCGATTGTAGCGAGTCGGTATAAGACTTAATTCCGCTTAACTTTCTCTCTCGTTTCAAAAGATAAGTTAACATTTCTTTGATATTGACGGGGACCCCTTCTACTACATCGATCATGTAACCTCCAGGAAGCTTTATATTCGTATAATATTCTTGTTTCTTACTTACTATTATTTCGTCAGTCAGTAATACATGGTTAAATAACGCAGATTTGTCAATAAAACTGAATTCAACCAGAAAAATTAAACACGTAATTTGCTTATTGGCGGGTAAACATCCGACTTAACTAACTACATAAATATTTTGGTATTTTTTGTTAAATTTGATTTCTTTAGTAAATTATTTTTTCCAGTTATGTCTAGATTTGCAAGGCCGGTTTTAAAAGCCCAAAGCTGCAAATTTTGATTTGCTCCCTGATATGGTAAAATGTTTTGAGGTATATAGTAAAAAAACTCGTATTCGCCAAAACATGTATATATTTCACATATAAGTATTACGGTTTAAAGGAGAGCTGTCCAACATTAATCAGCTGGTTTTTAAAATTAGACACACTGCATTTTCTTAGTAACTGACATTTAAAAAGTAAATAATAAATACAAACATCTTCAAAAAAATATAAAAAATGGTTGAGAGATCTTGGTGTTAATTTACAAAATGGATTCTATGTCTCCAGTTGGACTGGCTATCATATCATGCGCTCTCTTAGTCAAGAAAAGTGACTGTTGGTTGTGTTACAAACAGTAGTCGTGGGTGGAACCAGTAATTCCTATGCACGAAAAAAACTAATGAAAGCAAAAAGGCGTCTTAAATCGAAGAATCAATAGGGGTAACAGTGTCAAAGTAGGCAAAGAAAAACAAAAATCCCCATTGTGCGATCGATAAGTTAGCGTAGAAGGTGTACACTTTCTGATCCATGCAAAATATGATAATGCTTAAGGAGCGCTGCAAAAAATAGTAACAAAAGCTAACTGTTAGATAGCCCTGGTCTAAAATGTAAACATTTATAGCATTATAAAATGTATGTATGGTATTTAAAAACCAAAATACGTATTTTAAAAACATAACTACATTAGAAATGAAATAAAGAAAGAATTGAAGTCAAAAGGTTCAAACATTGATCAAATGTTTTTTTATCAGATTTTTCTTTTGCAAGTTGATTAATAATTTCACTACAACCTAATTTTTCAAGGCTTGAACCTTCTATGTGCAATGTAAAACATTCTATCCCGTTCGTCTGCCGCAGTTCTACATAGAATATTAGCGTAATGGCCGCTATGTGGCGGGAGTGGAAGGGGTAAGGGGATAGCTTGAAAGAAAAGGTCATCTCGAGAGACCAGAAGTACTCTCAAGGGGCATCTAGTGGAAACCATTTCGAAAATTAAAAATTTAAGCCAAAGAAAAGTATAACTTGATACAAGAAAGGACGTCCAGGACATGATTCAGAGTCAGACCAAATCCTGGACGTTGAGAGAATGGGCTGGCAAATTATTCCAGTAGGAATAGAGCCAAAATCACTCAAGTCAAGTCAATGTAAAACGAGCATCGAAGGTAAGGTTCAGTACCCGCATTCGACAGTGGTAAAATATCAAACATAAAATTGATCAGCTTGGCACGAGTCCACGTCGGTCCCCTAAGCGGCCGCTTACACCGCTTATAGGATAAAACAGCACTGTAGCTTTGCGTTTTTTGTTTATGGTGAGATCTATCTTAATTCATGTATGCACACACATTATTTAAACGGATAAAAGACTTAAATTTCAAATAAACTGTTATTATAACCCTTGCACTTTACAATCTATCAATACTATTGTTTTCCATTTGTATATCACAGTTTCGAGTTTGGCTTTATTAAAACACATATATGGGCATTGGCTTTATAACCAATGCCAATGGTATTAGTAAAACAAATAATTTGTAAAGATTCAGTGCTTTTGTAAGGCTTAGTAAATCTCCTTCAATATATATCGAGTAGCTAAAGTAGTTCTAAATAATTATTTATATGACTGAAATTTTCTTTGAAACATTTTCCTCGCACAGACAATTTTATGGCTGGATATCTTAAACTCTTAAAAACAAACAGGAAAATTGATAAATCGAAGTTCAAAATAATTTCCATTACGCGTCAAAAGTAGATTGACAGCAGTGGCGCACCCAAGGGGGGATTTGGGGGGCTCGACCCCCCCCCCCGAAATGTGTAGCAAAACTCATAGAAACGGATTGTATATTTCGAAAAAAAATATTTCGGAATTTCCATTTTTTTTATTTTCCGGTAAGACCTAAAATGTATACCATCAGAAAGACGGACAAAAAGCTAAGATACGAATCATAGATTTTTATTTAACATTGCAAAATTTTTTTCTTGGTGTGCCACTGCTGGGAAGATTTTCTAAACTAACATACAACAGACGCGCTGCTGTCGCACAACGAATTGCTTACCAACTCGCCTGAAAAGGAGAGTGGCAAAGTCCCATTCTACATACCTAAAAAAAGCAAAAAGAAACTTTTAGAAGAGAAGTCTAAAACAAAAACAGTCAAAACGATGTATTTAAGAACATTTATGTATTAAAACCACTAAAAAAATTAACTAAAGCAATTCCTAGCTTTGTCATAGGAAATGGAAAGGTAAATAAAGATCGAAGGAGTAGATTTTGGTAATGCAGATGACAAAATGACCGAATATATTTTTAAAAGAACTTTAAAAAACGTGTAGTAGTGTGTTAGTAGTTCTTAGTATACACTTGAAAACCGGTGGTATAATTGCCAAATAAAATAATTTATGGTTCTCTTATGGTATCGCCGTCAGTGTGACGTTAATGCTTTCGACATTATAAAAAATGCGGATCATAATCGCCCGATCATTTAAGTCTGATTGGTCGACTTATTCTAATGGTACAGGGTCATCCAGCATAAAATGAACACGCCCGATTTTTTGGCTTATCCATTTTTTTGTAATTCAATGTAGTGCATTTTTTTTCTGAAGAATTTGTTGACTTTTAGTGAGAGGGCTGCGACGGAAAAAGTGATTTATTTTTTACTGGAATAACCTATATTTAAATACATTTTTTAAAAAAGCTAACTTTTCCATTAAAATTCAGCTCCCATTAAGTTGTGTGCATTCACGTCTTCTTTGGTTTAAACTGTATTGCAACTTTTTTCTACAGGGTTTCGAAAAAATATGGTAATTATTGACATATTTTTTCAACTAATTCCAATATTTCGAAACCCTGTAGAAAACAAGTTGCAATACGGTGTTGTGAATGCACACAACTCGATAGGAGCCGAATTTTTAATTTTTTTGTTGGTAAATATCTTGAAAAAAATTAAATGGTGAGGGCCCAGCGATAGATCCCCTTAAATACATATATATCACAATATTTCGTTAGCTATTAGATTGATAGGTCATATAATTTAATTAAAAACTCAGATTACAATAGTAGTTCTTATTTAACCTAGATTTTTTGAAGTTTTATCAATTTGTTAAAAATTATGAATAGTTCCATCAGACTATTAAGAAATTAAAGGGTTATATAGAGGTGATATTTTTAATAAAAACACAAATACACTAAAGCACAAAAAAGTATTTAGTAATACTGCATCACTGAGTAAATTGAATTTCCAGAAGCATGACGTTGGGGAAACAAACACATATTTAGCTTTAAAAAAATGTTCATTCATTCTTTCACCAAAATCAATCGAATGATTTCAATGTATGTACCTTGTTGAAGCAAGCTTTTTAGTATAAAGCGAAACTGTTTAAATCATGGATATGGACATAAAATGTTTAGAATGCTTCTCGAAATTTAGTAACCTGTCAAATTTGGGAAAGCACTTGAGAAAATTCTATCCGGACAAAGTGTTCATTCTCACCCCTGCACGGTATAAAAAAAGTTTTACGTGCTCCGATTGCGAAAAAAATTTAGTTATAAACGTTATTTACAGTGCCATGTAGGATTAAAAAATTTGTCTTCCGCAATACATTCTGAAAGCGGGAAAAGTCTGTTAACACCACGAGGTCACAAAAAGTATCCTATGTGCACGTACTCATCTTCATTGAGGAAGGACTTTCTCAAGCATTTTGAAGAAATACACGACGTCAAAATTAGTTTCTGTGATAAAAAGTTTTCATCAGAAGAAGAATTTCAAGAATGGAAAAAACAAATAGAAAAGGAAACAAATTCCAAATCCGTGAAAGAGAAAACAGAAACTGTCATATAAAAATAATATTTATATCCAAATAATAATTCTCTTTTGTTTGTGAGGTTCATGAAAATATAAGATAAAAATAAGTTTTTATTAGTGTAGGTTTCTTGAATCTTGATATAAAATACATCGCAACTGAATAAATGAATCGTCAGAATGCTTTTTGTTGCCTAAGTCTAAGGTTATAGTGGATGCGTATTCTGACGAATTATTGTTATGACGAACACGTCAGAACTCGAACGAACAAATCAAAACAAATGGACGCAATTATTGTGGTTATATTGCGTGCGGCCTGCTCGTCAGATTACCCACGAATTCGTCAGAATAGTCTGAACGTTCAAACAGTTTTGATTTTTTGATCCGAATCGTTCGTATTTGTTTGCAATGGATGTCGAAAAACTAATCAGTTTGGTTTTTGAAAATAAATGTTTATGGGATATGAAGCAAAAAAACTATCACAATAGAGATATGTCTCGCCAGAAATGGGAAAAAATCGCTAGAGAAATGGATAGTAATGGTAAATACACACCTGGTTAAATTTTATTTATTTCAAATATGGATGTTTTGTTTACATTACATTTCTTTCAATACCTTTTTTATGACGATTTTTAAGCAAAAATATTATATTGAAATTGTACTTCACCATAGGGGCTGCAAAAGTAATTCTTGAAAATATCTCTTATTTGACTGGCTGTTGATCCATAATGGTTGTAGCGTCTTGAAACAGATATTTTGTCATTTTGTATATTTTGTTCGGGCTGTACTGGCACTCCTTCAATGTCAATTATTATATTGTGCAATAAACATGCAGTTTGAACTAAAATATCGACTTTCTCGGGGCTCACTTGCAATTTGGTTTTTAAAAATCTCCACTTAGCAACTAATATACCAAATGCACATTCAATGCACCGTCGAGCCCTCGACAGGCGGTAGTTAAAAATCCGCTCTTCATTTGTAAGATTCCCTCGAAAAGTATTCCATATTAATAGACATGTCTCATAAATCTGTCGTATCGCAGTATGTGAAATTCTGTATGAAAAGCTTAACGATCTAAATGACATCCCAGTAGAAAGATACCTAAAACAAACGAAATTTTAAGGCATTATTAATAAAAAAGCCACAACAAAAATTGGTAAATTCTCCTATACCCATATTTCCCTCGCATATAGAATTCAACTACTTACAATACAAACTTTTTATATTTCCAATAATTTATTTCAGTTTGTTGAGGTTTAATTTATGTATTACTAGCAGTTATACTCGAGATTTTCGACGAAAAAATTATAAATTATTATTAAATCGCCTTATTTAAGTACATTTTTAAAAAGTCCTTAAATATACAAAAATTTAAAATAAACGTGTTTAGGTATTTTGTCAAAAAAGTACCTGTAAAAATCTCGAAAGGTGATTTTTTCACGATTACAGTACTTCCCTTTTACGAGGGAAGTAAAAAAGAACAAACACAATTTGTCCTATGGGTATTTTAGTAAGCGTTGTTTTTGTTTCAGTTGAAGCCGTAAAAAATAAGTGGCGTGGTTTGCGGGACACCTTTCGTAAAGAGCTTCAAAAGCTACCGAAGCCATGTTCTGGACAAGAAGGAGGACCAAATAAGGAGCCAAAATGGCCATATTTTAAAAACATGCTGTTTTTAAAAGATCAATTTGTGGGCAGAAAATTGCAAAGCAGCACTGCGGAGCCGGAGGTGAATACTCAATCGCAAAATGATGACGGAGAATCTGATGAATTACTGGAAGATTTTGCTGAAACTGACGTCATTGTCGACCACCAAAATGCAGCACAAAAGGCAGGAATGGAAAAAAATACCGAATCAACAGATTCACCGGCCGCGTCTACAGAGTTTGTCCCATCTGAAACCAAACGTGTTAAAACTGTCAAAACTAATACCAAATCTAATGCAATTCAGCAACTTTTAATAATCGAACAGGAAAAATTAAAAGAATTTAAGCGAAAAGGTGAAGTAGTACGTCATCAAGCAAAAATTGAGGAGGATGCTGACTATCATTTTCTGATGAGCTTATTACCTTATTTAAGAAAAGTTCCCGAAGACAGAAAACTACACGTGAGAGCTAAACTGCAACAGGTGTTTTTTGATGAGGAAGAATACCAACAATCATATTGTGGCAATGACAATTCATATTCGCAGCAGGCAACCTCCCCCAGACGCTCATTAGCCCAGTTTGGAATGCGTTATCATCCCATGAACAATTATTATGCTAGGGCTCCAGACTTCCAAAACACTTCTAGGGCCACTAGCGAAGAAACTTTGAGACGTTCTGAACAAACTCATCCTACAGAATGTGTTCCTTCTGGGCCAAGTAGTGGAGAAATTTCTGATCAGCAGCAGCTTGATGAAGACTTAGCTGCATATTTTTCACGTACCGACCCAAATAAGTAAACATGTTTTTTTTTGTTAAACGTTTTGAAAGAGTTTTATAACTATAATTACATTAAAATTAAAATAAAGCACTAATATAAAAAATATTGCAGCCTTACCTTAATGTTAACGCCAGCCTTTCTTTAGCAGATATACACTCACAAAAATTTGATTGTTTGGTAATACTTTCTTCGATTCCTTTAAGAATATAATCAAAGGTTTCTGGTAACATCCTGAAGTACCCAAAAAATTTGTTTGGTTGTTCTGAAAGGTCTTTAAATAACGTATGGTATTCCCCATTAATTGATCGTGATGAAAATATTTTATTTACGTGTTCGGTTCTGCTCATTAAAACAATTTTTAATAAAGGGCTTTCCAAAAATTGAGACTCATATTCTAAACTTTCATTGTCATCCATCTTGACAAAACTGAACTATTAGCATGATAGCATGTACTATAACCACCGACATCTAAAAAACTTTTCTGACGTGTTCGTCATAACGATAATTCGTCAGAATATGCATCCACTATAACCTTAGCCTAACTAATAATTTACTTACCGCATTCGCTGCACTTAAACCTAAAGCACAGAATATAAATAACAATATTTTAACGTGCGATATAATAAATATAAAAGCATAACAATTAATAGATAAATAAATATTTCATCCACTGGTTCTAGTTGATTAGCAAGTCTCGCGTCGAGAGCTAAACCCCACGAAGTTCGTTAATATGCGATCGTGCGAATTCGGCCAAACGTTATCAGTTGTTGCCTTCGCTTACTAGCAGCGAGTGTTGAATTGCGAGTAGACAATAACACTGTTTATGGCAATATAGTCAGAAAAGTAGGCTCAGGCACAAAAAGAATTTCAACAGTAGAAGATAATGAATTAGAATTAGTAAACTTTCTACCAAATGAACAATTTAAAACAGCATTGGCAGCTATCTTTAAAATTTGCCCCGAATTTTAACATCAAAAGGAAATTACATATTTAATTAGAAATATGAAACAAAACAATATCTCTTTTCTAGAAGCAAAAAAAAATGATAATCTCTCTTTTAATAATGTTACAATTTAAAATAGATATCAATAATTTGGAAGAATTCCTAGAATATACTGATAAACTGCAAAAAACCCAAATTTCAATGCCAACGCATTTAATTTTGAAATATGGGTATCTAACTGTAGCTTGATACAAAACTATATACATTATATCTCTTAATACTCCCTCTTAATACTATTACGAATTGTTGGCAGCCACATATAACTCTAACCTAATAGTTTTAAATAATTATTCCCATACCAGTATTAGGCTATGTATTGACAAACAAAAATCTTTTTTGGCTTTTTCTCAACTGAAGCCAAAAAAGGTTTTTGTTTGTCAATCTAAATGCAACAAATAATCTTAAACACATTTAAAACCAGACTATGTATATTATGTTTTCTAATCATTTGGGACCTCACTTCGACTGGTATATACATAGTGATACTCTCGGTTTCGATCATTTTCTTATACAAATTGAATAAAATATACCTACCAATTTTAATTTTGATAAAATAAATAAGAAAAAAAGAAAGAAAATGGAATTCAAATACAGGAACGTGGTCGTTTTATATTGACACCTTAGATATATACAAGTTTTTCGCCTCATTTCTCAAATGAAAACTTTATCAATTAGAGAAAATAAACCCATATAATGGGATAATACACGTTATCAATGATAGGAAAAGTGCTATTTTATTGTACAAATCATCACCCACAGAAGCTAATATTATAGATCGAAAAAAAAAATGGCATTTGCTAAACGTAAATTTAGAGAAAAAAAGTTAAAAACACACCGACAAAATTACTTTTAATTGCTTACAAAAAATACCTTTATTCCAATACCTATATGGGAACAAATTAAATTGTAAAGTTCCTCCCATCTTAACAAAGACATGGCCACAGAAATACACACAAATTTGATCACCATCAGTATATGTTGACATCTTCTCATTTCTAAATGAGAATAGCCACGATCAGGGCCGTGCGGTAGATTTTCTTATTATGACGCAAGTCTTCAAAATGCCGCACCTTAAATGTGTTTTCATTAAAATAATTTTCGATTGTAATTAAAAAAAGTGCACAACTTGTGTTAATACTGTTTTTATTCCAAAAATATAAGCTGTTTTAAAATAAAGATCAATTATCAACTACGCCAATATAGAAGTTTACTCTTCCAACTTTAACTTTAGCAATAGCAACCAATGTCGATTCAATAGAAATGAATGACAAATTTCTAAGTTTTGTGTGGCTTATTGAACTTTGAAGTGGTGCTTTATTAATTTTAATTTGGAAAAATTCTTTCCTCACTAGCTACACAGGCAGGGGCCCGAACGGGAAACCACTAGCCAAAATGTGTACACCAAAATTAATTGGGTTGGAATACAGGTAAAATACATGAAATTAACGGAATACATGGAAATCACAATGGAATACACAGAATTCATGGAAAACATAGTGGAATACCTGGAATACTTGAAAAACATGATGCAATACAGTGGATTACGTGAAATACATAGGAATACAGAAATTACATTGGAATACAAGGAATATACTGTTTGCTGTCAGCATAAATATATTATATTTTCATTTTATTTACCGCAAGCCCTCTTAAAGTAATTGTAGTCACGTAGTATTTTTTTAAGTTGGCTGACACACAAACATCGTGTAGATTTTATTCAAAATCTTTTTTTACTTCCCTCATAAAAGGGAATTAATTATTTTACTGTAATCGTAAAAAAAATCACCCTCCGAGATTTTTCAGATCTTTACGTTTCAGGGTTCCTAGATGCTGAAAAACATGTTTTCTCAATTCCGTCGGTCTATCTGTCTGTTCGCGGCATAGCCAAAAAACTGCTTACCCGATTGACTTCAAGTTTCGGTCAAAAATTGAGGGTCATATGGGGATGACCTGGTAATATGTTGGCAAAAGTCCAATATGGCAACACAAAACGGGGGCCTAGTGAAATGTTAAAACAATTATTACTAAAAAACTACTTATCCAATTTCTCTCAAATTTTGCACAAAAACCAAGTATTATGTAGGAATCAACTGATTGAAATTTTGGTATGAGTCCAAGGTGGCAGAACAAAATGGCGACTAAGTAAAATATTTAAAAATTCAGCCTGAAAAACTACTTAAGTGCCCTATTTCAAATTGTGTGCCATATATAATTGTGGTGTACAGATAAACCAGTAAAACTGTGGTACTAATTCAAGATGGCGGAACAAAATGGCGGGTTAAATAAAATATTTATAATAAAATGAAAAAAAAAGGTCTTCCAAGTTTTACATATATTCACGTTTTAGAGTCTCTAGATGCCAAAAAATATATTTATCAATTCCTTTGGTCAGTCTGTCGGTTTGTTTGTCTGTCTGTCTGTCAGTTCACGGCATAGCTTAAAAACTACTTATGCTATTAACTTTAAATTGTGAGGGTTATATGGGGATGACCTGGTAACATTTTGGTAAAAATCCAATCTGGCAAAACAAAATGGCGGCCTAGTGAAACGTTAAAAAATTATTACTAAAAAGCTACTTACATAAATTTATCATAAATTTTGCACAGAAATCAAGTATTATGTAGGAATCAACTAGTAACATTTTGGTACGAATTCAAGATGACGAAACAAAATAGCGGCTTAGAAAAAGATTTATAAAAACTACTTAATGGACTGATTTCAAAATGAGTGCCGAAAATAATTTTGGTATACGGACGAACTAGTAAAACTGAGGTACTAATTCAAGATGGCCGAACATAATGGCGGCTAAAAAAATATTTGTAATCGTAAAAAATCACTCTCTCAGGGTTTACATTCATCTTCACGTTTTAGCGTCCCTAGATACCAAAAAGAAGATTTCATCAACTCCATCGGTCCGTCCTGTCGGTTTGTCTGTATGTCCATCTGTAATAGTTTAAAAACTATTTGCCCGAATGACTTCAGATGTTGGTCAAAAATTAAGGGTCATGTGAGGATGACCTGGTAATATTTTAGTAAAAATCGAATACGGCAAAACAAAATGACGGCCTCCTAATAAAAAGTTCAAAAAATATTACTAAAAAAACTATGTATGCTGTTTATTTCAAAGTTTACACAAAAATCAAATGTTATGCAGGAGTCAACTGGACAGTCAAGATGGCGGCTTAGTAAAATATTTAAAAATTCAGAAAAAATTAGAAAAACCTAAGTTGCAAAAATAAGATAACATGAATATAGATTTTTAGGAACTCTTCAACAACCTTTTTAGGATCGAATGAGAGTTTTAGCAAGAACCACGATATTCTCACTGATAAATCAGTTATTTCTGAAGAAAAATTCACCATCGCAACTAAAAATTAATTATGAACAAATAAATAGCCAAAAAGGGCCTAGATCTGACTCTAGTCCAGCCTCCTTAGAGCGAAATAAAATAAAGAGACAGAATTCCAGAAATAAATTAAACATGGCAACTGATTTTGTTCTACAGCCTACTGAAGATATATTAAATAGGATCCTTAATGACCTTGAAAATATACAAGTTTTCAGTGATTTTGTACCACAAAATGAATCCAAGTCTATGTTAGCAGCGCTGCTTTCTGTCCACAATCATGTTACAACATTAGCATTTAGAATTGGTCAAACTGAGAAAACCAACCTAGAACTTACAAATAAAATTAATGAGCTGAATAAATCTATTGCTGCAAATATAAATATAACGCATCAAAATTTACCTTCAGGCAGTGATAATTCTTTACATAGCTATGCCAGCGTATTAAAACATAACGAAACAACTAAGGCTACTCCGCTTGTAAATAATCATGATAAAATTGAATGGAAAACCCCACCGGTAAAACCTAAATATGAAACTATCATAAAGATAAAGAACCAAAACGATTCCAGAATTGTACTACGAGAAATAAAAAAAGGTCTTAACATTAATAATACGGACGGTAGTTTTAAAAGGGTTAAACCATTACAGAGTGGCAGTGTTATTGTAGAATGTGAAAGTGCTGTCCAGCAAGATAAACTGAAGCAAAATCTAGCAAATCAGAATTTTGAGATTAAAGAACTCCACAACACAAACCTTATGATCACAATAACTGGTATTTATAAGGGCTTTACTCCTGAAGATTTCATTAGGGAATTCATTTCCGAGAATGAAGGCATAACAGAATTATTCGGACTGGAAGTATGTGACCAATTAAAATTTATCACCAAAAGAGACTGCAGAAATAATACAAAAGAAAACTGGGTTTTCCAAACATCTCCAAATATTTTTAAGTGGTTAATACGCAACAAAAATCTTACTTTTATGCCCAGTGTACATTCAGGAATATGTTAATATGCCACTATGTTTTAATTGCTGTTATTTTGGACATGTGGCCAAATATTGCAAGTCTGATGTATGTTGCCATAAATGTGGTAGTGCACATGATGCCAAGCAGCGTAAAGAATCGTTTTACGACTGTCCTAATTGCAAACGGTCTTAACTACCGCGCGGTAACCATACGGCACCAGATATATATACATGTCCAGTCTACATGCAAAAAATCCAAAGACAACACCAGAGCACTAACTATACTGCTCTAGACAATTTTTTAGCATCGACGTAAGCCTAATTAGTAACTTAAACACAAACACATCTGCACAGCCAAGTCCTCATAATGATAAAAAGACATTTAATATTGCCTACCAAAATATGCGTGGATCGAACAGTAAGACGTTATAATTTTATAATTCAATGTGTGCATCTGACAAAGAATATGATGCAATAGCCCTAAGTGAAACTTGGTTAACAGGAGATGTTTATGACAGTGAGTTATTGCCAGCGAACTTTTCAGTTTATAAGGTTCGTAATAGAATAGAAACTATGCGAGGTGGAGGTGTACTTTTCGCCATTAAAGACAACTACAATTGCACTTTTGTAAAAACTGATTACAAAGATCCATGTACAGATTTCTTAGTTGTTAAAATTGAATTGAACGATCCTAGTAATATGTATATAGTGGTATTGTATATAACCACCAATTGTCCATTAACTAGTAGAGAGGACTTTTTTTCTTATATTGAAGGCTTAGAATATCTTCATGACAGTAATTTTTTTATTATAGATGATGCTAATATAACCCATTTAAATAATTATGATATGACATAATATAGAGACAGATTTGTAGATATGTTTTTGAACTTTCTTGAATTTTTTGACTGTAGGCAGTGTAATTATGTTTTGAATACTTATAATTGAATACTTGATATAGTGGTAGCTAAAATTCCCTGTAATGTAAGTGCGTTTTATGGCTTTGGTGATGCAGACCCACATCATCCTCCCCTTTTGGTTGAACTGGTGAGTACTAAACCTTTTTCAACTAGTAAATGTTTGACAAATAAGGACAATGTAAAATATAATTTTAAAAAAGTATATTTTGAAGCAATGTACCTGTTGTTTCAAAAAGCAAAGTGGGATAAATTAATGCAGTTAGTCAGTTTTATACCAAAATATATACTATCTTTGATGTTTGTGTACCCAAATCTAAACAGAATGTTAATTATCCAGTGTGGTTTAATAAGAATATTATCAGGGACATTAAGAACAAGGATAGATTAAGATCTAAAAGTAAACGAACGGGAAATACACAACCAGTATATTATATTCAGAACTAAAATCAAACGTAACAAAAACTGCACAAGTACAATATCTTAATAAAATCCAGATAGATATAAATCCTGACACTAAAGGCCGTTTTACATGCTGCAATTCTTTCTTGCAAGTTCCAATAGTCTTGAACAAAAGCATGCGCAGTGGCAAGACATTTGTACCTTTTGTCAAACTGCGCATGCCTTTGTTCAAGACTATTGCATATTGCAAAGAAGAATTGCAGCATGTAAAACGGCCTTAAGAACTTTTGGAGTTACATTAGAAACAAACAAAAAAATTCCAACTTACCTAAAAAAATGTTTTTGAATGGTGTGGAGTATGCTGATGGCAATGAGATAGCTAATGCGTTGGCAACATTTTTTAATTCTGTTTACTGTGGCAGTTCTGGGGTTAGCTCTAGATAACCAGAAAACTCAAGGGCAACTGATGTTCTCTGTTTGAACGAGGTTACCTATGAGGATGTTTGTGAGGCAGTCGGTAATCTTAAAGTCCAAATTTCTTGCTGAACCTCTTAGGTACTTGTTTAATCGTCATTTGAATCACAAACGTTTCTGCAAAAATGGAAAGAAGTCAAATTATGCCCAATTTATAAAAAAGGTGAGAAATCCTATATCAATCACTATAGACCTACAGCTTTACTTTCTTGTCCAGCTAAAATATTTGAAAGTATTCTATATAGAATTATCATTAAATTTGTCTCCCCAAAGATAACAACTTTACAACATGGCTTTATGAATAAAAAATCTAGAAGTACTAATTTATGTAACATAACTCAGTATATTTCTGAATGTCTTGACCAAAGATCACAGGTAGATGTAATATATACAGATTTTGCTAAAACGTTCGACAAGGTATCACATTCTATCCTCATAGATAAGCTATTCAATGAATTTTCATTTCATTGTAATCTGGTTAATCTATTTATGTCCTACCTAAGTAATAGACAACAAAGAGTTATAATTGGAGGATATTCCTCCAAATTCTTTGTGGCAACTTCAGGAGTCCCACAAGGGTCCAGTCTTGGACCTTTACTTGTTATATTATTTATTAACAGCTTAGTAAAAGAAATTAGTCGTTCTAAGTCACTAATATTTGCCGATGACCTAAAGCTATATTTAAGAGTTCAAGACATTAATGACTGTCTGGTAATTCAAGATAAAATCAAATGGTCAAAGAAAAACTGTCTACATTTTAACATTGATAAATGCTCTGTACTCAGTTATACCAAAAAGAAAAATAATGTTATTCAATATAATTACAAAATAAATGAAATTAGTATACCACGTGTAAATAACATGCGGGATCTCGGAGTGACGTTTGATGCCAGTTTATCTTTTAAACCACATATACTGGATATTGTAAATAGAGCTTCTAGAATTTATGGGTTTATTGTAAGAAACTCTAAGTCTTTCAGAAACATTAGCTGCATCCGAATATTGTATATTTCATATGTTAGAAGTATTCTTGAGTACGCTTTCGTAGTATGTTGTCCCTATTATGGGTATCAGAAATCTATGATAGAGAAAATACAACATAAATTTCTCAGATATCTAAATTATAAAGAAACTGAAATTTATGATTTAGATATACACAAAGAGAATTTAATGAAAAAATATAATCTCAGAGACTTAGATTGTCGTAGGAAAACTGCGCAATTAATATTTTTGTATAAATTGCTAGATAACCAAATTGATGATCCAAACTTAACAAATTTTGTAAAGTTCAATATTCCATCATATAGAACTAGGAAACGGTGTTGTTGATACGGCCCGTACAAATTATTATTGCAATTCACGTATAATATTAATGTGTAAACTTTACAATCAGTATAGAGATCTGTATGATATTTTTAACATAACTTTGAATGCCCTTAAGAAGTCTTTGTATCAATCTATTTAATAAAAAAATTATATCTAAGTTTTCCTTCCTACTCTGTAAATGGATTAAATATCTGTTGAGTTTGTAAATAAATAAATAAATAAATCTAGGGACGCTAAAATGAAAAATGTGTAAAACCTGAGAGGGTGATTTTTTCACGATTACAAACATTTTATTTGGTCGCCATTTTGTTCGGCCATCTTGAATTAGTTCCACAATTTTACTATTTGCCCTATACAAGAATTAGTTATGGCACACAATTTGAAATCAAACCATTAAATTTTTAAATATTTTATTAGGCCGCCACTTTGTTCCACCATCTTGGATTCATACCAAAATGTTACCAGTTAATTCCAACATAATACTTGATGTTTTTGCAAAATTTGAGATTCATGGGATAAATAGTTTTTTAATAATAATTTTTTTAACATTTCACTACGTCGCCATTTTGTTTTGCCATATTGGATTTTTACCAAACTGTTACCAGGTCATCCCCATATGACCCTTAATTTTGACCAAAATTTGAAGTCAATCGTGTAAGTAGTTTTTTAGCTAAGCCGCGAACAGACAGACAGATAGACCGACGAAATTGTAGTACTTATGTTTTATGAGGGAAGTAAAAAGTGAATATGAAAATTAAATAAAACAAAAATTGGAGATTTCCGCGGATTTTTCCCTTATCTCGTTCGGGAGACCCTATAGAAGTAAAAAAGAAAATATTTTTTAAGTATATTACATTTTGGCTAAAGTAAAGTTAAAAAAAGGATACATTTAACCGAGCATTAAACCCAAAAAAAATCAGGTATTTATGCCAATGACTTGCACAATTTCTTAAGATAGATCATTTTCCGCATAAATAAAAAATTAAACAAATGTATGCCTTTTCGTCGTTTAAAATAGAACTTTTACTTTTTTTTTTCATTTTCAGTCATAAAAAAATAATAAGTTAACGTAGTCGTAGTACAGTTTGAAGGCATTATTTTTAAGCACTGAACTTGGCTGGTATTTATAACAGAGCACAAAGGTGTTCAGGAGCCCGTATTTATTGGCAAGATTCTGGTGTATGATGATACACACCTGGTTATGTGGCTGGAGGTAGTCCGTGTTTGCTAGGTAAGTGCAGCCAGATGTTAAATGCTGTATAGTCTGATCTCTTGCTATATTTTCGACACTTATCGAATTCAAGACCGGTCTTTAATGATGAATTTCGTGTAATTTCGTGTGTTAATAACTTGGTCCTGTATTGCCATCACAAATCCTTCTGTCTCTGGGAATAGTTGTCCATCCTTCAGCAACCTGTTGGATGCTTCCTTATCTATGTGTGGCTGATTCAAGTCATTGTGATGTCGGCCATGCAGCGCCATTTGAGCCTTTTCTTGTTTGTCGGGGTCTTTAGGATGATGTCACTTGCGAGATTGAGTGGAGAGTATGAGTTGCCACTTAGAATTACTATGCGGTGGAGGCTTGATATTTGTGCCTTGTTGGTGAAGAAATCTCTCAAGTTTTGCAGCTGTCGGGAGTGCGAATTGGTCAAGTCAACAAGGGATCTTCCACCTTCTCTTCGTGGTAACGTCATTTGGAGAGTTGATGACCTTGGGTGGTGTGACTTGTACTTGGTCATCATTACGCGCGAGTAGTTTGTTGTAGTTCTTCTAGCTCCGTGTTAGTCCATTTGAAGATTCCCAAACTGTAGGTCAGCACGGGCACAGTATAGGTGTTAATTGCTGTAGTGATATTTCCGGCGTTCAATCCTGTCTTCAGAAAAGCTCGCACTCTTTGAACGTACTGATCTTTCAGCTTGGTCTTTCGAGAAGGTGGATGTACATCAATAAGCTTTTTTAGTTGGTTATAGCTTCCACCATTGAGCTTAATATTATCCATATACAGAAGATGGAATATGCTGCGGGAATTGTCTCTATTGGCTTTGATGTTGAAGCCATGTATTGTTGAGCAACGTGAAGAGGGGGTTCATCGCTAAGCAGAACCAAAGTGCACTTAACGAGTCTCCTTGGTAAATTCCCCTATTGATGTGTATTTCATAGGTGGTAAGAGATAGATCCCCATTATAGATCCTCAGGTTCGTTCTACTAGTGTTTGATAGTTGCCAGGAAATTGATGATCATGGGGTGAATTTTGTATATTCGTAGTACGTCTATGAGCCAGGAATGTGGTACACTGTCAAACGCCTTTTTATAGTCTATAAAAGCAGTGTGTATGTTGCGTTGTTTTTTTTTGTGCTTGCTTAAGTACCACAGAGTCGATGCTAAGTTGTTATTTGCATCCTTGATGGTCTCGAGTGCATCCCTTCTGTTCCTCGGCTAATAGGTTATGAATGTCAATATGGTGATAGATGCGATTTACAATGCACCCTGTTAGGATCTTATATATGATGGGCAAACAGGTACTGGGCCTGTACTGGGACGGGTCTTTTGTCCTAGTGCTTTTGGGTAGCATAGTTGTAGTGCTCAGCATGAGAACTGCGGTGGTTGTCTCGGGATGATGTATTATTTTGGTAAAATGGCGGGCGATAGCTTCATGGAGGACCTCAAATTTCTTATACCAGAAATTCTGAATATGGTCAACTCCTGGTGACTTCCAGTTGCTCGTCCCCCTAATAACTAACTTCCTCCCTGGAGATAAAGTCAAATTCCATTTGTGGTATTTGAATTTGATTACGTTAAGATTGTATCCATGTAGCATTTCGGTTATGCTCTTTTTATTTTCTCCAGATGTTAAACCAATACTGGGTCAAATGCTCTTTGCTCGGTAGCATCTTCTAAGTATTGGTTTGATCTTTGCTGTCATTGATATCCCGATAAAACTGTCATTGGTTGGGGTTGTTGCAGTAGCCATCCTCGACATCACGCTGCCTCCGTCGCTAGTAACTCATTTAACATACAGGATCCTCTACCTAAATCCTGAGCACGACAAGAGGTTATGATGGTACAATGTCGATTCACCCGTTTCTTCCGTAGATTGTACGTTTTCATGAAAAGGTTTGCATTTTATAATCTGCGAACGAGGTTGTTTGGAAACTGTGAGGCAATAAGATGGTAAAGCACAGCATAGTGCTCTAGGGTTCCCCGGGAGCGCGTACATAGAGAGATACAAAAGCATTTCTCTATATCCTTGAGTATTTATTGTTATTATTATTATGATTTATTTTCTTCGCCTTGTTGTCTCACAGTATTCATGTGGTTGTATTTTATACTGACGGGATTATACCAAGTCAGTACAAAAAAAAAAAGGAAAATGAAAAAAAACAACTAATATGTATTAAGAAATGATCTAACGATGCTTCATGTTTTCAAAAAGACCAATTTCTGGATTTTCCTGTATTTGTCTGTATTAAGTCCTAATTGGGCCAAATGCGGTGTAAACGTTGTTGGGGTGAGGCCTGTTACTGATATGACGAGAGGAACAATGATGACTCTTTACTATTTCCACAGCCTTTTTATTTCCATTGCCAAGTCGATGTATTTGGCGATCTTCTCACTGTATTTCGCTTGGATGTTTTCATGGTTGGGGAAAGACATGTCAGTTAAATAAATGAGCTTTTCTTTTTTGGATTGAAGGTGATATCGGGTCTGTTTGCGGGGATTGTTTTATTTGTGTGGATGTTAATGTCCCAGTAGAGCTTGTAGTCTTCGTTTTCAAGTATGGATGTTGGTGTATAATGGTAGTAAGGGTCTGTGTTCTCTGTTAGGTTGTTGTTGTGGCTAATGCTTGATGAACGACCTCCGCTTCTGAGTTGTGTCTCGCGGTGTATTCAGTTCCGGCCATTATTTTCCATCCACTCGTCATGTGATCGATCGTTTCTCTCTGCTGGTGATATCTCCTGCACCTGTCATCTTCAATGGTTGTGTCCTTAATTATGTGCTTTTGGTAGTTTTTGGTTGCTATGACTTTGTCCTGGATGGCAAGCAGGAAGCCTTCTGTTTCGGGAAACAGCTGCCCTTCTTGTAACCACGTACATGAAAGCTTTTTATGTACGTGGTCTTGCTTTATGTGGTATATGTGTCTTCCGTGGAGTATTTTTTCAGACCTGGTGTTCATCTTTTCTAGTTGTGATTGGATGTGACTATGTGCCTCTGCTGCGTGGCTCATTTGAGACAGATCGAGCGGTGTATAATTTTTGTCTGCCTTCACTATTGCCTTGTGGAGATTAGTTCGTTGTAAATTTGTTTTTATTTAGCGATTGTGTATTTATAATTCCCCTTCCTCCTTCTTTTCTCTCGATAGTGAGTCTTTCCTTGCATGCGTTGGGGTGTAACTGTCCTGTGTTTAGTGAATTCAGAGCGTATGAGAATGTAAATGTTTTCTATGTCTGTGTGTGACCAGTTAGTGATACCAAACGAATACGTAAGAATAGGTATGGCAAAGCTTTCGTTAGATTTCTGGAGTTCAGTTTTGTTTTTAGTAGTTTTGTGAGTCTGGTTTTAAATTCCGTCTTGAGCTGATTTGATGATTTGATATGTAAATGTGGTTAACTTTGGTGCTTTGATGGATGTCTAGGTATCTGAATGTTTCTTCTTTGAGCATGTTATCTATGGTTTCATTGTTGATTGTTTCCGCCGTAGGGTGGTCTTTCCACTGTCCCTTGTTGATGATATGAAGTAGCTTGCATTTACTTATACCAAATTCCCCTTGCTGATGTCCAGGGTAAACGTTTCTGTGATTTTAAGGGATTCCTTTAGCTGTGCCTTTGTTCTTGCGTATAAGGTTATGTCATCCATATACAAGAGATGGTTTACTTTGTGTAATTTATTTTTTTGGTGTTTAATATGGAATCTGAAGTTTGTGTTTCTCAGTGTGTTTGAGAGTGGATTGAGACAGAGGCAGAACCACAAAGCGCTGAGTGAATCTCCTTGGAATATACCTCGTGTGATGTAGATCTCTTCTGTTTCGATGTGTTCTTTTTGTGTTCTCAGGTTGATTTTAGTTTCCACGTACTCATGATTTGCTTAAGAAATTGCATGAGGTATTAATTGACTGACCATACCACTTAGTCAAGTAGGTACGGTGTGTACCCTTTAGTCAAGGGTTGATTGAGGTGTGTACCTATCAATCAACGTGCGGGCTGACTGCAGTAACGATAACACCCTGTATAAGGTGTGGAAGTATCGGTCAACCAACGTGCGGGTTGACCACAGCAATGATAACCCCCTGTATGTGGCGTTGGGATATTACCCCTGTATGGAATAATTATAAATACCACCCCTGTGGTATAGTGAAGCACAATGGTTAGTTTGATACTTAATTTATTCAGTCAAATCATCCTATATTCATATATCTAGAAACTACTAAGGTATGCAGTTTGTTTCTTACATTTGAACATATTAAACAATGTATTGATGACTCTGCAAAATAGAATTACGTCTGGTTTGTTGTTGTTCTGGTGACCTGCTTCGGGCGTTCTGATTTTATTGTAATTGCGTGTTACAGGGTGTTCCAAATGAGATGTCTACGATAGCTAGATATTCTGGCGAGACCGGCAGAGTTAGTTGGCTGAATCCAACTCGGCTCGTAATGGTTCCAAGGGAATGCCTTCTTCGGAAACAGCATTATCACTGGCTGTCGTCCTGAGGTATCTCTGTCGATTGCTTCTTCGGCAATACTATAACGTTGCCAATACTGTAGCTGTGATCATTATTAAAGCTGAAATTAAAGTAGTGCTGATTATTACGTGGTTGTGGATTGGTCTCCAATGAGCATCATCAAGAATCGCTTGAATGTTTAATTGCTCATCTGTGAGTTTGGATAATGGATTGGGAGCATCGATAACAGGTTCATCTTGTGTCGTCTGGCCATGGTGGATCACAGTAACTGATGATATGTTGATGTGGACTGGTCGTACAAATACTTCTAGGATCGTTATCTTGTCTGATCTTTTGGGGGTTAGTATGTTCATTTTAGTCTTAATTAGGCAGTCCGGTGATATCTGAAGAATTGCGGTTTGGTTGAGATTGACATCTTCGCGAAGTCCATTGCATATTAGTGCAATTGTTAATGGTTCAGCTGTTATAACCATCCAAGCATTTGGGATATTTAGTTTTTTCCATGTGACAGTTTGTAGCGCATTTTGACGGATTTGGCAGGACATGTTGTTACTTCGCTGGTATATTTTATCTATGATGCAGTTTGGACTGTTTGCAATGTCTCGAGTGGTTGTTGGTGAACAAACATATACATCTTGGCTTATTTGCATGCTTTCCTTAAGTTCTTGTTCGGTAAGTTGGAAGAACAATTGTGAGTTGTAATCAATGGCTAAAATATGTTCAATTGGTTGTTGATTCTTACTTCGGTATCATTAAAGGTGGCTACTGCTTGTAACATGAACTTAGTTTGGTGATTGGCAGCTCTGATAAGTTCGCGTTGGTTCTGGTCAAGGTTTGCGATGTCTGTATAGCTTTCCTAATATACCTCGTTTTGAGCGTTTTGCCATAATGCCTTGAATGCCCTTGTTCATCCATTCAACTTGCCTTTCCTTGTCTTGTAAATGTTGGATTAATGACGTGCATTGAGAGTTCTCTGTTAGAGATTTGATTTGCTCACAAAGCATGTATACCTGTTGTATAGTGGAGTTAATGTTGACCATATTATCTATGAGTCTTTGCTTCTCGAACTTTAGTTCTATCCTGAACGTTTCTCGGTCTATTTTGGCACGGCCTACGTGTTCAACATATAAACCGGGAGGTGGATAGTGAATATGGTATTGTTTAGCACTTGTTCGCTGTAGTGTTGTTAAAAATACTATGGCAATCAGGACGATTTTCCATAGTTGTTTTGCAGGTCTGAGGCAAGGCTGTTTGTTGTTGTACTTGTCGGGTTGTCTCCGAGCGTCGATGGATTCCATTGGAAGTGGAATTAGTTTATGAATTGGTCGTTTAATAAGACCTCCTTCTGCTCGCCTTAGGGTTACTACTCGAACTATATTGTCAGTAGAAGGATGTATTTGTGATATTCTAGCTAGCGGCCATTTGCATGGGTTGATATCTTGCTCTTTTATTATTACTAGGTCACCAACCTTACACTTGTCGTGACGTGTCTGCCACTTGTACCGTTGTTGAAGTTAGTGCAAATACTAGGATGACCATCGATTCCAAATATCCTTCTTCATTTTCTAAACCAATTTCCATCTCTCCAACAGATTGGAATTTATATTTGTAAAGATCGGATCTGGTGGGGATACAATGTTTCGTCCCACCAAAAAGTGACCGGGTGTAAGGGCATTTAAATCATTTGGGTCTTCCGTTACTGGGCATAACGGTCGTGAGTTTAGACATGCTTCAATTTGATTCATCAAAGTTGTCATCTCTTCGTAAGTTAATGGAGTTTCTTCAATGATTCTTTTGAAGTGGTACTTCATTGATTTCACTCCTGCTTCCCAGAGGCCGCCAAAGTGAGGAGAGCCAGGAGGGATGAATTGCCATCTTGTGCCAATAGAGACAAAATGGTCTTGGACATCGTTATTTTTAAGTGTTGCTTTGATTTCCCGTTTGAGTATTTTATTTGCCCCAACAAAGTTAATTCCATTGTCGCTGTACAAGTGTTCACAGGGACCTCTTCTGGAAATGAATCGACGAAACGCGGCTAGAAATGCGTCGGCTGACATATCACTAACTACTTCCAGGTGGACCGCTTTAGTTGCGAAACACGCAAATATTGCAATGTAACCTTTGTACGCTCTATGGCCTCGTCCTTTCGTGGTTTTAATTTGTAGAGGGCAAGCATAGTCCACGCCGGTATGAGCAAATGGTGGCGAAGGTGTAACTCTGGCCCTTGGTAGTCCTCCCATTAGTTGTTCAGCTGCTTGAGCTTTAAGCCTAATGCACTTAACACACCTGCCAATGACATGCTTTATTGCTTTTTTGCCACTAGTGATCCAATATTTGTTTCTGATGTAGGTTAACGTTAGCTGATTTCCTCCATGCAGTACCTTTAGATGTGAGTCGAGAATGAGGAGTGTACTTAAATGGCTTTTATGATG
Source organism: Kuschelorhynchus macadamiae (assembly GCA_030620095.1). Lineage (NCBI taxonomy): Eukaryota > Metazoa > Arthropoda > Insecta > Coleoptera > Curculionidae > Kuschelorhynchus > Kuschelorhynchus macadamiae. The sequence continues at coordinate 54,336 of JAUTXW010003787.1, forward strand.
CAGGATAGCAGGATGTTGGGCATCATATGGTAGCTGCGATTTCTGCAGCCTTCCCCCCACTCGAAGAATCCCTTCAGCATCCAGAAATGGGTTGAGACTGAGGATCTTACTGCTTTTGGCACACTGCATTCTTTTCTGGAGTGTCTTAATCTCATCCCCAAAGTACATTTGTTGTTCATTTTTAATGATCTGGTCCATAGAGTCCCTTAATTCTTCCACACTCAGCGGTCCGGTTTGTTTCGTTTTGTTTCTGCAGTTGTTTAGGAATCTCCGACAGTAAGATATTACTCTAAGTAACCTGTTTAAGGTAGAAAATCTCGTGATTATATTTTCTTTAGGTTTGTTTTGTTGCGTCACGTGCAATTGTGCAATTGTGCAATTGTGCAAACAATTTATTCTTTCTTCCTCTGTGGCTGCATTTTCTTCTGGTATTGTTAAATCGTATACTGTCGTTGATTGTAACCATGACGGGCCGTGCCACCAAATGGGGTGATCCTTTAATTTTGAGGGTTCTAGACCTCGTGAAATAACATCCCCTGGGTTGTCGTCTGTCTTCACGTGGCGCCAATGACGGCCTGGTAGGTATGTATTTATTTCAGACACTCTGTTGGCCACAAAGGTTTTCCATCTGGTCGTATCTCCTCTGATCCATGACAAAGCTATCATGGAGTCTGTCCAAGCGTACCTCGTGGATTGTGAACAGGATAGAGCAACAACAGTCCTTTTCATGAGCCTGGATAACAGAAGTGCAGCGCATAGCTCTAGCCTGGGAAGTGTTGTTTTTGTCTAACTGGTGCCACTTTAGATTTGGCCGTCAACAAAGTGATAATACTTTCTTCTGCGTTCATTACTTTGACATAAATAACAGCACCATAGGCTTTTTCTGAAGCATCGCAGAATCCGTAAAATTCAATTGGGCTATGTTGATTTTGTTTGGTCCATCTCGGTATTGTGAGGTAATCAATATTTTTTAAATCCAATTGAAACGCTTTTCATTTGTGTTTTATCGTATCTGTAACTTCTTCGTCCCAACTTAACCCCTGAAGCCATAATTCCTGGATAAGCAGTTTTGCTTTGATAACCACTGGGGCTAACCATCCTAATGGGTCAAATAATTTGGCTATTTCGGATAAAATTAATCTTTTCGTTATTGTCTGGTTCATAGTAATGTCTGTTTTGAACCTAAACGTGTCATCCTGGATCGACCAATGAACTCCCAGGGCTTTTCTAGTGCCATCTTCACTTATCTCAAGAGTCAAATGGTCTCTCATCCTTTGTTGGATTGGAGCATCGCAGCTTCTTTAATTATGTCAGCTCCTGTCAGCAGATCATCTACATAAAAATCTTGCATTGTGGTTTGTGCTGCTATAGGGAACTTGTGTTTTTCATCCCTTGCTAGTTGCTGATTGCTGAGATTGTATTCTTGCATGGATGATGTGGCATCCCTGGTCCTTTGGATGGATTTTAATTTGTCCATACATTTTCCCGACATCTGCCGTCATGGCGATTTTGTATGTTCTCCACCGTAACAGTATATCTGATAAATCCTGTTGGAGTTTGGGTCCAGTGTGCATAGTGTCATTTAGGCTCAGACCGGATGATGTTTTACTTGATGCGTCGAATACCACTCTTAATTTAGTTGTCGTATTTGACTGTTTAATACCAGGTTGGTGAGGAATGTAATATTTTTGATTATTTCTGGATTGTTTGACAACCATCTTCATGTGATCTAAGTATAAGTACTCTTGTAGGAATTGTTTATAGTCATGTTCAAGTTGCTCTTGCTTGTCTAGCTTTCTTTCGAGTTGTTGTAATCTAGCTGCGGCCCTTGTCTTAGAGTCCCCCAGTTTATTTTCTTGTACGTTAAAGGGGATGCGAACTGTGTATGTTCCATCTTTGCTTCTTAACGTGTTTGCTGAATAATGATCTTCGCCGAACTGCTCTTCTTCTGACATTTTCCTTGTTTGTGGTACCTCTTCTAATTCCCAAAATTTGGTCAATTGTTGGTCTTCCTCGACACACGTTATCATACTGATCACGTGAACTCTCTTTTTGTTGTTAACCACTGTATTGCCTGATAGGATCCATCCAATTTCTGTATACTGCCCAAGCAGTCTCTTATTGGTTTTTCTAAGCCCGTCTAGTATGATCGAACCGTATTCTTTTGCACCTAGTATCATGTCGATTGGTCCTGGCTTGTGGAAAGTGGGATCAGCAAGTATATTGTTGTTCCATATTTCTACATTCACATCGATTTGGTTGGCCGGCAAGGCTTGAGTTAACCTTGGAAGTACTAAGCATTGTGCTCCAAGTTTAAATTCACTGGGGAAGCGAGGTATTACTAATATGTCTATCTTCCATTTGGCAGTTTGTGGATCACCCGCTCCTAGACCTGCCACTTCTACTCGTACTGGCGTGCGAGGTAGTCCGAGGAGGCTAGCCGCTTCTTCTGTTATAAGTGATGACTGTGAGCCCGGATCAACTAGTACTCGAAGAAATTCTGTGGAGTCGTTCGAGGTTCGAGCTCTTATTAGTGCTGTTGCTAGGAATACTGCTTCATTCTCTCGTCCTATACAGCTTCCTGTGTGAGGCTGATGGTTGCCAGAATACTGGTTGCTGTGGTATGATTTTCTTGTTCCTTGTTAAGAGCTTACTGACTGCCTTGAATCCTGATCCTGGTATTTTTGATAGTGCCTCGCGTCTTGAGTTTTTGGTGGTTTATCAGCTGTATGTAATATGGTATGGGCCTGGTTGCAGATGTGACATCGGATTATTGAATTACACTTGATTTTAAAGTCGTGATTTAGGCAATTATAACATAACTTTTTGTCTTTAATTGCTTTCCATCTATTTACAGGAGTCAAGGCTTGAAATTTCGGGCAATGGTGTATAGCATGAGAAGTTCCGCAGTACTTGCAGGAGTTTTCCGTAATGGCTCTCTCTTGTGTGACGTAAATTGAAATCTTCCTCCTAGCTTGGGAGAATGTTTCCAATGACTGAAATCTTGCTTGTAGGAATTTCATTAAATCATTCAGGTTTTGGATCTTGTGAGGATCGCTAAGTGACTGTGCGTTTTTTTTTGTTAGTTTCAAAATCCCATTTCCTGCATATTATACGACAGATTAATGGACTCCATGAGGTAGTGTCTATATTCAGGTTTTTTAGTGCCTCCAAACACTCGATGACTGTGTCGTGCAGTTGCTTTAGTTTGTAGGCGGATTCATATTGTATCACCTCAGCGTCGAGGATTTTGTCAATTAGTTTTGACACTATTAGTCTATCATTATTGTATCGATTACTAAGGACATTCCAGCTTGTTTGATAATTTCCGCTGGTTATCTGAAGGTGTTGAATTAATCTACCCGCTTTTCCTCGGACGTGCGTTTTTAGGTATTGCATTTTTTTAATATCAGTGATTATCTTGTTTTCATGCACAACTTTGGTAAAGATATCTCGAAATGTGGCCCATTCATCATATCGTCCGTCAAATACTGGCAGCTTGATCTGTGGCAGGTTGATATTGCAAGCTCTCGTTGTCACCACTGGCGTAGTTGGCTGCTCTTTCTTCTCTAATTTTCATATCGTCGTTCAAGGTCTTCGTATATTTCTTGAATTGAATTGGCTTGATCTTGTACTTCAAGCTCCACATAGATTTCAGCAATTGTCTCCCATTGTTTCTTGATTTTGTGCGCCAATAATTGGCACCGAGAATATGCTATGCCAGTTTATAGTTCAAGAGTGATTTGATCTAGCGCCTGATTCATCTGCTTTATCCTTACTTGCTCTTCTTTCAAACGGTTTGCCTCTAACTGTAACGTAAACTGGTTTGACGCTGATTGTATTTTCTGGCGTCCTTCCTGGATGAGTTTCATCGTGTCTTCAAAACACTTTTAGTTGGCCATAGTAATTTTCCTTGTAATACACGTGACTCGGGCAGTTCAAGTCTTCTAGCTTTGCGTGATTGTCCTCAATAGTATTCCAGAGTGATTCTACTGCGGCCTGTTTGTCATTGTAGTATTTTTCGGTTTTTCTGGCTGTAGAGTCTTTTTTTATATTTGTAAAATATCGTAGTATTTCTTTGTCTAGTTGTTCCTGAGATTTAGCAATCTCGTTTACTTGCTCGTTTACTTGTTTGTCAATTTTTTTTTACTCTTCTCCAAATAGTTCCCTAAATCTGGCTTGTAAGTCGGTAGTGTTCTTTTCAATAGCGGGCGTCGTCGATACTCTTGATTTGTATGTTCTCGATTCACTGTTAGTTTTCAGTTGTGTCTTTGGTTTCAGTCTGGATGATGTATCGGGAAATTCAAAGGTTTCTTTTTGAATGGTTGGTGTCACTGGTAGACCTGATTCGTATGTTTGGATTTGTATTTCTTCAGTTGTGGTATTTTTAAGTAATTTTAATACCTCCTGCTTGGCTGTTTGTCTTTTTGCTTGTCTTTGATTGCGGTTTAATTTTCTTCTTGCCATGAACTTGATTGTGTGTATTTTGGATGTTTTGTAATTGTGCGATGTGTGCTTATAACGTTTTTGGCAGAATTAATATCCAAACCCGCCAGCGGTTAACTGGCACAGGTTAGTATATTCAATCCCTGCAGTATTTTTCTCGCCAGCGTTAACTGGACAACTAGAAAAATACTCGCCTTTTTGTTCTTGTGGCGGAATAAATACGCAAACCCGCCAGCGGTTAACTGGCACTGGTTAGTATATTCAATCCCTGCAGTATTTTTCTCGCCAGCGTTAACTGGACAACTAGAAAAAATACTCGCCTTTTTGTTCTTGTGGCGGAATAAATACGCAAACCCGCCAGCGATTAACTAGCACAGGCTAGTATATTCAATTCCTGCAGTATTTAACTGGACAACTAGAAAAATACTCGCCTTTTTGACTTTTTTGTGTAGATGTAGTCGTGTAGATGTTTGGTTAATTGTTTTTTGGCAAGTTCTTTCTTCGTTCCACGCCTCTAGGGTACTTCTTCACGTTATGTTACTCAATTCGCACAACGACACCAGTAAATTTGTGGACACTGTGTAATGGTATCTTCCTTGATTCTTGTGGGCTGTTGTTTTTTTTCAAAATCCAAATCCAAACTTACGTCAAATATTCTTTTGCTCGAAGGACCAAATGACCATACCACTTAGTCAAGTAGGTACGGTGTGGACCCTTTAGTCAAGGGTTGATTGAGGTGTGTATCTGTTAACCAACGTGCGGACTGACTGCAGTAATGATAAAACCCTGTATAAGGTGTGGAAGTACTGGTCAACCAACGTGCGGGTTGACCACAGCAATGATAACCCTGTATATGGCGTTGGGATATTACCCCTTTATGGAATAAATATAAATACCACCCCTGTGGTATAGTGAAGCACAATGGTTAGTTTGATACTTAATTTATTCAGTCAAATCATCCTATATTTATATATCTAGAAACTACTAAGGTATGCAGTTTGTTTCTTACATTTAAACAATATATTAAACAATGTATTGATGACTCTGCAAAATAGAATTACGTCTGGTTTGTTGTTGTTCTGGTGACCTTCTTCGGGCGTTCTGATTTTATTGTAATTGCGTGTTACAGGGTGTTCCAAATGAGATGTCTACGATAGCTAGACATTGACTTTGTATAATTCTAGCACTCTGGTTAGCCAACTGTGGAGTACCGAATTAAAGGCTTTTTTATAATTTATGTAATTAGTGTAAAGGTTTCTATGATTTTTCCTGGTTTGTTCCATGATAGCGCTGTCTATAATTAGCTGCTCTTTGCATCCTCGGCTGTTTTTCCTGCACCCTTTTTGCTTTTCCGTTAGAATGTTTTTGTATGCTAGATGTTGTTCTATTCTCTGGTAATTGTGGCTGTGATGATCTTATATAGGGTTGGAAGGCACGTAATAGTCTGTAATTTGAGAGGTTCTTAGTGTCTGAGTTCTTCCCCATTATCACAAGTTATCATTTCAGGGCATCCGAAAAATAAGAAAAAATTGACACAAACGAATTTTGCATTCTTATCACAAGGGTATGATTGACCGTATTTTGAAAATTTGTCAAATATGGTTAAAAAGTTTTGAGCTTCAAATGCAAATGTTTTTGTAAGAGATATATAAGATTTAAGCCTACTATATTTAGAGGTTTGAAAAATATTACAAACATTAATGTATTGGGTTATATCAGTTTTCATTTACCAAAAATAAATTTGTTTTAGACGTTCATACGTTTCATTTATACCTATGTTTTGTTTTACTTTGATGTATGTACGTCATTATCAAAATTTTCTCTTCTTTATCCGAAATGTTATTTAGTAATTTCGAGCATATCACAATTTTTGGTTTATTAACATTTTTGATACACGTTGGTAAAAATTGGCAATAATTCTTAACTATGAAAATATAGATAACCAATTTATTCAGGGTTTAAAGATTTTCAAATAAGGTTTTTTATTACATCTGGGGTTTCAGGTAAGTCCACATTATTAATTTAGTTTTTTCAAATTTCTCTGAGTTAAGTTTAATTTCGTGATGCGGGGATTTGAAAACACTAACAGGAATTTGATTTTTTTGAATACTTCTGGGCTCTATTATATAAGTCATAACTTTACTTATATTGGTCATATTAGTTTTTTTTATTTTCGTAACGTATAGGTACATCCACGTTGGGTAATTTTAATAGGCAGTTGTTAAAGTTTAGACTGGCATTTAATTGTTTTATAAGGTCTAACCCTATTAATACATCGACTTTGTCAGAAAAACTAAATAAATACAGTTTATGTAATCCTATAGTATTGAAGGTAGGAAAAATTGGTAAGGTTGCTATTTCATCGTGAAACGATATTGCGTCAGCTGTTTGTACTTGAAATAATTCTTGCTGAATTAAATATAGAAAATGTATATAAGTAATTTCGAGGTTAATAAAACTTCTTGTACTACCTGTATCGAATAATAACCATTCATTTCGGGAATATTAATATAGAGTAATTGTATATTATAATTGTTTCAAAAATATTACATCATATATCCGTTTTCGAAGCCGTAATCGGAAAATTTGATGGTTCTTGTTAGTTAGCAGCATAACTCAAATCTGCATAATAATCTTGTTTCGCTATATAGGGGTATCTCGAATTCATATTCATTTTGACTCTCAATTTGTTGATTAATATCAAAATTATCATAATAATTATGCGAGTTATTTGATAAAGAATTTTCTGGGTTAGTTTCAGGAGTTCGCTGCAGAACTTCTTGATTATATAGTTCTTGGGAAATAAAATTCCTCTTTTGCATATTATTATATAAAACTGTGTTACCTGAACTAGTGCCCATTGGCTCTACTTTATTTAAATTTGTTTTGTCCAAAATTTTGACTATTTAATTGTCTATGTTGATCAAAAATTTGGGGTCTTACGAAGTTTTGTTCGTAATTATTCGGAAAAGGTCTAGGGAAATTATTTTGTGGCATATTATTTGCAAATGAAAAGCCGACGGGAAAAACGATGAGGCTAACAATTTTATAAATTTTCAGGAGAGCAATTTTAAGATACAAAACGGCATTGAGTTGATAATAATAGATTTAAAAAAACAGAAAACTAATTTTGGCAAAGATATTTTTATATTTAATTTTTTTATATTAAGGAAATCAGTCAAAGTTTGAAAAATATTACTATTTTTTTAAATACAATGCCTTAAACTCCAAACTAACTAGAAAAAAACGATGAAGCTCACATATACTACACATGCGGTAATGAACTTAATAACATAATGGTAAACGAAACCCTTTATTCTAATTTTATTAATTAATCAATTATTTGATAATATAAAAAAATAACATAAAGAAAGAACAAAAAACATTACATAATTAAAATATTTCTTATTTTTATGAGGAAGTCCCAAAAAAAACTGTTTTGAATCATCGCTGCAGTATTTGGCTAGTTTGGACAAATCTTGATATTTTTCGGCCGAGAGGAGAATCAAATCTGCAGTAAAAAGTTTAGTGTGAGTGTGTAAGTACTAAGTATTATTTTATTTATATTATTATAAAGGGTAGTTGGAAGGCAAATTTCTTCTGTTCTGTTGCTCGAAAAGGGTTTTCCTACTATGTCTACAGACTCCCATGCTCCGTTGTACGAGACTCGTAGTCGTGGATGCTCAATAGAAATTCTTAATTCTTTAATGGGTCTTGATGGACAGGGGCACTTTTTCGTGTATAGAGGTCGTAAATGTTGCTCCCAGGACAGAAAATATGTTTGCTAAACTTCTTCAACGTCGAAGGGACTGGGTTTAATTCGCGCTGTCTTCACAACATCACAACAATCACGTGGTTGTTCAGTTCTGGATTTCTGATTAATGATACCGAAGTCCTTGTCGCACTCTAAATAAGAGTGTCTACGTATAGGAAAACTCATCTGAATGTTGTCAAGTTTTCGTTCATAATGGACAACGTGGTGTCCATTATGTGTGTTTTTATTTTGTCCTCCGCAGGAATCCTAAAAAATCTGCAGGTCTTTTATATTAGGATCTAAGTAGTTATAAATAAAATTATGTAGAAGTGAACAGACATCGTTGCTTCCTTTCTTGCCTACAGTTTCTGGGTAGCAGTAAAATATACTTTGCTGTATAGCCAGGACGTGAATGTTGAACATGTACAGAGAGAGCTGACGACTATTACACACGTCGTTGGTCGTGATGTTTGGTATCGGTAAATTTTTCGAAAAATCCATACAAATACCTTCATTTGTCACATTTCGTCTTGCTGATAGTTTTGCTTGCCTCTTTCTGTCATAAAATGTATTCGCCTTTCGCAAGTGAAGAGCTTTTTCTGCTTAAAGTTTCCTTAACTGAGCAAGATAATCTGATTGTGTTGCGTCTGAGTTATTAGAAGCAAAAGTACTAGCTACCTTTTTTTCTAAGCTTTTTATCTGAACTTCAATTTCATCACACGTTGAACATGTGTCTGACCGGGGATAACTTATGTTAAATTTTTCATTAAATATTTTTCTGTAAGAATTATATGATATTTTTTTGTTTGGATTTTGTATCTTAAACAAATCATACATTCTATTTATATTTAATTCCTCAGGTAAGTAGGTTTACTAGTTTTCGAAATACTATAATGGTTAGACCTACTCTTAAATGACGAAATGTGGCTGCAAACCAGTTCTTCCGTACTCTTCACAATTTTGTGAGGTCTATTTAAATGTAAGCGTCTACGATCTTTTGGCGGTATTCCAGTTAATTTAAGTGAATTTTGAATAAATTGCACTCGGCGACCAGTAATACCGTGTAGAGCTAGAAATGCTTTATAACACACCTGAGTTTCTAAAGAAGAGCCTTGGCTAATGCACCTTACTCTAAAACTATACAAGGCATCGTTAAATTTCTTTACACCTTCTTCTGTTTTTTAGGTCCACGTCTTTTGACGGGAAGAACAGAAATTAAACCACCAAGGTATACATTTTGTTTGTCATATGTTTTATAGCCATTAAAGTTTCTTAATATTTCCATCTTATTTTCATAAAATATTTTTGAAAAAGCACTTCAGGCGTTTGCATTGGCAATCAGGACCAAGTTCATGGCTACTTAGTTTAATTTTCTTACCGACATCAGTTAGTCTGCCAAGTGATCTACGTTTTTTAGTATTCATCTCCATATCGAACAATATACGTAACTAAGTCAATTCACTACTTTTTTATTTCCAACTATTAGTCGTCACCATTTATATCACTCCGTATTTTAAAACTAACAAGAACAGCACTAAACGTTAATATTTATATTTAACTATCTTGAAAACGTCTGATAATTATTTCTTGACCGTTAAATCCAAACTAAAAAAGCAATGCAAGTGAAAAAACCATTGAATTCTCACGAAGGCACACGTTGGAAATTTGCGAGCTTCAGGGTTTTTTCAAATTACGCTTGGAACCTTATCATTTTTTCCGAGTAGCTAGATTATTAAAAGACTGAAATATAGGGACCCTTATTTTTCTTCGCAGTTTTAAATAGACTAACGTGTTCGTCTCTTCGCCACCTACATTTCTATCTGAACAACTTATTTTGACCAAAAAATGGAACCTCATTGTTTTTCCCGTCTACTCTTCAAATGTATTATATGTCGGTTTATGTGGTATAGCTATATACCACATAAATGGTACGAAATGTGATGTATGATTAGGGACATATCTAGGTCTATATGCTGGTTTTGTATTTTTATTAAATTATTGTAAAGGTAATGATGGACCCTTGGGATTTTGCAAATTTTTAAAATGTATAAAGTTTTCTTCCCTTACAAACCTTTCTTGTTTTAGAGAATTTTACGATTTTAACCTAAAGACTAACTAGATTATATGGTAGTTCATTTATAAACGTCTTTAAAGCAAATTCGTCATTGTGTTGTATTTTAATTAGTTTAGTTTCAGGATCGCCAGGACCTGCATTTAATGTACTCTCATGCCAAGTTGTATTGGATTTTCATTTTTAAATGGTTTTATTAAATCTTGAAATAACAATCTATCGATCGTTGATCGGAGGTACGGTTTATTAAAACATCTTTAATTAAAGTCCAAGAATTTAGTTCTGATCTAAAAACTATTAATTCTGCCGCTCTATCTGTTAATTTACTGTCAAATAAGTAAACATTTATGAAAGCAGTTGGATTATTCTTGTCTTGAAAAGCTCTCAGCAAGTTTTCTACTGTCGAAATAAATCTATTTAAAAGTTTTATATTTCCGTCAAAAAGTGGAAAATTATCGTTTGATATCGGAGTGATTGATAATTCACTGACATTTTGTTTTTGTTGGCAGTTGAACCAATTGACAATGAATTTAGCGAATCAATTAAACAATATAAGATATATTCGTTTATTAGATCTATTTTGATATATTTTAAATTTTTGGATACTAGTAAAAAATTTTAGTTACTGCGTAACTTTTTTTTACAAATTACCTCTTTGTTACTGCGTAACGGCGTTTTTTTATATATTTGTATACAGGGCGATATAATATTTAAAAAATAACTTTGTTACTGCGTAACAGCTATTTTCCTAGAAAACGTTATCTGTTTATCGAATTAAAAGAAAAATAATATTTATATTTAAGTATTAATTCCTACAACTATATAATATATATGCAGTTTTTAAATTTGGAAAAAATAATCAATAAAACCGAAAAATCACTTGAAAAACGAAAAATTGTCATTTACAATATCAAAATTGTGAGGATCTCCGATGTTTGTCTTCACCAGTTCCCACGTTGTTCTGGAGAGAATACCGTTCATATTCAGTCACACGTCTTCCAAAAGGTAATGGCCAGGAAACCTTTGATACGCGTCACCAGACATTCCTGGGACATTCTGTAGTTCTGAACTGTCTCATTCTGTTTTTTTTTCTCTTCTTGATTCTTTTCCAGCTGGATGCTTTTCACCAGTTGATGCCTAAAATCGGCACTGCCTATTTTTGGGTTTAAAAAGCAAGTTTTATTCTTAAAAACACTTCGAATATAACAAATTTTAAAATGAACTAGTTTTAAATACGAATTTAACAATTAAACGTCCACAGTCAGAACTACTATAGAAGTGTTCTCTAAATGAAAGTTACTTATATTTATAACATTTCTTTCATAACGTGGTGGTAGAATATATGAAGTCAGCGGTTATGCAAAACGTAGCTCGCGTAAATCGAGTTTTAACTGAGAATACCTCTGGGTTGGTTTTTCGGCATCTGCAGCAAAATATAAAAGTTTCATAAACATCTACTATCAGAATTCTGATAATTATTTGGGGAACTGCCAGACATATAAATAAAGAGAGATTCTACTGTGTTCGATGCCCTAAATTATCAGTATTTAGCTCATTTCAAGAAGGAGACAAGAAAACTGCAATAATGTTAACAGAGACATGGTTAAATGATGGAATTGCAAGCAAAGAGTTATTCCCTAGTAACTACATTGTGCACAGAAAAGAGAGAAACTTGCAAATAACGGGTAAGAAAAGAGGTGGAGGTGTCTTAACAGCAATAAAATCATGCTACTAGTCTATAGTGTATCAAACACAATATGGATATACGAGGAAATATGAGTCGGTTTATCGGTCGAATATTCGTTACATTATAGGTGCTGTATACATACCTCCAGCATCGGTTTTTTCTGTGCATGAAGCTCAGTTTCGATCTATAAAGCATATAAAAGATCACTTACCAAACACCTCATTACTTATTGTATTTTACTATAACTTGCCAGGATTTGTAAAATTATACAGGACTAGTAATCGGAGGGAGTTTAATAATGACTCAGTCCCGCTTTCTTAACATCTCAAACAACCTAATTTTTATATCTCTAAATCTAAGTCTACCTTGTTGGGCTGTGTTTTCTTTCATGACCTATTACAACCGAAATAGCATTGAAAATTTCAACACTACTATTCCAGAATGTGTGTTTTTAAATCCTTGTAACGTGAAGGTCAAAACTTCCGGTTCTTCATCGCCTCGTATGGTCATCATCCACCGTTAGACATCACTATCTGTATAAAAAAAGACTTCCAGCATTCCACCTGCTAGCAATGACTATCGCTTCAGTTTTAATAAGACAAACTATGATCATTTAAACGATTATTTTGCGAATATAGATTGGAATATTCTGCCAGGTCTGAATATCGAAGATTCTGGCGAGTTCTTATATTGCACCATGGATTCAGCAATCAACATTTTCGGTCCAACAAAAAAGTTAACTTCGTTGAAATTCCCATGGTATTTCTCGCAGACAACTGTAAACTGGTGGCATTAAAGAATAATATTATGGTACGGGAGAATAATATTTTTGATTAGGACATCAAGGCTTTATGTTTAGAATTAAGAATTGACTTTAATAATTCGATTTATGTTCTTGTTGGTTATTTTGTACCTGATAGTAATATTGACTTGTATAATAGATGTTAAAGTACTATAGAGGATAAGATGCTAAATTCTAAGAAATCTGAATGGCTAATTTTGGGTGATTTTAATATGAGAGATTATGCCTTTGATGTTTGTTTTGAACCGATTAATATCTTTAACAGCTTTTTGTGGTTTGCAAATCTCAGTCAGATAAATAACATTAGAAATGCCAATAATGTCCCGCTTGATTTAATATTAGTTAGTCGGAGTTTATAGGGTTGTGAGGTACACATCGATGATGATCCCTTATTTTCTGTAGATCGACACCACCCAGCACTAGTTACAGATATGCACCCTGAGTATAAATACAATGAGTGTGAACAGATCGCATATAAAAAATATAACTTTAAAAAGGCAATTTTAATAAAATAATCTTATAATTAATCTATGTCTCAGATAGCTGACAGTTTATTTGCAGATCCCAAGTTTTTCTGGTCTTTTGTTAAGTCCCAGAGAAACAATTACGACATACCTGCTGAAATGGAATATTATGAAAATGTATTCAAGGGGGCGCAAAATATTGCTAACCGATTTGCATTATTCTTTAGCATAGTCTTTTCACCTAATGAAAAACTAGTGTCAGAGAAAACTCCCTCTAAAGATTATTTTTGTAGAATGCGAATAATCGACGAAGAAATCAAGTCGGTGATAAATAAATTAAAAGCAAACCGATCCATAAGTCCCGATGGGGTGCCGGGATATATTGTATAATTTAACTACTTTCCAGCTACCTGGAAAGTAGTTAAATTACATTTGTTCTTAAGGGTGGCAAAAGACAGGAGGTGATGAATTACCGACCGATTTCTATGAATTGCACCCTCTCAAAAGCCGTTGAAATAGTCTTGTTCAATAAAATTTAAGATGAATCTAAAAATTGTATATTAAATAACCAGCATGGTTTTCTTCCTAACAAATCAACTTTGACAAATCTGTTAGTATTTTCTCAATATTTCCATGAAGCTGTAAATAATAAAAGTTGTTGTCATATTGACAGACATGGAAAAGGCATTTGACAAAATAAAGCACAATGTAATAATCGAATCTTTAAGAAACTTGGAAGTTGCCAATAATTTTATAAATTGGGTAATATCTTACTTAAGTGAACGTGAGCAGTTTGTGGAGATAAGAGGAGCTAAATCTATAATATATCTGGAGTACCCCATGACTTCAATCTTGGACCACTACTCTTCATAATTTCTATAAATGATATTAGCGATCTTGTCATGGGGCCACGCACTTTGATATTTGCTGATGATTTTAAACTATTTTTAGAAATTTCAACTCTAGATTATTGTGAATGCCTGCAGAATGATGATTGAATGCGGGACACGGTTTGTATGTGCAGAATGGAGTTAAATTGAATGCAAGTAAATGTGTGTCTTTAAAAGTAACTAGTTAATTGAAAAGTAACTAATTACTTATGAAAAATAACTAGTTACTAGTAACTATTTACTTTTAAAGTATCTAGTTACTTAAGAAGTAACGTACTTTCAAGGTAACGTGGGTAAAATATCTAGTTCAGTGTCAAGATATTTTGGAAGATGAACTCCAGAATTATTTCGAATCGTAAGATGTACAACATCGAGCAGAATATACGAAAAAGTTACGCATATTTGTGTTCAAGGAGATGCCGTTAAATGAATGTTTATATTACTTGGAAAACTTCCAGTGATATCCGAAAAAATCCGGACTTTTCAATTTTTCTATTTACTTTTTGTGACCTTTTTTTAGGGTATGTTTACAAATTCTGCAAATATTCTAATTTTTTAAACGGTATCATTATGTTAAGAACACGAATATCCAATTTTGGTAATTTAACAATTAAGAAAGTATATCTTTCAGATATATTGATGTCCATACCAACTTCGAAAGAGATAAAATTACAGCCAATTTCATGATTAGCTCGAAGTGATCCTGGTGACTGTAATAGACTATCAGAAATTAACTGAGCATTCTGAGAAGTTGAGATCACTTCACGTTCCATTACTGATGAGCTTCAAAGTCGAACTTCCTATACAAAATCATCAGTTTTAAATAAATACCAAAAATTAAACGTTGAGTTTTGTTATATTTTTAAACAGAATCTAGATTCAAAACATAGGACAAATAATGAAATAAACTTCTGATTCTGAACTCAAAAAAGCTTAAAGTAAAAATTAGAAGGCTCTATTTGCTTTCATAAGAACCAACTTTTCAAAATGTTCATGGGAGAGCTCATCTCTATGAAAATAACCGCTCCACAGGAGTAGACGAAGGTAAAGGTTTGAATTGAACTTCATGAACTCCTTTTGAACATAAGGATATTTCTTGAGCATGCACAAATCAGTGTCTGGGTCTTGTAAGAACTAAAGAACTTGTACTTCCACAAGTCCATCTATCTCAGTGACATCATTCCCCTTATTAAGAAATTCGAAGAAACTTGCCGATGGATTGACTCTGACTCTCAACTCTGGTTTATTCAAAATTCCGGAAAATTTTCGCTTCCTCGATAATAACCTGTTTTATGTCTAGGGTGAATTCGCTTTGGTTTCCTGTCTTATTATAGAATATTGCGTTTGGCTGTAATGGAGTTGTTTATGGTTTTCATGTCAGTTGTGGCAACCATGCTCAAGGTATGTGAGGCGCAACGAATGTGACAAGGCAATGTGATAAATACTTCGACATCTTGAATTGGGCCGATTGGCTGAGGTGAAAATAAGTCGTCATCTTCACCCAGAAATGGTGTTCCCGCAGCGGTTGTGATACGAGTCAATGTTTAATACAAATGTCTTAAATGTTTTGATATAATTTGTTTTCTGTCACCGTTGCAACAACTCGTCAAAACCATATGTCATGTGTATATTTTCAATCTTTTCGGCAACTTTACCGAATGTATGCGCACCAGTGAATCTTTGACACGCTAAGGCTACCGATTTGCGTTCCAAATCTTCCCCAATTCAGTGACATGCCACTGCTAAAAGGCTACGTAATTTAGACGACCAAATATCTGCCGTGGTGCAACTTCATTACAGTATACTTACTCATTACTGTGACTTTCATTCCGACAAAGAGGTCTTTCAACCTTTGATTATCTACTATTGACACAGCCGACATACTATTTACAATAAAATGGATGATTCTCTTGTCAAACTCTAAGATACGTTCTAACGTGCTTGTGCCAACTGAAATTGTGTAATTTTTTTTGTGGTCCCGATTCGGTAGATGTAGTATTTTTCTTCAGCATCATGTCTCTATACTTCATATAATCTATATATGACGCCTCATGTTTAGTTTTCAAGTGTTTCAAAACATTTGCTGTGGAACTTGATGCCTCTTGTAAATATTTCTGTGCTGGCAAACATATTTGGCATTGAGCTTTCACTTTCCTGCCACTTAATTCTACAATTCGAAAAATCTTTCCATCCAAAAGTATTATAGGTACATTATGTTGGGGTGCTTCTAATGTGCCTGCGCTGCTACTGCCCGATATACTGGATGATATATTGGACGCACTAGCTCCAGCTGCTTCTGTCTCGGTCCCCTAACTTTTTTTTCTTGATAAAAAGTCAGTCGGAGTCTTTCTTTTCTCAGATTTTCCAGTGGATTTTGCGGGAACATATTCTGGGCCGTCTTCATTATCTGTTGGCTCGTAAAGATCTGCAATAGATTCATCTGATAAATCCATCTGAAAATAGAACATGTAAAGTATCCCTATCCGAGAAATGAGGCAATGTAATGTAATGTTTTTTTTTTGACAACAGGAAGTACCAAAAACAAAATGCCGGTTTTTTTGGGTAAAGGGTAACATCATCTTTTTAAAATGGAATACCCTGGATTGTATTCTTTCATTTTATTGGAGTTTTTTCCTGATTTTACAGAAGTATGATTTTTCCATATTCAGTTAAACGGTTGTCTCACAATTTTATATTAGAACGAGAAAAGTTATCTGTTTTTGTAAATGGAAAAAAATGGCGATGGTTTTGAATTCAATTGTTTTTTTTTAAATATGATGTATCTGGTAATGTGGCAACACTTCCAGGTATTCCTGAAGTAGATGTTAACTTGCTTATTTTTAGTGTAACACCCAATATATTATCCCATCTTTAGAATATCTTCAGCTATTTTTGAGATTCTGACAAATGAAAAATGGAAATTTCACGCTTTGAAAAGTTGTAAAATTTAAGTGCCTGAAAAATTTTACGTAGATTCCAAAAATGAAATAATATAGGTGCACAATAGTATAAGTCCGAATTTTCAGATTTTTGACAGCTACAATTAAGCTATAGTTAATATATTATGGAACATTTGCTCATGCTACCTAGTATTATGCGAAAACTGATAATTTTTTCTCGTTTTAATGTCAAGTTATGAGATAACCGTTCGTACCTTTTAAAGATAGGATAAAAGGCCTTTTCCTATAAACTGAAATTATACAAGGTGTTTTTCATTTCGAATAACAAAGTTCTCCTGAAAAGCGGCCATCCTGTTTTTGGAACTACCGGTTGTCGAAACAAAATACCGGGTGCTTGAAATAAAACTGTTCCATATTCTATGTTATTATTTGACACAATTTGCCACTTTGAAGTTATTTTTGAAAGTTAATAAAAACGTATTATTACAGAAACAAAAAAAACTTGATGAGTCAACAATTCAATTTTCCTATTTCCTATATCCGGATTTCAGTTTGGAAAATTAAACTTCCCACGGGAATATTTGTTTATATTCTAGCACGCGGATGTGACCCACTTCTCTTGAATTGCTTAATCGCAGTCGCGTGCGGTAAAACATCACTTCCCCCACTTGTTAGGAAAAGTAACTGTATTCGAAAGTCACAGTGATCATGTTACCTTTGCAAACTCTACCCCGAGGGGCCCCTCACTCCTAAAAAAAGGACATCTATTACCGTTTTATAGTGACAATCCTAAATACTTCTGCCCATTTCACTTCTGCGTTACTGCTTTCATTCCTATATTATTATTTTTATTCCCATATTGTCGGTTTTTATTTTAGTATCTATTCCTTTTTTTCCGTCTTTATTGCCGTATTAACTTGGGTATTTTCTAATATTTCCCAATAATTGGTCATCGTTTGCTCGTTTAATCTAAGGTTTGCTCTATATCGTTTTAAAAAACATGTTATGTAAAGATTATTATCAAGCTACAGATGTAAATCGAATAGTAAATATTGAGACATTCAACTATTTAGAAGTTAATGTTAAATAATCAAAATTATTAAATATAAACTTTCAAAAGAGGCGGAAATGTTGGAAAAAATTATATAGGAGTGACAAAAAAGTGTATTAACTTTTAATTAAGTGAATATTGAGATATTTAACATGTTTAGCAGTTACAACTGGCCGAGCGAAGTGCGGATAACTTCATAAAATTTGAAAAAAGACTTTTTTGTTTTTGTGATTTATAAGTGACTTTTGTATGATTCTTTTAAGTGACCTATGAATGAATTAGTGTTTTTAGTAGATTTTAGGCGAGTTTTAAGTCTTTAATGGGATTTTTAAGTCCTTAATATGACTTGGGGTGACTCTAAAGTCACCTAGAAGACTTTAACTTAAGTTCAAATATTTCCAAAGATATTTTCTGCAAGTAACAATAAGCAGGTATATTTGCAGCATCATTTACTTATATACAGAGTGTACCTTAGAACAACCTAGTGGATGTTTCTGAAGAACTATTTTTAGTGCCAGTATTTAAATCTGTGTTCGAAATTTTGCTTGAACCTGAAATTAATCAGTTCGTGTATTCAGAAGAACAGATTGCATTAAAATTGTATTTAGTATTTTGCCTAGACTTCTGCTTAGACACAGTACACAGTACAATATAAAAAACTACTCACTCTTTTCACTCTTAAAAATCCCTAGACAATTTTAAGTTGAATCTACACTAGCAACAAAAATTGTCCGCTATGTTGGCGCCGGCCGCCATTATCAAATTTTAAATTGACTAAAAAGTCATCATTTTCACTCTTAAACACTCCTAGACATTAATTCTCAGTTGCCGCCATGTTGGCGCGCGCCGCCATTTTAAGGCTTAAATGTTGACCAAAAAAGTCATAATATTTTCACTCTTAAAAAGGTATTTATTTTCAGTTGAATCTACACTAGCGACGAAAAATTGTCCGTAATGTTAGCGCAGCCATTTTCACATTTTAAATAATGACTAAAAAGTCGTAACTTTCACTCTTAAGAACCTCCAGGTATTCATTTTCAGTTGAATCCGCACTAATCATTTGAATTTTTAAATGTTGACTAAAAAGTCATAGTTTTCACTCTTAAAAACCCCAAACATTTATTTTCAGTTGAATCTCCACTAGCGACAAAAATTGTTTGCCATGTTGGCGCATCCATTTTCAAATTTTCAATTTTGACTAACATTTTACTATTTGGAGAAGTCGTTTTTTCATGTATTGCGGAATTGCTCAATATTGCGGTTTATTTTATTTTTATTTCTCAAGCATTGCCGATATTTCTTCAATTCCTGAACAACTACTTTCTATTGCCGTGTATTCCCGACTTTATTGCTGTTTATTTCCCGGAAAAGGTACACCTATTGCCCAGAGTGAGAGACTCCTCGCTCTTCCCGCACTAGTGCTGGAAAAATGTCTTGTCGCACTGAAAATAGTGTGGCGAATGGAAAGACCATTTATCACAAAATGGGTAAAAATATATCTGGATACCCAATATGAAGCAATAGTTATCAAGCATTTGATCTCTGTGTTAAGCTCCTGTACATGATTAAGAGCATTTGAGAGAGTAAGTAAATTTGAGTTTGAAAAACTAGAAAATTGAGCTACCAGCAACCGTGAAACATTTTTACTATGACTTATTCTCTCAATTGGAAAAAAAGGACCTAACCCAAACCCATGCAATTTGACTCCTATATAACCTGCTGATAATAAATCTCAGTCTGAGATTTGCTTCTTTATACTAAGTACTTACCTTATAAAGTCTTCAGTTCTCTCAGTGAAACAAAGTTAAAAATAATTTTCAACACTAACACACGTACCACGTACCACTTCTTATTTGGAAGTATTGGACAAAAATGATCGTTTATATAATTTTTGCCGTTTTAATCAGTTTACTTGCTTTATGCGAATATTATCGCCTCTCACCCTACGCTGCAAATAAAAACCAAAAGCTAAGCTCCCTCCATTAACCACAGACCAAAAAAAAACACGCGGCAATGTTCAAACGACGCGACGCACAGTGGGTAAATGGCGGAAAAAATGTATAATTTGAAACTATCTAATTTTAACAAAATTTCATTGCATTAGTGTTCTTAGATAATGAATGTAATTTAATTTAGCACGTATTTTCGAATTCATATTTCACTGACATAACCACGTATTTTTAAAGTCACCTAAAAATAGAACTCTTAAAAATTTTTAAAAATATTGTCATCTTAAATTCTTCAGTATTACTATGAGAAACGACGTGTGGGGTTTTTACGTTTTATCCAAAAAGAAGTGACTTTAAGGTCTATAGATAAATAATTATTTTGATTTTATAGGCCTAATTCATTTCAAGTTTTGAAATATTTTAAAATGAAACCATTTTTTATTAACTTTTTCATGAAAATTATAATTTTCACTATTAGCTACATGTACCTACAAATTCTTATTATCCTTATTATTTTATTTACACTTTAACGAATATGGAAACGAAAAAATTAGCTGCGGATACGTGCGGGTAAAAATCTAGTTAGCTATGAACGGTTGTTGTGACAACGAGCGCAAATGTTTAACTTAATGTGCGCGTCTTCACATAATATGTGAATATCAATATTATTGATAAAGTAGCGTTTGTGTAATTTCGATCGTTGTGTGATAAAAAAAACTAACTAATCTTAGCAAGTGTGTAAAATGTCATCCGTTTCCATAAGTAATCGACAGCTTACTGAAGAATTTATTAGGTGCGGCCGTAAAAGTGATATGTTGATGCAATTTTTGAGAGATAAATTCCCTTCTTTTAGTGAAGATAAGCTAAGGATAATTTTAAAACAAATTAAAAAAAGGTATGTTAGCTCGTTCAATTCAAAATGGAACCAGTGTCATAGGAAAAAAAAGGCACTATTTAAAACTTATTCTGTATGGCTGGATAAGAATTTTAATGTAGAGATGCTTAATGAATTAATGCCCGGGACTTCAAATAAACGTAGTTTAAGTGCTGGACGACCGGTAAAGAGATTTGAAGAATGCAGTGAACGAGCTAAACGTTACAAGATCCAAGAAATTCGAGAAAGGTACTCTAAAAAAGAATTACAAGTCGCAGCTGGAAAAATATCAGCTAAGAAGACCTACTTGGAACCTCAAAAAGCTTTAGCGATGTTAATTGATGCACAGTTATCAAAGCAAGTGCTTAAAAACTTCGGCTGTGATGTTTTGCCACCATATTATAAAGTTCGGGAAGAAAAAGTGCATTGTTACCCTGAAAATATTACTATTACACCAATATCTGCTCAAGTTGATTTGCAAAGTTTGCTTGATCACACAGCTAAAAGAATTATTTTGGCCGCTGAAAACTGGTATTATATGCCAGTAACAATACATAAAATGCTGGTACACGGCGAAAGTATAATCCGAAGCAAACAATACTAAAAAAATTTCTTTTCTACCTGAATATCGGTAATCTCTCCCATGATGGATACAAAAGAGCTCAAGCGCAAGGAGGTTACATATGTCTAAAGAAATGAACAAGGATTATCAGGAAGCAGTTAAATGGGAATTTCTCCATTACATTAGAATCAAAACAATGGAATTCATTTTACATATTGGGTATAATTTGACTTTTCGTTGCGGAAACCAAACCACTTAAAGAAGAAAACAAAAAAAGGAAATGCAGGGTTGACCATGTTCAACAAGGGTTAGGTACAACAATAGAAATACTGGAAACACGTCCAGAAAATTTTTTCAAAATCCTGAGGTAGTTTCAGAGGTAACTAGGGTTGACCTGGAATTAATCAAAGACTGGCTACAATACTTGAAGTAATAACTTGTTGAGAGCATAGACCCAGTAAAATATGGAAAGATGCTTTAGATACAGCTAGACGATTTGTTGGGACGTATAACTGGTATTATATGCCAGTAACAATACATAAAACTTCTGAGTTCTTTTCTACCATTTTTATCAAGTTTAAGAGTTACAACTTTAAAAAAACACATAGATCTATCAGAAGATGCAAAAGAACTACTTTTAGATTAAATTTAAAACTCAGTTATTGACAACGTATTATTTTTGTAATCTTAAATTTGTTTATTACACGTTATTGTTTTATTCAACTCGTTTAATTTAGTTGCACTTAAGTTCTATTTATTATAATCATCATAAAATGATAGCGATCAGATAATGTCAGGTACCTATTTCATAAATACAACCAAAAAAGTTTTGCACCATACTGTATAAAAGAATAGCCTGTAATTTTTTAAATGTAGTTATGTCTTAATTAAAATACAAGGTGGTGTAAAACTTTTTTGGTTGTGTATATTATTGTAAATATACTATGACAACTAATAATTAACAGTTATTATTAATCCTTTATCTACAGCCATTTTCTTGCAATGATATGTTAAAAGGAGTAAAATCTTGATAGTCTATAATTTTTTATTTTTTCTGTGGTTTTAATTTTAGAAAATGTAAAGTGTAAAAACTTCTTAAATCTAAGCAATCACACTTATCAACAAAATTTATACTGGGTGTCCCAGAATATGTGGGCAATCTCTCGAAAATAAAAAGTACACGTAAAGATAATGCCACAAGTTCCTTTAAACTTTTTTCAAATAGTCGATATTAACGAAGATACAGGGTGTTAAAGTTAAGTAACAATGTTGCCTCAGTTCGAGGATTCAACAATCATCAATTCTTAAAGCTAGGGAATGCTTAAGATTAGAAGGTATGTTGAATCAACCAAAATCTTTGAAATTAACCATTGCTTTTTTTCCGTAAACCGAATTATTTATTTATATCGAACAAAAATGTATCTGTTTTTTCTTATTTTTATCTTATTTTTTTTACTTAAAAATTTAATACAAGTACGTAAAATAAGTTAAGATCCATTAAATAGTAATAAATACATGTAGGTGGCGCCCCCTACAATTTAGAGTCGCAATAACATTAAATTTGAATTTCGTATCTTAAAAAATCCCCGGATGCCAATTTTCTCTCAAATATGGATAGTATTTCAAAAGTTAATCCCATAAAACAAAAATAGAAATTTATAACACCCTGTATCTACCTTAATATCGAATTTTTGAAAAAAGTTTATAGAAACTTGTGGCATTATTTTTACGTATACTTTTCATTTCCGAGAGATTGCCCACATATTCTGTATAAGCAATCAGTTTTAAAATAAGTAGAACATTTTTGCCGAAAAATGCCTGTTCTGACCCATTGTGCGACGGCTCGGCGGCACGAACACGTGCGATGCGTGTAACCTGTTTTTAATAATAGCTTCTTTGAAATTAACTAGTTACTTTGAGAGTAGCTATTTACTTTGAAAGTAACTAGGTACTTCAAGTATCTAGTTACTTTTAAAAGTAACTTTGATAATTTTAAAGTAACTAGTTATTTCAAAAATAACTATAGATATTTTTGAAGCAAAATTTACTTTCAAAAGTAAAAATTACAAGTTAATTTACAAAAGTACATATCTATATTATACTTACTTTTTTACCAATTTTAAAAGAACAGAGAGTTCGTTCTGCTCAGGTATAGGACCAGTAACTTCTTTTTTATTGTTTGATTGTATTAAGCTCCCATTTTAATGTAATTTAATTATTTAGTTTAAGTTTTATCATGTTACTTGTAATGCATTGTCTTATTTAAGTCTATTTTTAAGAATCTATCTGTAAAAGGCTTTCGCTGTAGATATGAATCTCGAATGAACCTCGGTGGCTCAGTGGTAAGAGAGCCGGCTTCCACCCGGAAGGCGCGGGTTCGAGACTTGGCGTAGCCGGCACTTTTTAAATAAAGAGTGCGCGATATGCCTGGTCCGGTACCTTCCCGAGGAGCCTTTGGTCGTTGGGATAATAAAATAACGACTCTGTTTGTAGACTTGAGGTAGACTGCGAACAGACAAGGCCTCTTACTCAACACATACTCTACACGACACAACTGCGTAGAAGGCAACGGGAAACCACTGCGTAGAACACATTCCCTAGTATAATGGTCTAGTGTAGTGCATTCAAGAAACCGTATACATCTTGATATAAGATAGGTTTCAAGGCACTTACTAACCATCGCCAACGCCCGAATATGGGTAAGGCACTTGAAGAAGAAGTAGATATGAATGAATAAATAAATAAATAAACTTAATCAAAAATAAGTATATTTTTATAGTATTTACAAAGTTATAAAAGGAAACTTTTATAATTTTATAATAACTTTTCTCTTGAGAACAGATACAGACAACTCCGAGCACAGTGTCAGGACAAACGGACTACTCGCAGATCAAATCAGAAACCATTTTTAACCAACATTCATATGAATGAAATTATTTCAGATACAGTTTTTAATAAACTGGCTTACCTGGATATCACCTTGGGCCCTGGCCATGAAATTCCTCCTACCTTTTTATCAGAATGTAACCCCTACCCTTGCTCTTTCTTTGTGTTACATTTTCAATTTGTCAATATCAAGTGCGATTTTTCCAAAAAAGTAGAAACTGGCCACAATAATGCCAATATTTAAGGATGACAATTATAACGATATCTCTAAGCATCGCCCACTATCTGGGTTATACTGCATGGCTAAGGTATTGGAATCCATTGTCTTCGATACAATTTTCAGTGAGTTTCGGAATATTATCGAAACCAACTTGCTGGTATATGCACATTTTCTGAGTAGAACTATTCACAATTCCCTCCAGGCAGACTCAGTTTACTTTGATTTTAGACGGCATTCGATAGTGTAAAGCATTCCATCCTGATTGAGAAATTTTTTGAAACTATGGAATTGATAACCCCTTATTCTCTTGGCTAGACCGTTACTTGTGCCACCAAAACAAATAGTGAAATTCCGCAACTGTAAATCTAAGTCAGTCAAAATATGCTTTATTATCAAAAGAACTTATTCTCATTGACAAAGCTGTAAAAAATAATATTAATGCAAGAAATTCTAATTAAATTATACAAAAAGTAGCAAACAGATTGTCAAGTACACAAATAAAAATAAAATTTAACCTAATATACATTACAAAATTTAAAAAAACACTCAACAAACTGACAATTATAATAGGTATTTAAAAATATACGGATACACATACATTCACAAAGGAAATATGACTCACACATATACACAAGCATAAAATATAAATAATATCCCTATCCATTTGAAAGGAGGTTAGTCCTGCTATCTAACCACCTGCTTGCGGTTACTTAAATATGATTTAAACCAACTTAAAACATTGTTCCTGTAACCATAGGGTTCTAATTTCTGCAAAGAGATAAAAGTGCATTCTGAGGTCCCTCAGGAGTCCCACCTTGGCCCAGTACTCTTTATCATCTTTGTAAATGATTTGTGCCAGTTATGTAAATTCTCTCGGCCAATGTTTTATGCAAACAAACTAAAGATTTTTCGTCAAATCTCATCTATGCACGATTATTATTTACTGCAAAATGACATTGATGCCTTGGTTGCGTGGCGTGATGAAAACCAATTGAAACTAAATATCAAAAAGTGTCATTCAATATCAATTACGAGAAAGAAAACGTCTTAAGCATGCTTTCTGGGTTTTGCCTGTAATGTATCTATGTGTTAAAATCATAAACATATAAGCAAGGAGAGACACAACCTTTCATTCATAAATATTCATTTGTTATGTGTCAATTATTGACCATGTGTTAGACAAAGACATATGAGAGAGAACGTCAGAATACCGACTTCAAACATCGCTGTGGAAGATTTTCGACCAGAATTTTTGGAGCCAGCTGCGGCTCGGTGTTTGGGGAAGATTTAAATTTTAAATTAAATTCAACTTCAACATGTTTCGTATTAAAACGCTTTATTATGCTTATATTTATTTAATAGTACTACTGATTCTATAATAAAACCATGATAGAGTGAATATGAATATTTACACGCGGACGCCGCGTTATATATTCGTTGATTTTAAATTTTTGAAGCAACAAAAATAGAAAAACATCGGTAATTTTCCTTTACCCGGGACTTCCCTTGTTATAAACATTTCATTTCATTAGGAATAGTAAAGTGGACCCCAATTTAGTTTCGCACATAGTCATTTAGTACACTGTCTTCAAATATTTTTATTGCGCGCCATTTTGTTATACCGCCACCACCATTTTACCAGTTTCTACCTGAGCCACGCTTATATTTTGGGGATAATTTAAAATAAATTGATATTTACTTCCCTCGTAAAAGGGAAATATTGTAGTCGTGAAAAAATCAACCTCCGATATTTTTTCAGATCTTTACCTTTCAGGGTCCCTAGATGCCGAAAAAGATGTTTTCTCAATTCCGTCGGTCTGCCTGTCTGTTCGCCGCATAACCAAAAAACTACTTAACCGAATGACTTCAAATTTTGGTTAAAAACTCGGCACTTATCACGAAAAAAATTTCAACCTCTAACTCTGGCCGCCGCGAAATAAAAAGAATCATTACATTTTTTTTATTGTGGTAGCTACATTTTATCAACATTTTATCAAAGAGCTTAACAGCTGTATCTACTAACATAGGTATTATAAATAATTACGAAATTGTAGTGGCGGATTCATGGTTTAAAACTATTTTTTGGGTTTTTCCGCCTTAGAAAATTGAAAAAAATAAAAAATAAAATATAATTACCCTATAAATTGAATAGATAGTCTTGAGTTCTGGGTCCACTACGAAGGTACCCGAGGAACGACACTGAAAAATGCCTGTTTTCTGGACGTTTCGAGGGAAAGTCTACCCCCGTCTTCAGCAAACCTACAAATAAAATACTAAAAGCAGAATATGTCTTATGTTTCGTATCAGAAATATAACCAGAGATTAGCCATTCTGGTTATATTTCTGATACGAAACATAAGACATATTCTGCTTTTAGTATTTTATTTGTAGGTTTGCTGAAGACGGGGGTAGACTTTCCCTCGAAACGTCCAGAAAACAGGCATTTTTCAGTGTCGTTCCTCGGGTACCTTCGTAGTGGACCCAGAACTTAAGACTATCTATTCAATTTATAGGGTAATTATATTTTATTTTTTATTTTTTTCATTTTTCTAAGGCGGAAAAACCCAAAAAATAGTTTTATAGGTATTATAATTGCACTACAAACGACTTATAAAGAATAATAATTTCTCATCATTTGCATCTCATTTCAAAGATGCTAAATGTTACGCTACTGAAAGGGTGGCTTTCTAACCTTAACCTAACCAACCTGTGAAAGGACAATTCCGGCTTAAAAGTATCAAGTTTTCCACAAACTTGACACTGGAGAACCATTCTAAGAACTTTCAAAGAGTTATCTCACCAAAAAAATACAAAGCACACTAAATATCCGCAAAAATTCCAACTTAAAAAAACAATGTACCACATAAGATACTATAAACCACTCAACACAGAGTTTTATTAATTAATATAGGGTATCGTGATATATTCGGCAAACATGCGCGCGACGTTGCCACTGTTGGACTAAAAACACAAGTTGAAAATAAATGAGTAGTAATTATTACCATAAACAAAAAACTTTTAATTTCTTTTAATTTAATTTAATGATAATAATTTGAGTAACAACAAACACAAAATATTTCTGTTTGCGTTGCAAAAGTGTTTCATTAGTAAAAACTCAAATATGAAAACATTCTTTAGAAGAATCTATATTGCTGACAAAATTCTTTCACAGAAACTCATATAGGATTATGAAGCTCAATAGATTAGGAACACACGTAGAATACCAAATGTGATGTGTGATTCTTATAAAATATAAATAGACATATCTCCTCTTGGTTATATATCTGTGGTTAAAATATTGGTAGATATTGAAAGTGTTTTAGACTTTTGTATTATATCTATAATACTTCTACAAAATTAAGTCGTGGAAAGGCATATTGAAGACATGTTCTACATTAATCCTTGAATGACCCGAAAAATTTCTTACACGCCGCATGTGAGGCAGAAGACAGAAAAGTTGAATAAAATGTAATGCAAGATAAACCATTATTGGAATCTACAATAGTGCATGTAACTTGTTTAACACAGGAACATTTTTTTTACTATATGATCACATTTTTTTTGATGGTTGTTTTTGATTCTAAGCTCCTCATTCCTCAACATTCCTGTCTAGCATCTAGAATCTGAAATCAATGTAAATGCCGGGAACAATGTGTGGCGCCATCTAGCGTAAGATATTAATATTAGAATGTAAAGGATAAGTAGTTGGCTAACTCTTGGAAGACTGCGGTTCGAACGTCCTGTGATACCGTTTTGAAACGGTTAGGGAAATCGCCGAAATCTGTTTTGTACGCAAGATTTGGCTTGCACAGTTGCCTAAACGATAGCAAAATTAAAGTAGAGTTGGAGCGGTTTGTGAATGGAATTTTGAATCGATATCATAACTTTCTTTTAATAATAAATCTATTGCCCTTATGACATTGATAAGAGTCTTTAATAAATTAAAACAGTAAAATCTCAGTAAACACTATATACACTACAAGCTATAGATGACTGAAAGTGTGAAAGATCCACAACTGTCAAAACAAAACTTATAAGCCAAACGGGTTCACTAACGCTTACAAATCTGGTTGTAACACAAAGAGAATCAATTACTAAACCATCAGCTTCCAGTAGAAATGCACTTTCCCTCTTGTGCAGAATCGTAACCGAACCATAAACGATTTTTTGACGTTTTGGAACGAACCTCAATATTCGTGCATCTTGAACAAGTCGTTAATGATTAATTTTGATTGGTTGATGCCAAACGATATGTTCAGGATGTAGACGTTGGTACCTACGTTCATGTATCAGTTTTCAAACTTAATTTTATTATGCGTTAAATCAGTCTATCACAATTACTTAACAAAGGTTTATTTCTTATTACTGCTAAAATACATGATTTTTAAAAAATGTTGTTTTTCTCGATTACGATGTGTAGCAATGACTGAAGTAATACTCACAACTCTAATAGTTTTATCACAGTTATGTCTAAAGTTTTGGAAAATATTTCTAAAATATTTAAAAATTTTCTCAAATACAGGTAACATTATGGCGGACACTGTATAAGAGCGGCCCGTCAATAATAAAAGAAGTTACTTTAATTACACAAGATGTTTTTTTTCATTAGTAGCTGGCAAGAAATTATGTTAGCATAGAAATATTTTGCTTTTGTAGGTTACTTACAATTCATTAATTAAAATAAGACACTCTAGTATTCCAGTACTTAGTACATACCAATCAAGTAAGACTTAAGTATCTGTGGAGATGCTATTATATATATATATATATATATATATATATATATATATATATATATATATATATATATATATATATATATATATATATATATATATATATATATGTTGATTTTTACTCCTTCGCGGATGGAAAAATACAATTTATTTTCATTCCGGGCATTTTCAAAGCTTTCTTTCTCGCGTCCGAATAGAGACTGAAGTGTTGGTGACTGCGACGCTTCCTTTTATACCCCCACTCGGGGCCGAAAGTTATATCTGCGCAGGCGTTGGTCGTTATTTATGTTTTCCGGATGGTGCTGTTGTTAATGCGCTAATTGCCCTTGAGTTTTTGCGATTTTAGATTTGTCGATTATTGTCTTCCATACTGTTGGTAGTTTTAATGATTCGTCCCTTTTATTCAAATCACCTTGTTTTTCAATTTCTATGGCTTCTCGGATTATTCTGGTCTATATAATGTTCTATATTGGCAATCTCCCTACACCCATCGAAATTTATTTTATGGCCGGTTTCCTGATGATGTAGGAATAAAGCTGAGGTTGTTTGTTTATTTCTGATGCTGAGTTTATGCTCTTCCACTCTTGCTGATATTCGCCTGTTAGTTTGCCCTACATACAACTTTTCACAGTCCTGGCACGGAATGCTGTACACTCCGTGGTTTTCCAGTTTGATTTTATCTTTTGGGTTTCCCAGTAGTTTACCTATAGTTGTTTGTGGCTTGTGTATTGTTTGTATGTTGTGTTTCCTCAGAATTCTTCCGATTCTGTCTGTTGTGCCTTTTACATATGGTAAGACTACTCGTTGCTTTCCCGGCTCATATTTTTTGTTGTTCGTTGTTCGGGAAACCTGTGCATTAATAGCTTTCTCTATGGTGCGATTTGTGTAGCCATTTTTCTTTAAAGCACTAGATACTACCTTAAGTTCGTTTTGTCTCGTCTGTGTTTCAGTTAGTCGCACGGATCTAGATATTAGAGTATTTGCCACAGCTTGAATTTGTGCTGGGTGATGATGTGATTTTGCATTTAAATATCTGTCTGTATATGTTGGTTTTCTATACACGGTGTATTCGAAATGTCCGTTATGTAGTGTTGTGTTTTCTTTTCAGAACGACAGTAGTGAACGGATGTACACCCGGAATGAAAATACATTATATATATATATATATATATATATATATATATATATATATATATATATATATATATATATATAAAAGCCATCACTTGCTTTGTAAATGAAATAATACCAGTTAGTGAAAAAGAAAATCTATTGTACAAATATACATATAAAAATACAAATACATGTTATACTTAATCTATCACAATCACCCAAGTATTAATTTCAGAACTATCGCTAACACGTTCAGTAAAATCAGTGGAACTAAAAAAAAAATATATATTAGATAACGGTGATTAAAATTATAAATAAAAATTAAATAACTCCTAGCTCAAAAAGCTAACGTAAGCAGTTGCGGGGGAAATTCAATAAAAGAAAAAGGTCCTTAAATTAACCATAGTTGAAAAATTAAACATATATAAGACCTACTTTTTGACAGTTTTAGTCTAAATGTCATATTATCTATTTGTGTTTGTTAGTTCTCTATATAACACGTGTAATCGTTATTTAATTACTCTATTACACCATTCTGACAAATCAAGACATGATTTTCCTTTCCCCAGAATCATCAAATATTTTGTCTTACTTTTCATTTCACGGCAATGGTTCATACTGTTAATCTCAAATGAAACATAAAAAATACATCTTTAACAAACATCAGGATACAGGTGTTACTTTTTTTGTGTTATTTTCTTTCTAATATACCACAAATACTCTGAAGGTGCCCATTAAAGAATATTTTGACATTTTATTGGATAGCCAAGTAAGGTGACATTGAGCTGACCTGATAGAATTACTGTTTATCAAAAAAGAAATATTTAAATTGGTATTTACTCCTTTTCAACAGTTTGAAGTTTTTGAGTATTTAAGCATAAATTAGATTTAATAATTTATTTAATAATTTTAACGAGTTTAATGAAGACTGTAAGGGAGAACTGCACGCAGTAGTATAGATCATTTGCAAGCTTTCCGCCGCTGCAATATTATGTTAAAACTATAAGAGCTATAAAACTATATTAGTTTCAATGTGATTTTAATAGGGAAATATGTATAGTTGGGCGCTAAATGCGAATTTTTATGAAAAAATCAAATCTAGAGTTATAAAATGAAAGTAGATTTGTCCATTTTCGACCATTTTTTGATGTACATGCCTTCGCATATAATTTTTGTTCCACAAAATGGCTCTTTACCGCCTTACATTGATCCTTTGTCTACGTAACTGCAAAATTTGAGATGGTAAATCGTACTCATGTCTTTGTATATCTACAGCGCGTGAACCCTTTTGAACCCATTTTTAACCGAAATGTAATTTAAATTACCTATACATAACACATTTTGGGAGGTCCGACGTGCAGGAAGTGTTTTTAATGCGTAGGTACCTTTTCATCTTATTTTCAACTCGAACCTTGTCGCTGGTTTTTCACTTTTTGCGTGCAGTTCTCCCTTAAGTGAAACTTATTAGCCTTTTAATGATTGTGATAACACATTTTAACCCATTGGTCTCAAATATTGTGTTTGTGACCAGACACCTTGGTACATTTTCGACAATCAGAATTGGGCATACATTCCGAAATTTGTGACTTCTAAATCCAAACTCACTGTGAAACGAACACTGAAGCAGGAGGTCAGACAAAGTTTAAAAGCCTTTAATCTGAATATGTTTTAATTATTTTTTGTGTTTTGTTTTCCTCTTAATGTTTTCATCTATTTTGATATTCAGGGCCTACTATCTAGTGTTCCTTGTCCTTTTGTGTAATATTGACTGTATCTTTTTTATCTTTACACAATAAATGTTCTTTGAATTTGAATTTTGATCACAATTTTAATGTCAGATGGGATTAAAAAGAATTCACATCTGTACAAAATACAATTTTTGTCACTATAAAACCAAATAACCGTTTTAATGTTTTTGGTTTTCTGGCACTTTTATTTATTTTTCATTTGACCTCATTCTTACATAAAAAAAACACAAGTTATTTTTTTACATTATATCATTCACTCTTAAAATGGAAAAAGTCTTTGTAGATCCAAAAACTCAGCCATGTTCAATTTTTCCAGTCATCCAAGACACACTGGATAGCTGTTTCACAGCTATGGTTTCTCTTGAATCCAGACTGCCTTTTAGTAATAAGTTTGTTATGATCTATATAATTTAGGAATTGAGCAGGAACAACTTTCTCAATGATTTTTTCTATAGCAGGTATTTATTGGTCTTTGAAAATTTCAAGCATCCAGGCATTTATCTTTTTTTTTAATTGATATTATGGTAGACATTTTGAATCTATTGGGAAAAATCTCTTGTAAAGAAAAATTAATTAAACAAATTAAGGGCTTCTCATTGCATATATTTTTAATTAATTCAATATTTATATTATGTGGGCTATCCTTGTTTACTAGTGAAAATACAATTGTTTTCAACTCGTGAGATTAGTTTAAAAGATAAAAATGTTGATTATGTATGTTGTATGTATTACATGTTAGTGTTGTGTGTTGATCATCATTAAATGTTAATAGTATATCAGTTGAATTGTTATTTTCTTGATTCAATTATTTTCTCTCTATTAGGCAATTCAGAATTAAAAGACACAAGTTTCTCATCAAAATGTATTTCACTAATTTTTTTCGTTTTTTTATTTTGAGACAAAATATGTTTTAATGTTGCCCACATTCTCCGGCCATTACTTTTACAGTCATCCACCTTTTGTGCAAAATATATTTTTTTCGTCTCTCTAATATAAGTTGTATCTATTTGTAAGACCACTGGTTCAAATAAATTTCTATATATATTTTTTGATTCAATGAATCAACCTGATTAACACTGCAAATTATATTGGAATTGAATAAAAGATTTTTCTGGATCTTGTAAAAACCCTCTTTATGTCCAAATCTATGGTATTCTAAACAGTTATTTTTAAAAGGACAATTCTTTCAATAATGAAATTCACCACAGTTCCAACATGGAGTCTTTGGCATCATCTTTTCACTCTGTATATGTTAATTTCTGTGCTGATTGCGAACGTACCCTCACTTTTTGTCATACCTGTTGTTTAAATGTCTATTTGATCTCTTTGACAATAACTGATCTGACATTGTCATCGACATGCATATTGTCAATTATAGTTGTATCATGTTTAAGTATTTCCATTTTCTGGCATTCTTGTATTAAGTATTGTACTTAGTGTAACATCTATATCTTTGCCCATTTTGAAAGTAAACTTGTTTTTACATCAGTCCACAAATAAATATGATACATTTAAACATATTTGGGATAAATTTTTGAATGCAAAATTCCTCATAGTGTTTATTTACTTTGGCCGCCAAAGCTAAAATCATCAGTCAGATTTAAAAACCTGCATGCACTGAATTTTTGAATAAAATAAAGAGGTTCTTATTTCAAACATTTTGGTAAGTACTTCGGTTTCAGTAAACTATGTTGACACTCTTAAATCTCGTTTATTTTTGTTTTTATCCACGATTCTAGCAGTCCAAATTGAGAAAATGTGTGGAAAACTCTCATCAGCACTCAAAAATTACTTTAGAATGTGATTATTATACAAATTAAAGGTAATTGTAATTTCAAACATCTTTCCGACTGTTCCCATTGCCCATGCTTGTTTTTAATTTGATTTCCGGCGTTGCAATATTCATAATTAAAATAAGTGCTAAGTAAAACTAAATTTTTTTATAACAAAATTTATAATTAATAAAAATGCGGATTAGGATTGGTTAGGTTTTCTGTATAGAAATCGCGCGGTGCGCTAACTGAATTCCGAGTCTATACTGAAAGGGAGATGTTTCTGTAACAAAACCTATATTGTTAGGTGAATCTGTCCCGTTAATTTAGGTTAGGCCAGGTTCGTCAACAAAACCTTCATTAAAACTATAATAGTAACAATAAATAATTACTATGTTCTCCAAATAATTTTCAATTGGTCATTTCATTTCCTGTAACAAATTGGTAAATCTAAAATCTGGCAATGTTTATTTTGAATTTTTAGGAAAACTCTTGCATATTCTGCAATTTTTATTCTTGAAATGTCATATTACAAATGGGTACTTTCTGAAAAAAAAAATGAAATATGCACAAATCGTGTGTCAGGATAGTTTACCGGACCCAGTACTCCTACAGTTTCATTAAAGCATATATCTCTGATTTCTTTTGGTAATATAAAATTAATATGTTGATGATGACATGTATTAACTAGCTTTCTTAATGATAACCTTACTTTTGCATCATCAGGAAATTTCTTTACTTCTTTAAATAAACTTTCAAATTTTAAAAACCATGAATTCAATGTCGAACCAGAATCAGGATCATAATGAAATTCGCTAATAGTTTTTAAAAACCATGGATCAAATGTTGAACCAGAATCAGGATCATAATGAAATTCGCTAATAGAATTTCCCAAACAAACTGCACCAAAAGCATTAGTTATATGTGTAAGGAACTCTTGTTGTGTTCTCACCATTAGATCCTGTTGCTTTTTGATTATTTTATGCACAAAAAATATATTGAATTTCCTGGAACAACACGTTATTCCATACCTCTTATATAGCATGTCAGGCATGGTGAGTGTTGTTGATTTGTAACAACATTAACTATGACAAGGACACCATCATCTTTAAATTTATCAGTAGTGGATCTTACTATGGAATTTGGTAATATTTATTTATGAAGACCTCTGGATATTCTGACTGTTGCAAAAATTTGGCTATTGACTTGCAATCTCTTAATGCAATGTGTAATTCGCACCCTGAAAACTATTTGTATCAGCTGCTACAACTGGGACATTGATGTTTAGTTCCCAGTGTTAATTTGGTTACAAATCTAAAATATTATATTAGTTTTAACTTGATAGCTTAGCTTGACATACCAGTTCTTATCTGTTGAATATGTAAAATTGTGAATGGTTAAGTTAATTTTGTAAGTAAGCTTGTTTAATACCTGTCTAGCTTTGGCATAGGTCGGCCCAACAATACTAAAATTTGTCCTCTCGGAATCTTCAGATCAACAGGTATACCAAATCAAAACAGCAGTATATAATATATACCTTATTGACTATATATTGCATTTTCATTTCCAGTAAATACAATGACAAAAGCGTTTTTATTGAATTTACCGGCTAATGATATAAAATCATTCACAAGTTTCTCTAGAAGTTGTCTTGGTTATTGATAGTCAATGTCAAATTTGTCATTCATAAATCTCTTAAATAATGTGGTTATTCTAAATGCACTACTTTTGTTACATCTTATAAGAAGTTGATGACATTGGGGTATTCTAGTTTGCTGAAAAAATGTGTCATTAAATTGTGAAGTCTGAAGAGATCAAAGTGGTATGTCTGTATGCTTATTAATAGTTGCTCCTTCAATGCCCTAACATAAATTACTTTGCGCTCCAGTGATTGTATCTTCCTGTTTGCCATAGTTTCAGACAAGTTTTATTTTTAACCCAAAGAAGCAAAATTTTCTTGTTCAAGGCTGTTAACTCTTCCTTCTTTCAATTCTGGTCTGTACTAATCAATATATCTTCATGATCCTGCATTCCTCTCCTTAATCTTTTAATGTGTCATCTCTGTCCATATTTTATCTCGTGAGTATGTGTATCACTGGTGCTGATGTTGGCACAACTTTTACAAACAACTTCCATGCAGGAATTACAGGAAAACCAAACAATTAATCATCTGTACATCTCGCCTTGAAGATGCATGGCTTTCAACAAACAGTACATTGTTATTATTATTACGTCTAGTACATGTTTTATCAATATTTTAATTTTTATTTGACTTGTAAAAATTCTTGTATTAGGTATATTACAATCAATCACTTATGTTCAGTTAATACTAAACTTCTTACAATGATTAGTTATACACTCACCTCGAGCTACAGTGCGGATTGAATGTAGTAAATGAAATATCTGTGATTTAGTAGATGGATTTTCTCCAAAACTATGCACATTTGTATTTGTGGAGCCCCAGCCAACTAAAAAAAACTGTTCATTAATTTTATTATGTACTATATAGATTCTATATCACAATATGTGAGACAGGAAAAAGTATGTACATTAATTAAAAAAAAATATTGTGAACAAGAATTTCATGGATAGTCTTAAATTGAAATCGAATTTTTAATCAGTAAATTTAATAAATTAATAAGAATAATGCTAAATTAGTTATTGGCCCCTAGTTTTAAATAACAAGAAAGGTAATTGGATTATTATGCTGTGTACTTTATTTAAAACTGTGACTGCTTAATAGCTCGGAAGGCCCTGATATTTGAAACTGATATCTGTTTATTCCTACGTCTTGTGACTCTAAATAGATTCCTATTTCTATCTAGCAACAATACATTCTTCAGAATGTACTATGAAGGAACTGCCAGTAAGCCCAAAATCAACCAAGCCCCTCCAAAAACCTCACTGCTGCCCTCTGCAATGCAATAGCCATTTTCATTTAGGGAATATGTTACCATTTTAATATCTACATTAACTCCCTATGTAACCTCAATGTAGGAGAGGAAATAGATGTTTATGCAGTTGACAGTCTGATAGTTTTCTATGATAAAAATTAGCAGTTAGTAAGGAATAAACTGGTTTTCCTACAATTAATTTTTTTAAAAGGTTTTAAACTTACTATGAATACAAAAAAAAATCAAATTATATTGCATACTCTATAAATCAGCAAAGAGACCTAGCTTTAGTGAAATCTTTATTAATATTATTGATAAGCTACTTAAGAGACAAATTGTAGATATATGTAATAGCAATAATATTAGATAAGCATTCGAATTTCTTCTTTCTTCTAAGCATAACTTATTTGTCCAAGAAAATTTTATATGTAATACACAAATTGTATGTTTCGTGAAATACTAAACCATAAATGGTATTAAATATATATAAGCCCTTACTGTGATATGGTATTGTTGTATGAGGAGCAATGTTTAACAATAGTCTTGAACCACTGGGAATCATAAAAAACGACATTATGAAGGTAATACTTAAGAACCAAAACTATATACATCCAAAGCGCTATATTCAGAAGAACTCTGCAATTGAAGAACTCTAAATATTCTTACAATTAGTGGTTTTGTGCATTCTCCTGAGAGGCTGAAATTAGATTGCGCCTCACATAAATATATGACTAGGCCAAATGCTATAAACATGTTGAACATTCCCTCATCAAGAAGAGACATTCATTTGCATTTGATTGTATACCTTATGCTAAAAATATTCAACATAATTTCTGTTGGTATAAGAAATATGGTAAAAACTAAAAAATTAATTTATTTGTTTAAAAAATACTTGTTTATGAATGTAAACATTAAAAGATTCATAAAATTGTTTTGAGAATAAGTCCTTAATATTATGTTTTACTAAAGTGTAATATTAAGTTATATTTTTAAGTTACTTATTTATAACTGCACTGCAGCAAAAAACATTGATTTAATTACAAATGTTAATGTATTGCTATTACTGTAATTTATATTTGTATAAGTAAATAAGTAAATAAAATCTGAAATCACTGATAATGTCTAACAAAAAAGAATATTAACATATTAAAACCAATCATATTCCCAAAAGGAACACAAATACACTGCCTACAGTTATCATCATAATGAAATTTTACACACTTCTAAAATTTTGTAAAACAAACATTTATAATAATAAACTAAGAAAGCTAAAAATATAATAAGTTATTGCTAGGTGCTGCTTTATAAACTATTCTTTTGTACACTTAATTGGTTACATCATTGTATATATCATCTTTTCAGTGTTGTGGAATGGACATTTGCCAAACAATAGTAATTGTGCGACATGTGTTAAAAATGTTTAATGATACAGTAAAATTCCATAGATAGATATGTCACCCTATCTGAGACGAAACTAATACGTGTATAATGTATACAGCAAAAACCTGACATCCCTGGCTTTCACCATAACTAGGCTATAGTAAAATATTAGACCTCAATTTGTGTAATAAATTTTAAAATTAGTATTAATTTTAGCCCTTAAGAATACATATTTTGAATGGTTTAATATACAAGCAACATGACTGAAAACAACCAATAAAAATGTGAGTTCATAATAGTAAAATTACTTAAAGCTAAAATTTGTTGAAGGAAGTTTAAGTGATTTGCATTAATAAAACTAATATCATTTGCTTTTTTATCAACAACATATAGTGAAACAGCTTTTTGTATAGGTATTAGTATTAGGCAAATAAAACCTAATCTAATAAAAAAAAGCATTATTATTTAGGTATAATTGTCAAATGTTCGCTCCTATTAGAAATGTAAACAAATTTGACAAAAATCTTACAACTACTTTTCATAAATTATTGTTAAACATACTTTTATTTAGAAACCTATCTTCATTTAATATGCATACAGCATTAAGACATAAAATAGTGGCTTCAAATAAATTCCACAATGAAAATGCCATTTCTTAAATAACATGAAGTCTTCGGTTTTTGTTTTTAAATGGATTATGTGATATTACTGACATTTACTACATTTATTTGAGTCATTTGACATAAAGAACATGAATCAGTGTTGCCAACTAAGATGACCTCGTAATAGTACAGTTTCCAGGAAAATAATAGTAGAAGAGAGAAAATAATAGCACATTTTCTTAGAAGATTGAAGAAAGAGAAGAGGAACTTGTTGAAAGTACATAATATGACGTCATTTGTTGATGTCGATAACGTATCAATTTATACATTAACTCTAGGATAAAGGTAATATAGGACCAAAAGTCCGCAAAACAATAAAAACTACTTTTTTATAACGAGATTAACTTTTATACATAAAAACGTTTTACGTAAAAAAAAAATAAATTTGGATACAACAGTAAAAACCATTTATCTTAAGTTTGATTGATATTTTTGGTAAAAACCTAAACTGTTACAAAACTAAAACTAATAAAATGTTACAAAACTAAAACTATTAAAATACAAAACTAATAAAATCTCATATAGGGACGTACGGGGGCGTGTAAAAATCGGTAAAAACCGCGAAATTCCCATCTCTCTCATAGCAATCGTCTGAATCTGAATATTGAATACCCTTATTTGATTCACGGTGTTTGGTTGAGATTTTTGCATGATCAGTCGATTGGTCAATAAATAGTATTTTAGGCGTACTATTGCAAGGGTCAGTAGTACATAGTACACAAGACCTTAAAAATTCTACAACTACTATTATAATAGTACGGTTGGCAACACTGACATGAATCGTTTTTTTGCAAAGTAACGTTACGGCAATAATAAAAATAGTGTTGAGCGTCACTTAAGTCACTTTCGAAAAGTCACGGTATTAGGGCCGATTTATCAGTTCACGGACTTGTTTCTCTATAAACAATGGTGCGCGGCTATTTTCTTTACTACATAGCTCCCAGTTAGTTCTAACTGTCGACACAAACGCAAAACGGTAATTATGCAGTATAGCGTCACTTGGACGGTTGAACGGTTATAGTACATTTTTGAGTTCCGGTAACGAATCCGAAATCACATTGTTTCGGCGACGTTCATTATTGTGTACGCACAGTTTTACCTTGTTTTCTGTTTCCTTCAGTAATTTTTATAGGAAAACAATTGAATGCAAAAATAAAGTACCAATATTACATATATCTTCCATTTTATAACGTTATATTACTCAAAAACCGTTTTAATAAAATTGTCTGTCAATTGCTATTTTTAATAGAAATTTTTATTTGATTTTGTGTTTTATATTGACAACCATAGTCATTCGGAAAAATACTCAAAATTGAAACGTAGTTTTTGATACTGCGTTTACGTAGGTGGATTAGTATGGTATCTTGTTAGCAAATGTTCTGGCGCTGGAGTGCGAAGACACTATGTGAACCGGTATCGGGTTGGCACCAGATTAGGCGCCGGAGCGCGGTAGCGGGAAGGCATCAACATTAAAAGTCTAATGCATTAGCAATATAGCTTTAAAAAGTGTTAACCCGGTACCGATTTTCCCGGTGCCTCTAGCTGACGTTCTCGTTCTCCGGGCCGTCTGCTAACAAGCTATCGATACACCTATTTAATGATATATCCATTAAAAACTGAATTGGAGCAAGAAGATTGCTTAGAAACGTTTTTAACGCTCTTTGGTACTGGTTTTAGGAGTTTATATCTACCGCTTGGTTATGCCTTCAGAATTAACTAAAAAATATTCGATTAGTTTATTATAGCAACTAAAAAAACACTTAAAATCTTAAAAAATTGACATTTATTGAATTTACGCTTGTCATCCGAAAGCTCCTTGCTTCAATCCGTAGTCAACTTTAAAGTGCCTTCAAATTGTTTAATGTAAATTACAGCACACTGTTGCCATTTGCCAAGTAAACCAATTTCATAACAAATTCGAGTTGAAGTTGAATGTAAATGTAGCTTTACTTCTCTGAGCGGGCATTGCTTGGGTTTTGGTTAGATTTGACATGATACACATTTCTGCTTGCCATCCGCAAGCTCCTTGCTTCAGTCCGTAGTCACCTTTGAAGTGCCTTCAAATTTTCTCTAATGTAAATGACACCGCACTGTTGTCATTTGCCAAGCAAGCCAATTTCATAACAAATTCAAAGCATTTTTTGGGGTTTGGTTAGTTTTAACATAGTACTCGAGAATGTGTCATTCTTTTTGTAAAAACTTTAGAATGAAAAACCCAAAATTGAAGCTTTGTCCATAATTCATGTATTCAGAAATCTGCTGTTAATAAAACTACGCAATGAATGTGTGAATTACTTAATTATTTTATTTAATATGTATATTACTTAGTTCTTTTATTTACTATCTTTACAGATTACCAGTCTGTCCGAGTTTCAATAAGGCACTCGGTTTGAGTTAAAACAAGCAAAACATACTTTTTTGTTAGGTGCTTTGGATAACAAAACTTACTTGTCAACCATTTCATTGAAGGGGTTATTCCGTTCTCTAACTATGTAAGGTCTACTTTGATCTTCTACGAATTCAATAAAATCTTCATCATCATCGCTCAATATTTCTATAAATTCCACAGCTCTCTCCATAGTGAATTAAAATTAAACCGGGTTGTTGTTTAGCAAATTCACAAAAAAACGTTGATCTCAAAGACTAGATATATACTAATTTCACTACTGTGACTAGTTTCTCGATTGTTTTGGTGTGGTCGGAAGTAACGGTAGAAGACAATTTTTAGAAGTAAAAAATTATATACTATAATAACTAACCTATAAAAACGAAACTTAAAAAAGAAAATGGTTGAAAATTCAGACGTGAGAATTAAATATAACCGTTTCATTTCAAGAAAATTAACTAACAAAACACCGACAAATACACAGTGAAAACTTAAGTTTGAAGTGAATGGAAAAGAATTACGTAATTTGCATTGTGTTTCGGGCTTTAAACTGTCCGAGTTCAAATAAATCGAAGGAAGATGAAAAAAGGTTATTGCTTGTTTTTGTTTAATGTTTACCAGAAATAATTGATCTTCATTTTACTACATAAAACAAAAGTCAAAACTATTAGGAAACTTAATGAGCGGCAGTCGACACTATTGTTGCTGTTGTAGGAAATGTTATGCACCGTGTTTGTATTTAAATACTTGAGTGTAATTATGTGATGATAAGATCTATTACTACATACGTACTTACGTATAGGTTCTATCAATTGTATAGTTCAACACACTATGGCTGGTTTAAGTCCTTTTGTGTACTGGGCACAAAATGGAAATAACTTGTTTTTGAAAATAGACTTAAAGGATGTGCAGGTAACATTATATAGGACAATATATGTACAATCAGACCAATTTTAGTGTGTAATCAAAAATTATTCTTTTAATTAATTTCGTTAATGGTAATTATTTACCAATTACTTTACTTATTTGCTATCGCCAATTTTGATGATAAGTAAATCCTACACCCCAAAAATTATGGATGCACCACTGTTTTTTATAATTAGAACCCAAAAACTCCTTTTTGCCCATAATTTGTTTTTGGCTTATTGTTAAAAACATATTTTTCTCAAAATATAATTTATGAAATAAGTAAAAGATTAATTATAAGATGCTTTATAATCCAGAAAGTCAGAATTCAGTATGTTGGGCATGCTATATTGTGAAATTTGTTTTTAGTGTAATCTATATAAAGTAGGATTTATAGTTACCGTAGCATGAAAAATAAGCATAAGCTGTAATATATATATAAGATATTTCACCTTGATTTACAGTTCGGTAAGATGTAAGATTATGGACTTGCGCGTTTCAGGCAAATGTCAGTGCATTAATAATTAACTACTCATTTTAAAAATAAAAAAAGGAATATGCCACAAAATTGTAAACAAATAAAACTAAGACAAGCTAAACACCAAACGAAAATTAGGTTCAAGCAATGAGAGTGACGTTCGGAATTATCTAAACTTTGCCAATTCCATAAGCTGTAATGTAAGAAATGGAATAGAACCATTTCCTATTTCTTATGGCTTAATGCTTATGTCAAATGTAATCATTTATTTTCACCTGTTTATTTCTCTTACAGCTTACTCCTAATTCTTGCGTCTCATGTTATGGATA
The DNA here is from genome assembly GCA_030620095.1 of Kuschelorhynchus macadamiae. NCBI lineage: Eukaryota > Metazoa > Arthropoda > Insecta > Coleoptera > Curculionidae > Kuschelorhynchus > Kuschelorhynchus macadamiae. The sequence continues at coordinate 97,296 of JAUTXW010003787.1, forward strand.
TCCACCTTAATTGCATGTCATTAAATTTATTTGCGATTTGCTATACAAGTTAATATCACAATGGAGGTCGACAATGTTTTAAATTTAATGTGAAAATTGTGAGTTCCATACCTTAATGAAAGTATCACAACATTGGAAAATAACTCTTCTTAAAAGTGCCATAAAAAGTAGTTTTTGCATCAAAAGTCAGTGAAAATGTTGAATTTATTTCTGTTCTTTTGAATAGAAAAAGTGACTCATCCATATTTTTTTTTCTTTAAATAGTTAAAAGAAAGTAAGCTTTCTATTTTATGTTCAATAATTGGGTCTATTTCTGGTCTGAGTTATCCACCATCAAAGTGTTCAATATCACTTCACTATTTTGACCCTTCTTTTTACACAAAGTGCCCGACTTCTATAATAACTGTAGTATATATACAAACATTGTTTGAATAATGCAAATCAAAATTGATTTAATTACTTTTGTATTTTAAAAATTACTTTGTGCAAAGTTAAATAATAAAAAAATGCAACATTTTAACCAGAAAAATTTATTTTTATGTTGGTAACATAACCTGAAAGTGACAATCAATTGAAACAGCACTAACTATTTAGATTTAACAAGCTATATGTCAGGCTGTGATGCTTTGTTTACTTTTTTTACGTAATCTTTTTTTTACATCTTTTGTCCACTATAACCGTCGGCTATGATTTGATTATCCATCATTCTAAATGTAGTATTTTTGTTTGTTTTTTTTTTCTCTACACCTTAGATTAAAAGTCCTTTCAGCTTCGTAACCACTTTTTTGAAAATATGGACTTTTTTTGAAATACTGACCTGGATTTTTTATTCCGTTTTTATAACGTTTTTCACCTCCCAAAACCATTAATGTATCACATTTAACTATCGAACATGATGATTCCCCAAAAAAGAAACCTTTGATTCAAAATCTGAGTTTGCCATCTCGTAGAGATGGAAAATCAACAAACTTTTGTAAACACTTTTTTCTAAAATTTTAATTTTTGAGTTATGTGATAAAATAATTTTGGACTATTTTTACAAAATCCTGTTTATTTGCTTCTTTTATAAACTCACTTTACTTTATTAAAATACTGAAATACTCTTAAAGTGGCCTCTTAAAAAAAATGCATATTTTCTCTAATTTAACCGATTCCATATTTCTTACCATTTCAGAGATAGCAATAGTAGTGCCACCTTGAGCATCATCTTAAAATTACACCCGGTAGAGACTACTACAAATATATATTTAATGACTACTCAAAAGAAAATGCTATAAAGGTGAAGAAGTTTTTTATTGATTCTCGAGATAGTATTTTAGTATTATCGAGATATGTATATGTTCACTCTAAGTATAGTATCTAAAAATAAGATGATTTTTTTTTTATATGCTAGAATTAATCTATTTCTAGTCAAATTTCGATTTTCATATATTTGTTATATTGATAAAGTAATTGTAGTTTACATTATTTAGGTTTGTGTTAACCAAAACTCCATTTTAAACAGTATTTTAGTATTATAGAGATATGTATATGTTCACTTTAGGTATAGTATCTGAAAATAAGATATTTTTTCTTATATGCTAGAATTAATCTGTTTCTAGTCAAATTTCGATTATTATATTGATAAAGTAATTGTAGTGTACATTATTTAGGTTTGTATTAACGTAAACATATTAAACAAAACTCCATTTTAAACAGTAAATGCACAGTAAGCATTGAGTATAAACACAATAATAATTAAAAAATTGCTCTTATACTAAACTTGTCATAACAAAAATTTGCTGGTAAAATCGGGGGTAAAATGCCAATGTGGAACTGCGATCGCTGTATTCTGCCAAATATATGCAACCAAATGCATTATTGCCACTTGTTCTCCGATTTCATCTTACCATTCCAGAATTACTAAAAAAAATAATTTTTTAAAACTCTTACACCCTATATATACAATCACTCATTGCAGGATACAAATGTGAGTTACATGAAAGTTTTTATTTAAATGTTTGCTGTTCATTTGCTCAATAATCAGTGTGAACATTGTAGCATACTTAAAATTTGCCTTAAATTTTATGCTAATATTTTTGTTTTTATTTATGTGAAACCAGGTTTTTTAAATCTATAAATGTGTTTCTCATGCTCTTAGGCAACCACTCATATCGCTCCAGCATCTAAAGTCACTGTCACTAGGTGACTCACGATAAAAATTTTAAATTATGTATGCTGAAAAGATCTGACAGAATTGACGTCTAGTTCAGTGTTTTTTTTAAACTTGTTTAAATTGTTTTTTTAAATATCTCAGTTTTTTTAATAGCCCAGTTTTTTGTTAAAAATCTTTGTTGGGAAGTCTTTCACCTTCCTGTGGCCGACTAGATTGGATGGCTCGTTAGTGAAATTGGGGTTACTTAAATCTACATCTTGGGGTAAGCCAATTTTAAAGACAAATAAATAATGTCTAGATTTATTTTTAGTTTCGAGGAATTTACATAATATGTTAAATAAAGAATTCCACTTCTCCCTACTGGACTTCTTTAAAGACTTAACCAGAATTATCAAAAATGATTAAATACCATATTTCAATAGAATTGAATTACACAATGTCTTACTTGAATCTTAATATAGTGTTCCTAAATACTTGTACTTAATAGAAACTTCATTTGGTTTGGAGTACAACGAGGGCGATCAACAAATTTCGGTTAATTAATTATTAAAGCCATTCGAAAGCAAAAAAATAAAGCCATGCTGTTGATTTAATTTAAATGAGCAAGCGGTATGAGAACCAGTGACAATGTGTTTGCAAATGTTATGGTTTAAACGGATTTAAAACAAAGTATCTCCTAGTATTATTCAGCTTCGGTAATAGCCCTAAACAAATAGAAAATAGAATAATTATGGGTTCCCTACTATTTTAGTTTTAATTTTAGCATGAGGATTAACTACACTTTCTGCGTCAGAATCTCAAGATACAGACGGAGCAGTAAACCGGTAAGAAGGCAAATTACAAGTTGAACCCAGAACCTCTAGGCATTCAACTCGAAAGAACCTTGGTGTATTTAATTTTTATTTCACTGAAAAACTTTAAACAAGATCCTAGAGTCCATCGCTCTTGTCGATATCAGAAACTCTAGATACCGATTGAGCGGTAGGAAGGTCCAAAGGCAAGTTTATAAGTTGAACTCAGAATCTTTAGACATCCAACTCAATAAGAGCCTTCGGTTATTTAATATAATAATTATAATAGAAAATAATTTTTATTTCTTAGTTTAGTCACTTAGGTATAAAATTTTGGTAAATCAGAAAAGATTATATAATTTTTAAACTTAAACACGTGAGATATTTTCAGCAAACCTAATAATATTTAAATAAATTAATTACTCAAACACTTAAGCTAAAACGGTAAATATATTGTGTTAAAAATATTTCCAATGATTTTTACCTAGTCCTGTACTGGTGTCTTAGAAATCGTAAGCTGGCTTGGTTCGGTGAGTAGCTCTCGAAGTCAACAATTCTAAAACGGTGATCGAACTGATGCGTGGCTCGGCAGTGGGTCCGCTTAAAAAGGCAAGACGGGCTTCTCGGTAGTGCTCGACCAGATTTGTCCTTTCTTAGTAGGAACACTGGGAACGTCTCGCGTCGTAAAATTAAGCTGGCGGGCGTTAATTTTCTACAGTGAGCTCTGAAATAATAAATCAGCGGAGTGTAGAAAATGGAAATGAAAGATTTCCCGATGTTTGCGCGACGGAAAATGGATCAAAGTTGAAATGTATATTTTTTATTAACCAGGTACGAAAAAGAACAGGATTTTTCGCTCAGAAATTAAGAAAGTTACCACTACTATTTAACTATACTTGAAAAAAATTAGAAGTCTCGTTACACTCCCCCCTCACATTAAAAAAAAATTCAAACACATTTTTTTTAACCCTAAATAACTTAATCAAACAATCATTAATCTAATATTTAACAAAACTGCTTATTCTAAGTAACAATCAGATTTGTTATTCTAAGTAATGACTATTTAATTGCATATGAAGTGCGAGAAAAAACTAATTATTTTACTTAACTAGAAGGATCAACATTAAAATTAATATATCGAATGACGATTAACTTAGGTAACTATAGAAAATTATTATTATTAAAGAGTAATTAATAGTATGTGCAGAGTTAATTCTAAATAGTAAATATATATAAAAAAAATATTACATTGTCAGTTTGCTTCCTTAGTTCCTCCAGGTCACACATCGTTTCCGGGGAAAGGGGCATCCACAAGTCGGACAGCCTATGTCACACTAGGTTCATTTAGAAATTACAGTAGGCAGTACCGCTGGTGTGGGAAATGCTGATGGCAGCGAATACCTTAGCCGCGCTAGATAACGGGTGTTTCATTACCCGGTCTCCTACATGGCATCGACATTCTCGGTGACGTAAGTAGTAGAAAATATTCTAGCGAGATTAACACGGACTAATTCAAACGTTTCTTTCAATGAACTGAGATGCTTTAACCGGTTAACCAACTCAATGGCGCAAAGTTCTGGGTTGTCATTATCGGGTGTTGGCTAACGATAAATCCCTTTTGGGAGTTCAGGTTCTCGTCCAAAATTCAAAAAGGCAGGAGAGTGACCAGTTGAGTCTTGTTTTGCGGTATTTATAGCAAATTAAGTAGAGCCGATAAATTGAGTTCCATGGTCGGTAATTATGATTTTTGGGCATACAAATCTAGTTATAGCCTCTCCATATAGAGCTTTGCTTACGGCTCTTCCAGTAGCTTTTCAGAGGCGTGTACATTGTACCCACTTCGAAAATCTATCTTGAAACGCCAGTAAATCGGTGTTTCCTTTGCTAGATCGGGGCAGAGTTCCTACCAAATCCATGTTTACAGTTTCCCATGGATTTTTGTTTCAAGAGGGTTGCATCTTTCCAGCAGGCAACTGTTAAACGGACTTGTAGCTCATACAAGATTTACAACTTCGGACATATTTGGCTACGTCTCTAAACATTACTGGCCAGTAGTATAGTAAGGCTACGCGTGTCGTAGTTTTTGCTATGCCCATGTGCCATGCCGTGGGACGTCATGATTTTCCTGAAGTACCACTACTCTGTTGTTTTTCAAAACACAGAGTTTCCATGCCTCAGTCAGGGTGATATCGGTTAGATCACTCGGATCCTGAAAATGACGGTATGATCTCCCATTCTTAATACAGTAATCAAGAAAACCCTCGGGGTTATTTTGTACTTCGGTGATTTCTTGTTATACCATTGACAATTTATCTCATCTCCCATGTAACACAGTAGTTCAGAGTCGTATCAGCTATCATGTTCAAGACTCCTTTCCGGTATTTTATTTCGAAATCATATTGCTGAAGATATATACTCCATCTAGCTAATCTTCCAGCCGGACTCTTAATTGAGTGTAACCAACGGAGGGACTGGTGATCGGTAACAACAGTAAAATGGTATTCCTCTAAATATGGCCTCATTTTCTCGATTCCATAAACAATAGCCAGACACTCCTTTTCAGTTACTGAAAACTTTTTCTCGTTGGGATTTAGGCTGCGGCTTGCATAGGCAATCACATAGTCACCATATGGTCCATGTTGGATCAAGGCGGAGGCATCGGTCTGTAATACGAATCGTTTAGAAAAATCTGGACAAGTCAATACAGGAGCTTCTGTCAGACAAGTCTTTAGTTTTTTAAAAGCCTCTTGGTGTTCTCCTGTCCAAGTCCACCTGACATTTTTCTTGAGAAGTCGGTTCAGGGGAGCGGAGATTTGGGAGAAATAGTAGTAGTTTGAGAATGGCCGAAACCTTCTCGGGATCTGTACGGATACCTTCTGAGGTAACAAATATCGGAGGGATCGGCGACCAACTTGGCTCTCTTTTGGCTTAGTTTTAGATTGGCCCGTCGAAGACGGTGGAAAACTTCACGCAGTTTGTTAAGGTGCTCTTCAAAGGTTTGCCCTAGAACTACAATGTCATCCAAATAGGCAAAACAGAAAGGGTCAAGTTCGGGTCCTATAATGCTGTCCATCAAGCTCTGGAATGTGGCCGGAGCGGTGTGCAATCCGAACGACATGATTCGGAATTGGAAAAATCCCATTCCGGGGACAGTAAAAGCAGTAATCGGTTTACTTTCTTTGGAAAGTGGAACCTGTCAGTACCCCTGTTTGAGGTAAATACTGGAAATATATCAGGCTCTGCTTAATTGTCCAGGATGGCATTAATAAACGAAAGTGGGTAGGCATCTTTGCGAGAGACTGGGTTAATTTTTTGGAAATCTAGGCTAAAACAATGTTTTCTATCTTTCTTGCGGACTATCACAACGGGTGAGCTCCAAGGACTATTAGAAGTTCAATAATCTGATCTGTTAACATCTCTCTTACTTCGGTATTAATTATTTCGTGCATTCTAGGGTTCTGTGGCCGGTAACGTTGTTTCATTGGTTCGCGATTCAATAAGTGTTTGGTGTGTTCAACCAGTGGGGTAGTTCTTTGAATGTCTTCAAATTTCAGTAATTCTTTTTCTAGAAATTTTTGTAAACTATGGTCTTCTTGAACCGTTAATTAGGCGGTGGCCTGGATCCTAGTTCAGTAGGCGAGAGAGGTGTAGTAAAATTTCTAGGTTGTGGGAGAACTACGGTGTTGGTTCCGAAATTCATCTGGAATCCGTAGTTGCTATATCCATTCCTAATGATATTTCTGAAGCTAAATTTGGCAAATAGTTAAAAACTTGGCAAAATGGGAGGTTTCCAATTTTGAATTTTGTTCGGTTGGATTCGGTTATATTAGCTATTGTCTTATTGCTAAGTCTGGCAGCTGGAGCAGTTGGTGTTGTCTTTCGATAATTCCTTTTCTTGCGTTGAATCCGTAACCGGAGACCTATGTATGATTTAATGGCTCCGGTGTCTATTAAAGCATGCTAGTTTTGGCCTTTAAAAGATAAGATAAGGTGCAGGCGGCTTTCTGCGCTTTCTAATGCTACACAATCATACAAAGCTTCGGCCTTCTCTAGTATTCCGCCCTCGTATTGCGGCAACAGGTACAGTCTCTAGACATCACATCCTCTTTGCCATACCTAGAGCAAAATAACTTTTGGGCTCTTCGACACTCATTACACGATGTGCAGCCTGGCCACATCGCCAGCAATTATGGCTTGTCGGCGGAGGTGTTCGGGAATTTCGAGTGCTTCGGTAATCTCTCTTGTGTGAGTATCACTGTTTTGAACAACGGGAGTCGGTGAGTAGTCTGATTGTCTTGAATATCTCGGATTATAATATTTCCCCCAGTAGAATTCGGGTTTGTTCGAGATTGTGACATTGGTAAAGTCTTGACGTCTTATCTATTGGCGGTACTCAGGTAACAAGTTACGGTATAACTACCCCAGTTCCTAATCACGGTTTATATTTCCATGCCGCCGTATCAGGGTCTGTAGATCGGTAATATACATGGAAGCTGGCTCATTGTCTCTTTGAAGGTGTCGACTGGTCTCGGCCTCTAAATCTATCTCATAATTTACGGGAAAATAAAAGCTTCGAAAATCTTCCCAATTTGCCCAGGAGTGGCGATTGTTAAGAAGCCAAAGGGCTGCTGAATCATGTAATAACTCGGGCATGTATTGCAGTAACATGTTTTGGTTAATGTGTTGGGTAGCACATATCTCTTCCAGTCGTTCAAAAAACATTGCAGGGTCACGACTTCCATTGAAAGATTAATTCCATTTATATGGTGTTGATATTTGACCAGGCATGTTACTAGGGCTAAAAAGTGGTCCATGCGTAGTTGGAAATGTTTGGCTATATATGACGGAGGTACTTGGTATGTTACCGGAAATTACGCTGGTTGAATAGGTAACAGTAGCAATACTAGCGGTAGCCAAACCGTAGTTGTGGTAGCATTGTTAGTAGGAGTCTTGCCAGTTTTTAAAAATTTGAACAGCCTCTTTCGCATTTCATCTACGGTTCCGGTATTTGGTAGACCAAACTTATCCAATTCAAGAACCAGATCGCTCTCTTTAATAGAGTATATAGTAGGTAAATCCAGCTCACCCGGATGTCTACCCTTGTGGGTATTAACGGGTCTGAAGGGGCACTGGTGACGGTATTTGATGACATACTATTTGTCCCAGTGGCGTTAGTTACTGCCACAGAGGAATGTTCAGCTTCGGTGCTAAATGGCATTTTGTTAAAGTAATAAGGTTTGCGGTGCTAAGGTTTAATCGGTTTTTTTTTTATTTAAAAGAAATATTTACAAAAGAATCAACTAAACATGCTTAAAAAATAAAAACCGATGTGGTTAATAAATTATTGTAATGTTCAAGTAGAAAATTAATTTAGCAGCTACCAAAATAATTCCGGAAATGAAATTCCAAATGGTCAGACGTTTTTTTTTTGGTTATCGGTTATCGGAATTGGATCTTCAGGTCTGTGTTAATATATCGCCAAATTTATGTTATTAACTAGTGATTTTCAGCAAAAGGAAATTTTAATTTGTCACGTTTCCTGGGAACCTGGTACATTTGTGTATATACAGATATATTTTTTTTAACTAGTGGTAAAAGTCTGGGCTTCTAGTATGTACATTTGTTATGATAAAGCAATGAGATAAGCGCTATTATGTTCTAATTGAGCAAATCAAAGATAAATCTATTATTTACATTAACTTTATACTAATAAATGATTGAGCAATAATGTAGACGGTATTTATGGTTTCTCTGTTATCTGTTATCTAAAACTCGGTATAATTATCGGTATTTTACTACTAATACGGTGAATGAATAATTAAAGCTAATCTACTATATACATTAATTACAGGAGTGATTGGTAATGATGTAAACGGTATGACGGTATATTATCGGTTTTTCGGTGATCTAAGGCTACTCGGTAAATATTACCTAATTCTATCTTAATTAAATATTAGTAAACCGTAAAGCAATAATGCAAACGGTATTACCGTATATGTTCGGTTTTTACAGGTATTTACGATACATTCGAAGTTTAGAGTATCTAGGAACACTCGGTATATATATATTTTTTTTTCTTATGATATTTTATAAATATCTAAGTATGAACCACTATATACATTAATTCGCTATTGATAAATAATGAAGCTGTAATGCAAAACGGTATTATGGTGTGCTAGTAAATATTAATAGTAAAAGTTAATTAATTATTACCCTACCCGGTTTTGAACTCGGAACCTCTTGTAGTCTAACAATCTAACGTCTGAGCTACGAGACCTGTTGACTAAAATTTTTGATAGAAGTACTTGTCTCTCGTATTTCAGTTCTTGAGTAAATTACTTCAAACAAGATCGGTTATAAATAATAATGTATACGGTATAATCAGACTTAAATAATAGGAGACTTCTATATACGTATATCTAAAATTAAATAGCTTTAACTAAATTAATAAATCGAACGGTACAATAAACGAAAATTATCGGTCTAGGAGAAGAAAAAAAGTAGTCTCAGCTCCGGGCGCCAAATTTCGTTGCTCATAAGTGATTATTCTACTTACTTTGACGGCATTTTGGTTCCTTGCTATTTTCGGTCTGTTCGGAAAACTCGGGCGCCAGTCCTTGGATTTAAGTGGTAAGGACTCTACTATACCTCTAGGTAGCTTTTCGACAGTCGAAGATAAAAGGTTCTATATTTTTGTTCTTTTTAATTATATAAAAAGCCTGAATTTAAATTTAATTAGTGATTTATTTTTACTTTCGAGGAATTTACATAATATGTTAAATAAAAAAAAGAAGAATTCTACTTCTCCCTACTACACTTCTCTAAAGACTTAACCAGAATTATCAAAATGATTAAATACCTTATTTCAATTCGATAGAATATAATTACACAATGTCTTACTTAAATCTTAATATTGTGTTCCTAGATACCTATACTCAATAGAAACTTCATTCGGTTTGGAGTGTAACGAGGACGATCAACAAATCTCGGTTAATTAATTATAAAAGCCATGCGAAAGCAAAAAAAAAATAAACCCATGCGGATTTACGTATTTAGTATTATTCAGCTTCGGTGTTAGCCCTAAACGAATAGAAAATAAAATAATTATGGGTTCCTTACGGTCTCGAAGTTTTAAATAAGAGAAGTTCGGAGCTTATTATTTATTATTTTAATTTTAATTTTAGCTAGAGGATTCACTACTCTTTCTGGGTCGGAATCTCTAGATAAAGACGAAGCAGTAAACCGGTAAAAAGGCAAATTACAAGTTGAACCCAGACCCTCTAGGCATTCAACTCGAAAGAACCTTCGTGTATTTAATTTTTATTTCACTGACAAACTTTAAACGAGATCCTAGAATCAGTTCACCGCTCTTGTCGATATCAGTATCTCTAGACACCGATTGAGCGGTAGGACGGTCTAAAGGCAAGTTTATAAGTTGAACTCAGAATCTCTAGATATCCAACTCAAAAAGAGCCTTCGGTTATTTAATATTTTAATATTTAGAACTTTAGAGAAAACAGTTCTTTAATCAAAACGTAATAAGGCTACGTGTGGTCAATAAAGTACTGATTTGTGCGTGTTCCGATGGAAGAGGCAGTTTTTTTTAATTTTTTTTTCTCCAATTAGTTTACGGTGATATTAAGAGTTCTAACTAGATGTTATTATATTAGACTGTCCTGAATTTTTAGCGATTTTTTTTAGGCACAATTACACTTATATTTGTATAGCACAAAGGAAAACATTAAAACTAAAAGTACATGTTTGTAACTTTTTGAATAGTTACAAGTGTAGTTAATAGTTAAAACAAGACAAAAGCAAACATAACTTGAAGTTTAGTTATTTAAATATACAACTATTAAAACGAATTACAGAAAAAATACGAACATAAAAAACAAATAATATTATATGAGGTTTTGCTACTATTTATTTTTTTTTATGTAAAATTATAGATATATGTTATTAATGCCCTATTTAAAATGTTTTTATATATTGCACTAAGCCCTTGTGAATCAGTCCTGAGGTTTATGGTGTCTGATAAATTAATGTGAATCATTTCACTGATGTTTCGTTTATACCAGTTAGTCTCTCTATCCATAATTTTAAAATGATTAAATAGGAAGCAGTGGCCTGTCTCAAAATGATGAGTTGACAAAGCAGTTTTATCCTTCTTGATGTAGTTATGATTGCGACAATCGTACTGATGTTGATATATTCTATTGCTCAAATATTGTTTTGTTTGGCCGACATAAAATTTGCCACAAGAACACGGAATACTGTAAATGAGATTTGATTGTTTTTCTATAGGTGTTGTGTCTTTAATTTTAGAAAATAAGGTAGTAGTGGATTTTATATTATAAAAGGCTAATTTAGAGATTCCTTGATCAAAACATTGATTTATTTTTTGTGACAAGCCACTGATCAAAGGAAATTTATAATATTTAATATCTGATTTGTTATTTTGTGTTGTTACAACTGTTTTCATTTTATTTTCGAACCGATTAATACACTGGTTTATGAACCCGATCGGATAGTTATTCTCCCTCAAAACGTTCTTAATCTTTTTAATATTTGTGCCATAAAAATTAGGGTGACTGAGATTTTTAGTTCTATTGAGCAATCCACTGACAGTCCCAATTTTTTGAGAGATTGGGTTATTGGAATAAAAGTTGAGTATTCTTCCAGAACTTGTTGGCTTGACATACCAGTTGGTCATTACCTCACCTATATCACTTCTTATCACTTCGGTATCAAGAAATGATAGTCTTTTGTCAGCTTCATTCTCAATTGTAAATTGTATTTTTGGGTGATAACTATTAAAACAATGAAGGATGGTACCATGATTTTTTATTGGTATAGCTGTTATGGAATCATCAACGTACAGATAAAAAAACGGCACGATAAATGGCAGCTTGTCTAAAACGGTTGTCACCAAATCGTTCATTAAAATATTGGCCAATGTAGGACTCAATGGATTGCCCATGCCACTACCATTAAGTTGAATGTAAAAAACGTCTTTGAAAGTAATTCATTTAAAGGATTCAAAACAATATGCTATCATACTAATAAAAAGGTTCTTAGGAATGTCAGTGTATGCTGAGACAAATTTCCAGTTTTTTATTATAATATTAATGATTAATTGTTTAGGAATGTTCGTGAACAAAGAAACCACGTCCAGTGATACTAACAGGTCGTCCGAGGGTATTGTTATGTTTTTTTGTATACTCAACAAAATCAAAAGAATTTTTCACATTAAAATAATACGTAGATGTTATTGGACTAAGAACAGAATGTAGGAAGATGGCAAAATTATAGCAAGGTGTACTGATGCAACTCACGATGGGTCTTAGCCTAAAGTCTTGCTTATGTGTCTTTCTTAAACCATATATTCTCGGTGGGGTGGAGTTGTGAGTCTTCATATTTCTTTCTTGGATTTCTGTTAGACAATGGTTTTCTCTTAAAAGGGTCGCAAAAGGGTTGGCTTTTTCTTGGTACTTTTTTTGTTGGATCTCTTGTCGATATTTGATATATATTAGTGTCGTTGAGCATTTATAACATTTTGTTAACATATTCACTTCTCTCCATAATGACGGTAGAACTTCCCTTATCTGCTCTTCCGACCATGATATTCGGGTGTTCTTTTAAAAAAAGTTTAGTAATTTGCCCATCTTTTAGTAACGAATTATAAGATTTTGATGTTTGGTAGTGATTGTAAAAGTTTGTTAAAATGTTAGTAGTTTTTCCCCTTATTTGGTTCTTTTCCTCATCATTAACGGGTTGTTGGGTGATGCAATACTCAAGATCTTTAATAATCGTTGGAATAGTACTTCAGAGGGTTTCAAAGGTAGACCAAACTTTGGACCAAGGGCAAGAGTTCCTTTCACTTGCAATGGTAAATCTATTTTAGTATAATTGTAAATATGTTTTTCATTAAATGTTGGAAGGAAACTGGTGTATTCATTTTCTAAGTTACTAATTTTCTTTAGGTTGTTAAATTTAATTTTTTTGAACTCTGTTGTATTTAGTATTAATTAAATTTAATGAATTTAAGAATATATCCTCTGGTATTAAGGCTCTTAATTCTCGTTTCTGTTGTTCTACACAATTTGCAAGTCTTTTGTATTTCCAACGAGTAATACTTATTTCGATATTTAAAATCGATTTTTTGAAACGAAATTCAGTGTATTCAACTTTCTTTGTGAAAGGATGATTGTCAAGTTTTAATGGATAAAGACATTTAATATTATTTGTTATGTGCTTTGGAAATATACCCCTGTACCTACATTGGAGTAAAAATATTTGTCGATTTTTTAACTTATTTATTAGACCAGTCTTTCAGAATTTTGCATGCTCTGCTCCCGTATGCGTGGTTGATGTTGACAAAAAACCCCTATCATTAAGCATTTTCTCCAAAAATTTCGTTCTCCAATTATTCTAAAAAATTTTCTTATTCGTGGGTTAGGAGAAGGCTCAAACAAAATACACTGATTAATTCCTGTGCGACGTTTGGTATCTTTATTGATACTTTTTCAAGCACTGGAAACAGAACACCGCGTAAAAATTGAAAAATAATAAATTAACATTAAAAATATACCTGAATTGTTAGTGTTGTTGGGTCCGCACTTTGCCCATAATTCCTAGATGTGACGTGAAGGAAAACATTTCACAACAAAAACACACACACACAGGAAAAACAGTTCTCTAATCAAAACGTAATAAGGCTACGTGTGGTCAATAAAGTACTGATGTGTGCGTGTTCCGTTGGAAAAGAAACAGTTTTTTTTAATTTTTTTTCTCCAATTGGTTTTACGGTGATATTAAGAGTTCCAACTAGATGTTATTATATTAGACTGTCCTGAATTTTTAGCGAGCAAAGTTCAGGCACAATTACACTTTTATTTGTATAGTACAAAGGAAAACATTAAAACTAAAAGTAAATGTTTGTATACTTATTGAATAGTTACAAGTGTAGTTAATATTTTCCAATGCTTTTTACCTACTCCTGTACTGGTGTCAGTCTTAGAAATCGCAAGTTGGCTTGGTCCAGTGGGTAGCTCTCGAAGTCGACACTTCTAAAACGGTGATGTATTAAAAAGAACGAGTCTTTAGTGAGAACTAAATGAACTAGTTCGCAGATTTAAAATAATCTAGTTCGTTCGCGAACTATTAACCTACCTATTAAGGAGCAAACGATACCCGCGTAAACTGTCCAACGTTGCTGAACGATAAACGATAATATCGAACTAAAAGAACTAGTTTGTAGTAACGAGAATTAGATATATGATTTGGTAGTCTTTCACCAGATCGTCTTTCGAGTTTCGTTTAAACAGAGCTTGGCGTGAAGCGGCATAAAATCTCGGGAGTCGAAAGTGACGATCGGGGTCCAGTCTAGTTTTATTTGCTGTCTTGCCATATTGACTTTATAAATGTTCTATCAATAAAATAAGTAGATTAGTTTTTTTTTACATTATTATTAATTCTTTATTATTTAAAATTAGAAATCATTACAAATAAGATAATACAACCTTAAAAGTTAAAACAAAAATAGAACATAATGAAATACACGTATTAAAGTTTAAAAACATAAGAATTAACAATGCTTTAAAAAAATTATAAATGTTACAAAAAACTAAATAGGTTGCGCTAATTTAAGAACTAAAAGTAAAAACTATAAATATACATACGAACAAAATTAAAGTTATTTACAAATTATGATTCAAAAATAAAATTCCGTGTTTTTTTTGCAGATAACCTGCTTCTTCGCTCGGACACGATTGTTCCTGCTTTTGAATATAATATAACTATGAAAAGCTCACAGAACAAGTCGGTGCGTCCCCCGCGTTATGACGTTCAGATAATGCTTCATTGCCAGTAATTTTAGGAGCGATAAAATATGCACCACGATACTGCAACGTTGCAATATTTCCGATAAGTGGTTAAAATCATTTACGTCATGATACAACAAAAACATTACGCGGCTTTTGCCTTTAGGTATTGTTTTAGTTGGATTAGACAAACCAAAATTAATCTAAAAGATATTAAAAAAAAACTCAAACTCAAAGCAAACCGTACGTCAAATTCGGTTTTTGTATAATTTTATTTTTTAAATAAAAAAATATACAAAAAAGAAGAAAGGCCGAAGTCTCAAATTCGTACCATCACACTGAAAATTGGCAACTTTGCCACGTAGCTATTAAACCCCAAATAAAATAATTAATAAATCATCTGCTCAGATGTTCCGGGCAAGGGACAAACTAGCCCCACTTTCTACCTATATGTAGCTCCGCGCGTGTAATTTTCGTTCTCGACCAGTCCATTGTTTATCATTATCATACTAATTACTAGTTCGTTCGCGAATTAGTTCGCGGGAACTAGACCAGGTTCGTTCTTTCTTCACTGGGAACGTCTCGCGTCGTAAAATTGAGCTGGCGGGCGTTGGTTTTCTACAGTGAGCTCTGATATAATAAATCAGCGGAGTTTAGGAAATGGAAATTAAAGATATCCCGATGTTTGTGCGACGGAAAATGGATCAAAGTTGAAATGTATATATTTTATTAACCAGGTACGAAAAAGAACCGGATTTTTAGCTCAGAAATTAAGAAAATTACCACGACTATTTAACTATACTTAAAAAAAATTTAGAAGCTTCGTTACACTTTTTATAATTACCTTTCACAAGAAAGTTGGCAACATGTGTATGAGGCTGATCTAGTCAAGTTGAAATATACATCATGAGACTTTTCATTACTTTTACAACTTGTGCTTTCCACTAAAATTAAATAATAACTGGGGCCAAAAAATATTAGTGGCTGGGTTAGAGCAGAGGTTAGGGTATCAAAGCAGTCGTGTTATGTTATGAATAGAAAAAACAATATTCCCCAGAGCATAACCGAGAATTGTATAATAAAATTAGAAGGATTTACAAACTTGAAACTGCTTGGTGTACAAAAAATTGAATATTACTAAGTAAATATTGATATGGGATATTGTTACTCTGGAGACAGGTAGGAAAAGGCAAAGAATTGAACCTGACAATGTATAAAATATTTAAACTTTTTTTTGTGAATCATGTTTAAAATCTAACTGAAACCTCCATGCCAAACAGACTTATTTGAATAATGGTTTGTGTCAGGTTAATATAGATAGAAAATAGATTAACAATAAGAAAACTGAAGATGTAGCTTAGATTGAAAAGGGTTTTGCAGTATCAACCACTGCTAAATGTTGTCAACGCCTATTTTGAGGAGGGCTGGTTTCCATCGCCGCTTAAAGTTGTCAAAATTTCTCCCATATATAAAAAGGGTGCCAAAAGCCGCCCTAAAAACTTTCGTCAGATTTTTGTATTGCCTGTGGTTTCAAGGGTTATTGAGACCTTTAGTTTTGAACAATCTGTGTCATATTTTGATAAAAATAAAATTGTTGTTTCCCAGCAGTATGGCTTTAGGAAAGGTATTTCTACAATTGATGCAATATTAAAACTTAATGGAAACTTTTGAAAATAAAGAAAATTTCATTGTTGTGTTTGTTGACTTAAGTGCCACTTTTGGTTATGTGGACAGAAATAATTTGTTAGAAAAAATTCAGTTTTATGGTGTTAGAGGTAAGGCTTTCAAATTGTTCAAATCTTATTTGACTGACCGGTACCAAATTGTATTTTCAAAAAAATTAAAAAGTGACCCAATGTTGGTTGAAATGAGTGTTCCACCAGGGCTCGATCCCGGGTCCTTCCTTATGTATTCATCAAGTGTCAACAGAGTGCCATATTATAATACTGATAAGATGAGATTTTGATGACGGACTAAATTATTGAGGGTACATATTATATACATACAATCTTTTAATTTTCTTTTTATTTATTTTTAATATTTTATACTTTTATTTACATGATCTATAAAAAAAAGTCAATTTTGACATTTATTATTTTCCTCCATAAAAATAAAATTTTAATTCTAGAGAATGGAATTTTACCGACCTTTTAAACGTTTAATTAGGCCGCTATTTTGTTTCACAATAAAGGACAGACACAATTTTAAGAGTTTATCCCTGTTTCACATTTGAATTATATGTAAAAAACAATTGGATAAGTAGTTTTTTGATATTGATATTTTAAACATCTAATTACTTCGCCATTTTCTTTCAACATAAAGATTCCATACTAAAACTTGGCCACTTTATCCCTGTCGCACTTGACACTTATGCAAACTTTGATGTACCTAAATTGGGTTAGTACATTTTTAGTAATAATTTTTTAGCATTTTATTAGTCCGCCATTTGGTTCCGTCAACTTCGATTTGTGCTAAAATTTTACCAGTTTATTCCCATATTACCGGCATTTTTTATGTAAAATTTGGGGTAAATTTTCTAAAATAAAATATAATATAAATCTGTTTTTTGGTAATAATTTGTTTAACATTTTATTAGGCCACCATTTTATGGTAAAAATGTTACAATATCTTCCCCACCTTTGAAGGTAATTGGAAAAGTAATTTTTTAGCTATGCCGCGAATAGACAGGCCAACCGACAAACCTACAGACTGACGGAATTGAAAAAATTGAAAATTAAAAAAAATACACCATTAGAGATAACATAATTCTCTAAAAACCGTATTTAAAAATTTTAATCAATTCAAAAGTTACGGGGACAAAATTTTTTTTTTGGAAGCTGTCATATTTTTAAAAATAAGTTACGCCTCTAAAAGTTACATGAATATTCCGATCTATTACCGAAAACCTCAAATCGATACTTTCCTTCAAAATTTTTATTACCCAAATCTTCTAGGTCGATGTCTTATACCGAAATGTTTCAATTTAAAAAAAAAAATTTTCAGCCCCTAAAACAGAATTTCTAAAGAAAAACATTTCATTTACATGTATACTGAAGACCTGCCAGTTTTAGTATCGAAACCCGTTAAAAAAATTACACTAGATCCGATTCTGGAAGATTAGATTTTTTTTAAATTATAATATCCTATCTATTACCGAAAACTGCAAATCGATACTTTAAATCCTCCAATTACAGGCAAACAATTCGTTGCTCCAACTCATCCAAAAGAAGTAATCGAATAACACTTGTATCAAACGAATATCGACATGGGGAAAGTATTGCACCTCAAATTGTGGCTACATTCCTAAAAACATTTAGATGGTCAAAATAAAAAGTGTTTCCAATTCCTTGTCTTAGGACAAAACAACATGTAAATTTATGCCTTGTAGCAAAAATATGGAGCTTTCGTTCTGCCCATTCGTTTTCGTTCCAGGTGGTACCGATATCCTCGTACGAGGACTAAAAGCCAAACAGTTGAAAATTTTCTCAAAAATCAGCTTAATCACCGATCGGGCTGAATGTGTTTCCAATTTCTAGAGAAAACAGGCATTTATTCGGTGTATTTACTAAGTTCGAAATTCTACAGGGCCGGGAGTAAAACACTGGTTGAAAACTTGGCAAAAATTTCAAATTTTTTTGAACTCTTCAGAGGTATCTTTGGGCTCAGTAAACTTTTCCCCTTCAGAATTTTTTCGAATTTTGACGCTTTCTCATCATTTCCGGTATAGGAACCTCTATTAAATTTCCTATCCAATCTTCGTCTCCCTTGACTAAGTAGATCGGGTTTCAGCTCCACAAAATGCCTCCAAAGTTACCCCTTCTTGTTGCGGTTTTTCATTTTTTTAATCGATATGCCATGCATATTTCTGGTTTATGAATTTGTCCGAGATTGTTAGATAGGAAAATTAACTGTCAAGACCTGAATCGTGTTTCAACGGGGTTTCGAAAAATGTTCACCTATCGGACGCCACTGCTCAGTTTATTATCAGTTCCACCAAAAATTTGTTTTTACCAGAAGTTACGCCTATTTATCTTTTATGATCAACCCCATAGACGCATATTTTCCCGACGTATTGTTACCGAGCTGCAGCCTGCCGATTTGGTCTATGAAAATTATTTTCAGTTTTTTAGCTTTCACTAAATGTTTTTCAAGTGTGATCTTATGATATTTTCGGGGAAGCAAATAGTAAACTGGAAAGTTGTAGAAAATGTATTAAAGTTTTTGAATCCGCTTGTCGTATGTCTTATCCATTAGCCCCCTAGGGCTACCTTGTATATTTGAAAAAATGTTTTTAGAAAAAAACAAAAGATACTTCTTATTTTTTTTTGCATAGGGAACTACCACATAATTTTAGAGCTACCTAAAAAAATTTATGTGCAATAATTAAACTAAATTTGACGTATTTCGCTGTTTTTCGAAATATGTATTTTTTTAAATAGGTTCAACAATTTATCCATATCCAAACAATTATCTCAACTATATATGTTTTGAATTTGGTGATGAGGATTATCAGTCAATATAAGCATAATAACCCGCAACAGCTTTAGAAATTACAAAAAGCGGCGACTTTATAAACAATACATAACTTCAAAAATTAAATTAAACTGCTGTTGAATCCTCCAGTTACTATAAAATACCACTACTCCGAACCGTATATAAATATATATATCAAGAAATCCAAACATACTAAAGTCAATCATAGTTTAAATACCTAATAGGTATAAAGCAAAAAATAAGAATATAATTACTACAAGGTCCTGCGTATATCAAAAAAGCGATAATTTTTCCGAACTTACTTTAGTTTACCAGCTGTTACTAAACAAACGGAAACAAGTAAACATTTCTTACTATTAACTAAAATTAAAATATAAATATACATACCTTTAAATCTCCACTCCATCCATATATTTAATATTTTCTATTATAACGACCTTCATTTCATATATAAAATAGTTGCTATGACTTTATTTGGACAGGATTCCTGATATTTCTATACTTTTTGGGATGTATATTCATTTTCACTGCCACTCAAAGAATTCAAGATTGATATATCAACAGATATTTGCAAATTTTAAAACATCGCGACACTGTCAAACTGCTCATTATGATATTACAGTCAAAGCTACATAGTTGGCAGAGCCAGGCCAACCTGAAAAACTGGTAAATCCAATGGCAAATCGAAAAATAATGCATTTTTATTCTAAACTGGATTTTACCCAATTTTTCGACTTCGATGTGATCGAGCTGATTTGCACACCAGTGTCTAAAAGAAATTAACACGTTTCTCTGCGTATTTACTTGATTTGACTAGGTTCAATCGTTCACATGCTTCAGGGCCAAATATAAAACCATTGAATATTTTAAAGTTACATATTTTAAAAAGGTACATCGTTCTCGTACTATAAAAACAGAACTGGGCCCAGAACTGACCTTTGTGGAACAAGAGGTGTTCCACCATTTTCGGGATGTCCGAAGTGAAGCCACTACAACTGATAACCTGTGACCTATCTGATAGATAAGATTCTATCCATTGCATGGACCGACCACGAAAACCATATATCTGTAGCTTTTGTAGTAGTGTCCTGTGACATGCACAATCAAATGCTTTTGAAAAGTCACAGAACACTGCCGCCACTGCGTCTCCCTCATTCAAGTACACCTACTCTAGGAAGACAAAAACTGCGTCATTAGTGTTCTTAGGTAGCTGAAAACCAAATTGCACCTGATTAAGTAAATTAAAGCTGACAATTGAGACCATATCCGTACTTTAACCAGGTTTTCCATAATTTTGGCGATAGATGACAGTAACACGATCGGTCTAAAGTTGGATGGGTCGTCAACATCTCTACCCTTGTACTAAGGGACAACCAAAGCACTTTTTAAGCAACTAGGAAAGAAGCCCATTGAAAAAGATATATTTATTAGTTCAACTAATGTGTATAGTGTGTCATCCGGAAGATTCATCAGTATACGAATAGACAAGCCATCTGACCTAGCAGAGTTCTTATTGACGACTTTCATTACCTCTGCAAAATTAGTGCTAGCAGTTACAAAATTGTCTGGGATATAAACATTTAAGTAGCTTAAGGGTTCATTCTTCAACTGAGCAATAAAACATGTAAATATGATTTGAATTAAGAGAGGGATTAGGTAGGGTTGAATTATTTTTCCACGAAAATCGTTAATAATTTTATAATTTTCTTTAGTTTTATTATTGGAATCCTGGAGCCTTTTCCTATAATAAAGTCTTTTGGTAATTTTAGAGTACTACTAGGGATGGTTCCTATATTTACTAACGTAGTTCTTAATAAAATTCATTACGACAATGTTTCCTAAGTAAACATAGAAATTTTAATTTTTTTTCCGATGCACGAATGCCCTTCGTAAACCCGGTTTTGTATTCCTAGGCTTAATTCACCGTTGAGGAAAAGCTCTGTTAAAATTACTGAGTAGAAGAGAATGAAATTGGGAGAAAGAGTCAGCATTAGACAATACATTAATCCAATTGGTATGTGCACAATATTGAGTGAAGTTCCTAAGGAATAAAGGGGTCTTTAATATAACCGCTTCGTGATTCCAGGTTTAAACATATGTTGTAGCGTAAAATTGAGTAATCTGAATTGTGTATCTAAAGATTAAAAGAATTAAGTAAATTAGTCATATCCTTGGTATGTTGGGAGTTTTTATCATGTAGATCTATGTTAAGATATCCAGCTAATATTATTTCAGATGAGATCAGCAAAGAGTTCAAAAGAAGTTCCATTTTTCCGAAGAATTTAAATCTACTACTTCTTTGTACCATTATGAATTGAACTAATAGGTGTTTAAAAGGTTTTCTTTTTTGCTGCCCTCAATCAATAAAATTTCTTGAAGTTTTTTTAAACTAACTTCTGTTATTCGAGACCATTTTTTTATTATTACCTTAGTTTGTATACTCATTATTATCTTCCACTTCCCTTGTTAAATTGAAGGATATATTATTAACTTTTATCGAAATTTTCCTTGTAATGCACCCTTCCATGTATTAAAGGAAGAAAAAGGTAACACAATTTGTATATTTACGATTTTCTAAATGATTTCGTACAGAACTTAGTTGGGTTATACTTTCTTCATAAGAAATAAAAAATTATTTTTTTAACGAGGGAATTTTCGGGTAAATATAATTTACTGATTTTGAGCTGTGATAGCTGATGTGTAAGTAGTAAAGTAGGAATATTTTTTGTTTGTTACTTTAATTAATGTATGTGTTGCTGATGAACTACAGGCTGTAATTTAGGTTTTATTAGTCTCTAATAGTCCTTTAGCAATGTGGTTCAATAAAAATAAGCGTAGGAAAATAAATTTAGATATAAATGTGAAGATCCTAAAAATCTAAAACAGCTAACGAATATAGCGTACTTTAATCAATTTAAACACTGATTCGAATACACAAATCTTAAATCATTAGGTATATCAGACAAGAAGCAAACATTGATTTTTTTTATTTGAATATCTAATTTATGCGGGCAATTTTCTCTTTTGCACGGGGTGACAAAAGACGTTAAAGCCAAAATAAAAGTAGGGCCCTTAAATATGAAATCAAAAATGAGAATGAAACATGACAGACTGATACTATACAGACCCAAAAAGTGGCGCCACTTTATGTATATATTTATTCATTTGCGAGTAGATAAGGATTTTGTTTTTAACTAAAATGTAAAGTTTGTTTCAAATGTTATTCAAAGTTTGAAAGAGAAATGTAATTTATCCTAACAATTGTTTTAAAATGTTAGGTTAACTAGCATAAAAAAAAATTACTAAATATTGGATAAGCAGTCATGGCGTCTTTTCGTGCTGTTTGTTTCATTATTAAATCAAGTTTTTAATGTAATACACAAAGATAATAAAAACACGCTGTTTCGCTATTCGTGCGATTTGTGCCATAAACTAGTGTGCAAAAATAGCACGGGGCTTATGATCTTAGAAGTTCCATCGTAGTCTCGAACATTGTTCTGTATCTGCCCGTTTGTAAAGATTGTTTTAAACAGGTGCGCAGCCTAATAAACAAATGTTTTTTTATAAATGTGTTCAGATTATCTGTTGCGTTTAAAATAACAAATAAATTTAATTTTTGGCTTTTTCCAAACTTAACAAAATATCTAATTTTAAATAGATTGAAACATATTTAAGTAAACTCAACATGTGAACTAGTCTGTCCACAGAATGTTTTGATACATAATATAAAGAATATTATTTAAGAAAAAAAAATTAAAAAATTGTGTAAATTACATATACTTTTGTATATGTAATTTACTTTAATATGTGATTCAATGAATTTGAAATTTGGTACTTTGTTAAATTGCGAAAAAGCCGAAAATTAAATTTGTTTCTCATTCTAGACGCAACAGATAATCTGAACACATTTATAAAAAAACATAGATGACTGCAAACTATCAATTTTTTGTTTCTAGGTTACATGTCAAACAAACTGACAAATTCAAAATTTTGAAATTAGTTATTTTTTATTAGAATTATTTTTATCTAAGTATCGGCGCACTGATGAGTACCCACAGGACGAAAGCGTTTGTACAACTGCTTTGTGTCTATAAAAACTTAAATAAATTACACAATTTTACAATCTTTTTTGCTTAAATAATATTCTTTATATTATGTACTTGTACAACTTCTATTCTATATCTATCAATTCATTATGTGGACAGATTAGTTCACATGTCCAGATATGTAATATATTTAAATATTTGTTGTTATTTTTTCAATCAATTTAAACTTAGATATTTTGTTGAGTTCCAGAAAAGCCAAAAATTAAATTTGTTTGGTATTCTAATAAACAAAATCGTGTCAGTAGCATCTGAGGTAAAAACAGTTAAGCAGAGTGTTGCTAATAATCGGAAAACATGATTATCTGAACTTGAAAGTATTAGAAGCCCAGTTCCAGTGTAGGTGACTAATCAGAAGGCATCCAGCTCTGAAAAAATTGTCTATTGAAACATTTGACAATAGCACTGGGCATCCAATTTGCTGATTGAACAATGTACCAAGAGATGAGCTGAAATCTCAAGCTGAATTTATTGTCTCTCAAATGCACAAAGTGGTTGATACCAGAGGGTCTGCGAATGAAGATCTAGCTAGATTACTGGCAGAATCGAAAATTCTAATAAGCCTTCACAAATATTTTCTGACCAAGCCAGTGATACCATTGTAGAGGCACTGGCTGTTACAAATATGTTGTATTCTGTTGACTGTTGAAACAGTTGACTGCACATTTGAGAGACAATAATGTATCTATCATTTCGTGGGTAAAGTTAAATTCTAGGAATCAGCATGTAGCAGCCTTTAAGATATCTGTAAATATTAAAGTTAAGCCATATAATTATGTTTTAAGGGGCGTTGCCCCCAGTTGTGAAGATATATTAAAAAAAATAGACAAATTTAAAAATTCAGAAAAAAATCTCACACCAAAAAATATTTGCTGTATAATATACAATGCCATCAAGAATAAGCGATTTTCAGAATTCATCGAAAAATATACTTTCTACATCGATAAATATGCATAAATTATAAGGTATTTTCAAAAAATATATTTTACTAAATCCTAAATAACACTATTATTTCCAACTTACAGTTTTCAGTCCATAAATCAAACATAAATTAGAATATGTCTAAAGAATGATTGTCCAAATTTCAAATTAGTTTTCACTGGATACCAGACTTTTATAATTTAGGCGAGTAGCCATTGCCGCTAAATTCTTTTTTGAGTCCATAGTCTCTTGACAGTACAAGTTCATGTATCAAACAGACTGTCGGCTAGCAAATTGTCATAGTTAATGACAGCACCAAAAAAAAAAGAACTGAACTGAACTGAAACAGACTCACTGAACACTTCTGCCGAATTTTAGCATCAAAACCATAGAAGAAGACGGTTTCGTCTATAAAATAATATAAAATAGGAAAAAAATGCTTTGTTTACATTTCTTCGATCATTGTCCATTATAAAATAATTTATCAAGTATGTAAATGTCATTTCTGTTTTTGCACATGCGCTTGCCAAATTCCGGTCACTTTTCTATTAAATAGCTTCACTATTTTTATAGGGCGTTTATGACATACAAGGTGTATCCCCTTTCATAAATATATGGGTTAAATCCTTCAGTTTTCTAAGTAAGCCCATTAATAGAGCCAATGTTGCCAAAAATAGTAATCGGAAACCGCGTGCGCCATCACACGCAAGATAGTCCATAGTAATATTCCAACAATGAAGCAATCTTGATGGTGTTGAGAATAAAATTGCAAACAATATGATATGGATCGGATCATTAGAACGGGAGAAAAAACGGAAAAATTAGGCTTTCTTTCGAAAATTCATATCTCCGTTATTTCCCAAGTTGCAGCGAAGGTCCTTTGCAAAATAATAGTTATTAATATGTAGGGTAGTACCGTATATATTTAGTAAATAATAGTTATTGATATGTACGGTACTACAGTACATTTTGAAGGTACAGAGATTTTTGGAAATAATGAACGACAAGTTGAAGTAGAAGAGCCTAATCTGTTAAAGTGGGGGTTTGAAATGAAAATTCTCTCTCTCGTGAAGAACAAAATTCGGTTTTAAGTGAAGAACCCATATTAAGAATACCAAAACCTAAACTAATGGCAGATTATCAACTTTATTCAGTATAAATTCCTGAAGAAGAAAGAAGAATCATATCATATAATACATGGGTTTTATTTGATTTACCATCACTACTTTGCAAATGGGTTTTTAAGACCCAAACTGACAATGATGGTGGAAAAATCCATATTTAAGGCTTATATAGTAGTGCAAGAGTACTCTCAACAATAAGGCATAAAACTGTGAAGAGACTTATTCTCCAGTTGTTAGATACGGATTTAATAGCTTTAACTGCAAAATATGACCTGGATATTAAACAGATGCACTCTATTAGTGCCTTTCTTTCAGGGTGTTTAAAGGAAGAAGTTATATGGTACAGCCAAAAAAATTCACTCAAGGGTCACTGAAGAAGGCTATATATGGATTGCAATAGGCTAGCAGACAATGGAATGTTAAATTGGGTGCTGCATTAAAAGGCATTGGACTGAAGAGATCAGTTGCATACTTGTATATATTATAAAATTTCTGGTAGTAGAAGTTTTGATGATCTTATATTTACAAACAGTGGGGAGATGAAAAGATATTTAAAAACTGAATTATGTAAACATACGTTATTTTGCAAATAGCGAAAAATCGACAAACTGAACAAATTTGGTTTAGTCAAAAGAAGTATCTAGATATTAGAAATGCTCAACATGTTTAAAATGATGGATTGCCAAAAACACTGGCAGATCTATACAAGAAATTGACAAAGGAAATTATTCTCAGAACAATGAAGAAAGGGAGAGTATGTTATTCGTGCCATATTAACAAGCAGCTGGAACAATTCTGTATATTGCACAAGGGGCATGATCTGACATTGTTTTTGCAGTAAATGAAGTAAGTAAGTTTAACAACAATCCATGAAAGACACACTGGGCTGCAGTAAAACCAATTATGTGATATGGTATTTGAAAGGAACATAATGAACTATAAACTGGAATATTAAAAAAATTGTTCATCTGAACTATAGTGATTCAGATGACAGACTTTCCTGTACTGGTTATGTTTTCGGTATTAAAGGTGGTGATATATCATGGTTTCAAGAAGGCAGCAAACCGTTGTTTTATCCACAAGTGAATATATTTTTCTTTCTAGTTCAATGCAAGAGGCTAGGTGCTATATCAGTTGATTCAAGATTTTGGGCCAGATCAGAAGAAACCTACTCTTATATTTTGCGATAATAAGAGTGCTGATGACTTAGCCAAAACAGTTGTCATTCAAGAACAAAACATATTGACTTACGACATCACTATATTAGAGAGAAAAATGACAGTAAAGAAATACAAGTCGAATATATTAAGACAGAAAAAATGGTTGCAGATGTGATACGAAGCCATTGTTTGAAACCTCAAGAATAGGTGTTTTTGAAGGAATGGCGCGCTGGTGGGGGTTGGAAGAAAAGGAACATCTTTATTTACTCTGTATATTAATATTAAGTGTTTTATATATTGTTTAACAAATGTATTATCAAAAAATAATCATTGTCTAAAATGTATGCTGTATGAGTTTATGAATGATCAATACTGTGTTGTGTGCTATTTCCTCTAATTTAGACTAATAATATATTAAGTATCTTAACTTAATAAACCTAATGATTACAAATGGAATTTTTCCCTCAACATCCCGCTCAAACTAATTTATAATGATAGGGGTAGTCATAGGTATATAGAACGATCCCCAAAAAAAAACGAAATATTTTTTAAAGCGTCAATTAAAAAAAGAGGGGTAAAATAGCTTTTTAAAGGCAAACATTTTTTTTATTTGGAAAACTACTTTTGTAGAAAAGGGCAAAACAGATCAAATTTATTATATTTATTTGCATACAGACTTCTACTTAAGAAAACCATTGACGCACAGGTTATATTTTAAACGGCACCTACATACTTTATTTTATGAACTACCAAAAAATTTTAAACACAAACATTTTTGGCTTTTATCGAAATCGTTAAAATTTATAAAAAAACAAACAAGAGATCATCGGAAAGTTAATCAATGTAAAGAGTACTGTTCAAATCAGTAATTAATAATAATAATAATCATTAAGTGGATCTCTGCCAGGTTAACTGTTGAGGCAATCATTGAAGTCATAACCGAAAATAACATAAAGCTGATTCATCAATAATATTCTCCGACATAAAAATCAGCAGTTATAATCCTAATGCTGACTAATGCTTCACGTGATTGGAATATTGAATTCAGTATTGTGATCTCATGAAGTAAAGATTTCTGAAGATTTCTCGTGCAAGTCGAAACGTCGGAAATTAACCCCTTTTTTGACAATCTCTAATCCCAAGAACCATGACTTCTCAGTTAATTAATAAAATTTAAAAAAAAATAAAAGAGAAGTAATTAAAATTCTATTTTTTTTTTCAAAGTTTTACCCTCGGTTTTACCTTTAATTTTTGAGTTTATATCCTTAGAATCACCTTTTTATAAAGAGGAAAATTCCGGGTGAAACAGATTTACGTATCTTTTATTGTTCTAGCTGTTTTAAAAATTATTTATTTATTTATATGAACTCATTTCCCATTGCCCATTGACCGATGCTCTATGAGAAAAATTAACCTATGTAAATCTTAAACAAATGTGTTATAACATTTAAGACGTAGATAATATAAAAAAAAACAAAGGATGTTATACAAAAAAAAAAACAAAAAACCCGACTGTGTAGAATTATTTTATTATTTTCCCTCAACATCCCGCTATATAAAAACGCTGGCCCCGAATGTAAAAAAACACTAAAAGTCAGAAAAAATATGAACCGTTGAGAGATATACCTAGAAAAGGACATTTAAGTAATAGTCATCACGAATTTGGAAAGAAAATTTCAAAATAGGTATTGCAGCTTTTAAACTCATAGATTTCATTTATTATAAAAAAAATATTTATTTACTTAATATGTATATATATTATATATATTACTGACTAGTAAACTAAAACAAGGCCAACAAGATAATTCACTCGTGAATATTCGTTTGAAGGAGCTTTATTTGAATTTCACACAATATATTTCAGTCCAGCAATTTCTGTGACTGTGAACTTCATGACCCACAAAAAACATTCACGTCATATTGTTGACACTTTAGTCGACGAAACTGTAGAAATTGCGTCGACGCAATTATTCAAATAAGGCCCCCCAGGGATACAATATCGCACATCTATTCTGCACTTGGCTGCTTCCGTTTATAACTTTTTGCTCCCTAATTTTAAACTGAAAGTATAAAGTAAACATAATGTTAAGAAATGTGTTTGGATGGTTAGCTAATATTGAAATTTATGTTCTCACATTATTGCATTTATTAAATGTTTTTTAGTTTCTAGGGTAATTATTAAAATATGATTGTCGATACTTTCCTTTTTTGTATATATACTATTCTGTGTTATATGATACAGATATTTATGTATTTATGAGTTCCATCTTATTTCTATAAAATGTCATTAAATGGGGACTACTACCGTCATTTTATTTTATTTTTTTAGTAAAAGACACTCACTGGATATAGGCTAATCTTTTAATGCCTTATGATTAGTTAAAATTGATTCAGGTGTTAGAGACATTAATTTTCTTTTCATGCGCATTTTATCTCAAAAATACCGCTTGTTTCTAAAAAAATGTATTTATCTGTATATTGCAATGTGTCCTATAAATTAACTGGATCAGCTAGCTTTACTTGTCTTCCAATATAAGAGTATTGGTGTTGCATGAAAAGTATATAGAACGTTTATTGTATTTTAGAGAACTGTTCAACCGTATATTCTTTCATATTGTATATCACCATATTATATGACAAAGAGAAAATGAGTTAAACCAAAAAGACTGCATTTTTAAAGGACTCACTTTCCTCACCATCAAATCTAGTAATCCTAAAAAAAATATGAAGTTCAATTTTTTGAAATTTAAAATTGCTTCAATTACAACCATATATAATAGATTTAATAGTCATTTCATGTAAAATTCCAACATGGCCGAACAAAAGGGCGGCCTCACAAAATGTAAAAACAATCATTTAGAAACTAGTTACTAGTTACGAACTTCAAAATTTGCCGAAAAATAAAGTGTGATATATAAATAAACTGGTAACATGCTTGTGTTATTCCAGTATGACGGAACAAAATGGCGGCCTAAGAAAATGTTTAAATAGTGGTAAAATTATAAATACATTTTTTAAATAAAACTTCTTTTCATGGAGGCAAATAATAACGGGCATAATTTATTTTTTTTAGACTATGTAAATAATTTTATGAAAAATAAACAAATTAATAATAAATAAATTAAAATTAAAAAAATATATTAGCAAATAATTATATGCATATATAGACTATTGAAAGTAGTGGAAGGAAGTTGTTAGTTTAAAAACTGTTATATTTAATGTTAGTTAATAAAAAAAAAGTATTTTTAAATTTAAATCAGGGGATGTAATTCTGCAATGAAATATATTATATGTTTCCTATATTCCTATTTAATAAAGTTTATTTTTTTTAGGATCCCATAATTTGTGTTGAAAATAATGCCTTAGGATTTAATGGAAAAGGCAGAGGAGCCCAAGGTACC
Source organism: Kuschelorhynchus macadamiae (assembly GCA_030620095.1). NCBI lineage: Eukaryota > Metazoa > Arthropoda > Insecta > Coleoptera > Curculionidae > Kuschelorhynchus > Kuschelorhynchus macadamiae. The sequence continues at coordinate 127,267 of JAUTXW010003787.1, forward strand.
CATAAATACAGCTTTAAGTTATTGTTTTTTAAAGCTGTTAACACAGATGTAAGTTAGCCAAATAACCTTTTTGAGAACTAAGTTACATACATCAAGTTCTATTTATAGTTTTTGACATTAGTGTTAGTAATACTAAATTAGAATATGTTTTGAGCTGTTGTGTATAGCATTTTAACCAATTTTACAAATAAGCACATAACTACCATTTTTGATGGGCCAAATCTTTTTCATTTTTCGGTAGATTTTTTTGATTTTTAGATTAATTAGGATTATTACAAATCTTCCACTATACCAGAGAGGCAAAATGTACTTTTATGTTCTAAATTTAAAACACCCTGTATGCAAATTGCGTAGCAACGTGATTTTCTGTGATGGTTTATCCTCAAGGCACATACATTCTCTACATTTTTTTTTAATTTTTCGCAATCTTAAACATGTGCGCCGTCTCGGAAATGTCATCACTAAGATTAACAAAAACCTAGTTAAGATTTTTATGTCGAGTTTAATCATTTGAGTTTTGAGACTTATTTACAGCTTTAACTATAAGGGAAACAAAGAAGCTTGGAATATAAAACTGTTAGAGTTTTTTTTGGACTGCCTTTTAGGGTTATCAAAAGTGTATTACAAATTAGAAATATAGCCGGCCACAAGTGGCAGTCATCATCATCATCAGACTTTTTCATCCACGGCCGATGTCTACCTCTTCCATTTACCTATCCTGTGTGTCTTAGATGTTTTTAAATAGGTATATGAGACCCTACAGTTATCATTAGATGCGGACGATACTATTTGAGAGGTCATTTTAGCGTATTGCTGCCCATTAAGTGGCAGTGGTTCCTATTAACTTGTTACAATAGCCGCACTCGGCTATTGTAACATTTCGCGCATTTCACTTTCTGGACCGGAAAATTTTGAAATTCGTGTTTTTTAACCTTCGAAGTATTCAGCTCAGTAAGGGTACCTCGGAAAAATATGCTTCTATGGAGTGGATAGTAGATGATAAATGGGCTCTTCTTTTGGTAAAAGCGCGATTTTAGTGGTACTTATAATAAGGCGGCAGCTGCATCCGATATGGACACTCTTTTCGGAACAAGTTTGTGAACGGGCAATATCGCTGACTACTTTGTGGAGGTAAAAGGGGGTTCAATGGGGAATATAAAGGATATTTAAAATTAATATACCTCAAAAGCCGAAAAAGTGGTCGAAATGCAAAAAAATATTGTTATCATTGATATTCCAAAAATCGTTCAGTTGACCACTAGACTGAACAGAGATGGTAGTAAATATTAGGGACTCACTCGAGTTTCGTAGGTGTTGTTTTGTTTTTAAATTTATGTGATAATTTCTGTTTAATTTATAAAAAAAATAATCATAAATCTCTTACACATTATGTTTGCTAGTTCTCTTTTAATTTTGTAGTTATTACTCCTGAAGAAGCTAATAAAAAAATGGCGAAATATTGAGTATATAAAAAAGAGTTTTAATTACTGTTTCCACGGACCGATACCTCACAACTAGGAAGTTTCTAACTTTCGAAAGTACAACGTAATTTCACATGATTTGATAGTATTTGCGTTAACTAACCGATTGCAAGAAAAAGACCCCGATATCTTATAAAATAATAATATTAATTGGGGTTTCGCGCTCAGTAAACAAAATCAAAGGTAATAAGAGTTTAATAATACTGCTATTGTTTGTGACGAATAATATGGATAAAGAGTTTAGTCATGGCAATTCAAGAAACCTGCATATGGAAAAGATTATGGATTTTTTTTTTGCAAAAATCCCTCTTTTACCAGCGCCAAAATTCAAGTGGAGCAAAACTTTCAATATTTGCAAAATAAGTAATATTGCTTGCTATTCTACGCATGGTAGATGTGCACATGGTAGTCCACGTAACATAACCCACTACCTTATCTTAGAAACGGAGGAAAAAACTTTAAATACAATAATTTCTTGGATTAATTTGTATTTTTAATTTTTTTTATTTTCATATATACAGGTTGTTTACTCTTTCGTGGGCAGGTATCAAACTTATTTTAAATGGGATGCCCTTCATATTTATAGTTAAATTATTATAGATCTGAAAGAAATAGTTATGCAGACGAAGCTATAGGATATGTACAAATTAAGAGGGAAGCGAATATATGTATGGTCAAGGCATGCATAACTCCAGAACATAAAGTAAGGAAAACACCGTATCATTGTATATTCGAATGCAATCAAGAAAATAAAGAAATTTTTACCTGAGAACCAAGGTTAAATATCAATTCTCAACTTTATGGTATGAATTAAGGTATGGTTGTATTATGGCCTCAAAACTTTACGATACTGCTTATTGTCAAACAGATGGTTAGTAGAACAGATACTGGTTCAAAGACATATTACTAATAAAAAGCGGTAAAATATGTATTTTAAGTTAGTAAATTCTACTTGCTCATTACACAAATTTTAAAGAAGAGTCCTGTTTCTTTTAGGTAAAACCATATCCTTTCGAAATAAAATTCATAAAGCCATCAGGTGTTATTGAAATTAAATATTTCAAATTATTACAACTTTTATATTTGGACCACGTTAATGACTGGTGAAGGGCGTTGCTGGGCTTTTCGATCCGTATTTTAGTGCAATGTTTTATGGACTGTGTTTTGCCGAAACGTTTGCGAAAAGCTATAGGTAACTTCTCAAAATCTTGCTTGATTCGGGAAAATATACAAGTTCTTTCATAAAATGAGCAATATGCTTAATAGTTTTGGCAAAACTCTTATGTATATGTATATATATATATATATATATATATATATATATATATATATATATATATATATATATATATATATATATATATATATATATATATATATATATATATATATATATATATATATATATATATATATATATATAGATGGATGGTTGCGCTATGGGTTCTCCTATTTCCTCTATTGTCGCACAATTAGTTATGGAATATCTGGAGGAGAGTGTGAAAAATTTGTGGAACTGAAGACAAAACCAAAATTAATTAGACTTAACCCTAATCAGAAACAAGAAAGATCAAAATACAAAAACCAAGTGGTATACAAAAAAAACATGGTCAGGGCGATACTTTAACTTCAACAGTAGAGTAACAAAGTATGTTTCACCATAAAATATCGACCTTAACCTCAAACCTTAGAATGCCGCTCGTTTTCAGGGTGTTGGCTGGCGTAGTGTGTGACGTCACGTAAGCGCGCAGATGTGTTGTGTTGAACATGCGCATAGTGATTGGGGGGCCCCAAGCTGTTCGTAGATGGTTTGTATGTCCGATGCATGAGAGTTTATGAGCGTGTGTCTGTGGGGGGGCGCAGGCCCACTCCCGCGATGCCGCGCCCCGCGGGCCCCGCACCGTGGGGCCCCGCGCCGCAGGCGCTTGCAACGCTGGATCTCCGCGTCCCCGCGCTCTGGGGCCCCGCGGCGCTGGCGTATGGGCACCTGCAACGCCGGATCTTTGGGGCGCGCGCGCGCCCCCTTGGTGAAGGGGTGATGGTTGTTGGTTGTAGATATTTTGTTTGAAAGATATAGGGATGTGGATAAAAATAATTTTATGGTTTTTAGTTTTTATTAAAGATTAATGTACACTGACTCTTATATATATGATGAATTAAATTAAGTATTAAAAGTATGCATGAAACAGTAATGTTTTCATGCATACTTTTAATGTTGTTGCCGTGCTGTTTTCGGTATAGGTTGTATTTTTTGGTTCGTGTAAAACTAGGAACATCCAATCAGATGTGTCTCCATATGATCTGTTATGGAAGATAAATCGTAGTTTATATTTGATTACATTTAGGTAAAAATTATTTGGAATCTGATACTGAAATAGATATCCATGATATGTTGTTGTGTGATTAAAAGTCAATCTGTTCCATTTGGAGGGCCAACTCTCATTTTTAAATCCATCATCGTCTATACAAATAAATCCTTCCTCAACTCCCGTGGGAACATTAAAGTAAATGGTGTTTTGTAGAAGGGCACAAAAAATAATGAAGTTACTCGCTAGGAAAGCCATACTGAAATGAATATAGTTATATGGGGGGCAAACAGTTTTATCCCTACATAAGTGAACAAAGAAAGGTTTTTTGCATGATATTTCTAAATATTGATTGAATATAGACAGTGGGGGAAACTTAGTTTTAAGCGTAATGAGACACTCTACTTTGAGTAATAGTTGAATGGAAGTTGTGAAGTGCGGGAGGGTGCACTATCAGCTGAAAATATAAAAATATGAATTATTCCTGTAAAGTAAAAATTCAGTTAACAGATTATCGATTTGGTGAAGTGCATGAGCTGACGTCAAAATTGTTGAATTTAATTCCAAATAATGAAATTAACATAACAGACGTGCCAACAACTGTTAAGTATTTGGATATCGATGGATATGGTGATTATCCTAAAGAGCTAGGACCGGCGCGGCGATGTGTTTTATAAAGTATGGTCCAAATCAAAAATATGAGGCACATGCGATAGGTCCCGACGAAGACAAGATAAATATTCATTCTTCTTATAATATGTATTATAACAGTGAAATTCGAATTAAATTTTGGTTTCCAAAAATTGGCGACTATGAATCCAGATGCCAAAATCCGCATGTAATTAAGTTTAGCAAATTAAATGGAGCACGAAATTTGCCTAAGAAATATGTACATGTAGGGGATGATGTAGTGGGCTAAAAAACATTGAATAAATATATGAGAATTTTGTTAAAAATTACTATTACAATAAATTATTAATATGCTAAGCGTGTTTTATTTTTATCGAAAATGTATGCAGTCATGCACTTGTGCATGTAATCAACACATGCAGGCTACCGCTATATCCGTATGCATTAGTTTGATAACAAATAAAAACGCGGACGCGGGTTTGCGATTTCCCGCCGCGTGATACCGCAATATCCTTAAAAAATGCACTGCCATTCGCAATATTTGTGCATTGATATGGAAAACATTTAAATATTAAGTAATCCACAGCAGCTGAATTAGTGCTTCGTCAACGAGCGTTCAGACATCATCATAATCGCCCCTGCAGAACAACGTGCCGCCATTCTCTAAATGTAAGTACCTATCACAAATATACTTTTTTCTGGTATTTTTATTAAGCTGTGAAGAAACGAGAGCACTTAACAAGATCTTCTCATTCTTTTTGTTAATATATTTAGGTTTCATATATTACTTTTTTATATTCGTTAGAACCTTCTAAGTTTGAAATAAAATAAGACAAAGTGAATTTTTGAAAATTTCGAAAAAGAAATGTTTGCCGCAGATGTGATTAATAAATCAAATGATTTAGTTAGGACGTTTCATAAAATTAAAAATATTTATTTCGATAAAATATATTTATTCGCCTAAGTCAGTTTTTTACTTTTTTTTTTTTTAATTTATTTTTTATTTTACGCCTTTTATTGAATTGATGGTACGTATTTTTTTTTCTTTTTGATATAGATGGATTTAAAACAAATAAATTCTGCTTGCCTTGCAGAAGTGGAGATAGACGAGAGAAAACCTATCACGAAATTAAGAGAATTTCCAATCGATCAACCCCAAAGGATTCTCAGCGCAAAAGCGGTGGTAAGCAGATTTGGGGTCTGGATCCTACTCGAGCTAGAGGAAAGCGTGGTCTTCCTGCCAAAAAGGGTGCCGGAGGCATTTGAACCATATCTAGACCACTTCACTGGAGGGAAGTACGCTCTCATTTTCAAAGGGGAGAAGGACGTGGGGCAGCCTAATCCTCTTTTACAGTTCGAAATTATAGAATACAAGGAGTAGAAGAACAGTAAAAGCGAGAGAGAGAAGGTGAGTGTTTTAATTAATAAATCATTTAATAGTCAAAAATGATTAAATTTTTTTTTTATCAAAAACAGCTTTTCTACTCTTTTTTTCCTTATCCAAATTCGATTGACACTGTTTTAATTCACCATCATTTATATAGATCAGATTAATTAAATTTGATGTTGTTTTTTAAATCAAAAATTTCTTCTTTATGATTTGATAATAAAGATAAACCTAAAATATATATATATTTTTTTTCCTCACATAGGCAAAAATGATCAAAAAAAAACTATTTATTTGAATATGTTTAAAATTTTAAGAGACTAAAGATGTTAATATTACCATTATTATTACTACCTCCTTAAATTTATTATTTTTGATAATTTAATAATAATATTGTTATTATTTTCAGAACACCTGTGTAACATAAAAAGAAATGAATTCCGTTTGTCTTGCAGAAGTGGAGTTAGATGAGAGAAAACCTATTACCAAATTAAGGGAATTTCCTATCAATCAGCCTCAAAAGATTCTCAGCGCAAAAGCGGTGGTGAGCAGATTTGGGGACCTGTATCCTACTCGATCTAGAAGAAAGCATCGTGTTCCTACCGAAAAGGGTGACGGAGACATTTGAACCATACCTAGACCACTTCACTGAAGGGAAGTACGCTCTTATTTTTAAAGGGTAAGCTTCAAATTTATTTTCTTTTTACGTGTGGAACAACCTAATAATAATAATAAGTGGAAGCTTCACTTTTTCTATATATACATATGTTACTTTTTTATATTCGTTAGAACCTTCTAAGTTTGAAATAAAATAAGACAAAGTGAATTTTTGAAAATTTCAAAAAAGAAATGTTTGCCGCAGATGTGATTAATAAATCAAATGATTTAGTTAGGACGTTTCATAAAATTAAAAATATTTATTTCGATAAAATATCATTAAGAGACGTAGAAATTTGGATAAAAAGAATTCAGAAAAAAATTATTTCTTGCAATAAAGTTTTACGTAAAGGACCTTTGCATACTGGTACCAAACGGCGAATCCAAACAATTTTAGGACATCTTAAAACAATAAAAAAAAACAATTCTAAACACACATGTGGGGTCGGGGGTCGGAGTAAAAAATATTAAAATTAAAAACAGAATCGTGTGGGAGAATGTAATTTCTTGTTTTGAAGGGAGGTTAAGAACTGGTGTTATAATTAATTTGTTACACAAAGATGTAAATGAATTTTTAAATGATTGTTTTATTTTATTTAAACAAAAAAATTAAGAAAATATTAAAAACAATTCCGATACTGAAAGTAAATGCAACCTTTTGTGGGGATTTATTAAAAAATCTGAGCACACAACTGTCAGCGATATAAAATATTTTAATACTAAAAATGCAATAATAGATGTGAGTATAGATTTACAAAGTTGGTTTTTTGAAAATGTTTGTGATATAATCCTAAATAAATTATCTGAATTTCAAGAACGTGATTCTGGGTTTGCTTTACATAGAATAATTAATTTGGAAATAAATATTAATAAACTAGAAATGGGTAATGGTTCGTCTTATATTAGGCTACCGCAATACATTTTGAAGAAAAAAGCTTGCATTAATGTAAAAAATAATGACCAGGCATGTTTTTACTGGTCTATTATAAGCGCTCTTTTCCCTGCTCATGCTAATCAAGAACACCCTTCTTCATATCCATATTACAAAACAGTTTTAATTACGGAGAATTTACAATCGCCAATGACATTAAACGGAATAACAAAATTCGAGAAAGTCAACCAGATTTCAATTAACATATACGCTTTGGAACTGGATAATAAAGCAGGCTATGTCGTGGTTCCAGCTCGGTTAACAAAAGAAAAACTGCTTAGCCATGTTAATTTGCTACTAATTCAAGACAAATATTACCCAAAATTAAATGATTATGAAGCTTTACCTGCAGATTGGCAAATTAATGCCTCTGAAATTAAATACCATTATTGTTGGATTAAAAACCTTTCTGCTCTCGTTTCTTCACAGCTTAATAAAAATACCAGAAAAAAGTATATTTGTGATAGGTGCCTAAATTATTTTTCTTCTCAAGAACGATTAAATGATCATGAGTCATTATGTGCAAAATTAAATGCATACAAAATGTCCTTTCCTAAGTACGAATTTGTTCAGTTTAAAAATTACACTTATAAACAAAGAAACCCTTTTATAATTTATGCAGATTTTGAAAGTATGCTAAAACCAGTTTACTCTGAAATAAGCAAAAACACGAGAAAATATCAAAAGCATATAGCATACAGTGCGGGATTTTATCTTAAATGTTCATATGATGATTCATTTTCACATTTTAAAAGTTATCGAGGAAGGGACTGCATGAAGTGGTTTGTTAATGAAATGCTAAACTTGTCTGATATAATTCATTCAAAAATAAAAACAATTAATCCAATGACAGAAAAGCCTAAACTATGTTATGCAAAACAGTGTCATATATGTGAAAAATCGTTTAAAGTAAATGACGAAATAGTAAGAGATCATGATCATTTTACATCTCTTTTCAGGGGGTTTGCTCATAAAGATTGTAAACAATATTTGCATGCTCAAAATATTTGGAATAAATTTAATATTCAAAATCTGGGGGAATATTCGGACTTGTATTTAAAAACAGACATATTAGGACTGGCTGATATTTTTGAAAAATTTAGAAATAGCTGTATGGCATCACATGTGTTAGATCCGGCATGGTATCATACTATGCCTCAATATACGTGGGAATGCATGCAAAAATATACAGGGTGCAAATTGCAGTTGTTGCGTGATATTGATCAAATTATGTTTATAGAAGAAGGAATACGTGGTGGCATTTCTACATGCATTAATCGTTATTCAGAATCAAATAATAAATATATGGAGAATTATGATCCTAACAAACCTTCTAAATATCTTCTTTATCTTGACGTTAATAATCTCTATGGTAGGGCGATGACCGAACCTTTACCTCATAAAAATTTTGAGTGGGTAGATGATTTTAACAATTTTGATGTTATGTTAATTCCAGATGATTCATCCATTGGGTACATATTACAAGTAGATTTAATATATCCTAACAATATTCATGATTTGCATAAGGATTTTCAATTTTGCTCTGAACATTGTATACCTCCCCATTCTAAATTATCAAAACTGATGACAACTCTATATAATAAAGAAAAATATATTTTACATTATCGCACGTTAAAACAAGCACTAACGAATGGGTTGGTTTTAAAGAAAATACATAAAGTAATGAAGTTTGAACAGTCGTGTTGGCTTAAGCCTTATATCGAATTAAATAATCGTTTACGAACTAATGCTACAACCACATTTGAAAAAAATTTATTTAAATTATACAATAACGCGGTATTTGGAAAAACTATGGAAAATATAAGAAAACACAGGGTAATAAAATTTGTTAAGTCATGGGGAGGTCGTTATGAAGCTAAAAATCTAATAGCTAGCCACAGATTTCTAAATCGAACAGTTCTTGATGATAATCTAATGATTATCGAATTAAAGAAAACTGAATTAATATTTAATAAACCTTTATATATCGGAATGGCAATTCTAGATATTTCAACATTATTTATGTACAGTTTCCACTATGAGTACATGTTACCTAAAATGGGCATTGAACGTTGCAAGCTTATGTATACAGATACAGATAGTTTTATTTACGAACTTAAATGTAATGACGTCTATGAAGAAGTTATAAAAACTGATTTAAATAAATTTGATACATCGGAATATCCCATTAATAATCCTTATAATATTCCATTAGTTAATAAAAAGATTCTGGGTCTCATGAAAGATGAGACTTGTGGTAAAATTATTACTCATTTCGTTGGTTTAAGATCAAAAATGTATAGTTTTAAAATTCAAAATGAACAAAAAGTAGTTAAGAGAGCGAAGGGAACAAAATATAACATTGTGTCTAATAAATTAACTTTTAACGATTATTTAAATTGGTTGAAAAAAATTTACACACATTTTATCGTAACTCAACGTTCAATTCGTTCCTTCAACCATGAAGTTTTTAGCATAGAGCGGACAAAAATCGCTTTAAGTTCTCAAGATGACAAAAGACATTCTTTACCACATACTTTTGATACTCTCCCCTTCGGGCACTATAGCCTCAATCATGAATAAAAAGTAATTCAATTAATGTCTATTTTCTTTCTTTTATAGATGAAATCACTAAAAGACCTTTGCATAAAATCGATTTGTGAAAGGATAACGAATGCTTCAGATTTTTTAACAGAATCCCCATTACCATGGACTCTAACCATAGAAATTTTTAAAAAGTTTCCTAAATATAAATGGGAATATATAAATAGAATAGCTTTAAATGATCAATCACGATATCTAAAATGTTTAGAATTTGTACATTGTCAAAAAACTATGTCACCTTCAGTGAGAAATGCAGTGCTCGCAACAAATGATTGGGGGAAAAATTTTGAGGAAGAAGATAAATACTGCTTGTGGGTAAATTATTATATTATAAAGAAATATAATTTATTTGTTTGTAAATCATGTGATGATACTATTAAAATTTTTCGAAAATATTTTAATAAACATATAAAAACGATCAGGGATCATTATCATTACACCTGTGATACCGAAGAACTGGTAAGCGAGTTTTATCAAAATCGACTTTATTGGTGTCAAAGTTGTTACAGTGAAGTATTATTCGAAATATTTGATGAGGAGAGTTGTAATTTAAGACTTCACTCAACATCAGACCTCACAAAAAAAAATCGTTTTATAGGTCATTATGATAGCCATTCGGATATTGATCATTTTCAATTAGAATAAAACTATAAATTAATATATAGGTGAAGCTTACCGCTTATTATTTTTTTAGTTTATGTTTATATAAAAAAAAATAAATACATTTTTGTAATTTATATTTGTAACTATTGTTCTTCTCTTTCTCCTTGTATGTAAAGGATAGATTACGTTAATTTATATCATTAATATTGTATTTTAGTTAAGTTTATTTATCAAATATGCCATTTATGTAATGCAAATATTTGTTTTTACAATTCTTCTCTCTCTCTCTTGTATCCATTTGTAATTTAAGGTTAGTAATAAATAAAATTCTTAAATGATATTTTTGTATGTTTTATTTCCTATTTTTAATTATTAGTCTTATAACTAGTAAAATATTACTTCAAGCAAAAAAAAAATTATATTGAATCAGTCTGCACCGGCGTTTTTTGTTTTATTTTTCTGTTGTTTTTTCTACACGTAGTTAATCTCAATACATATTTATCTTTTTGTTCTTGAAGTAGTTCTTCTCGCTCCAAACACGCATTTAGGTTATCAAAAACAGCTTTTCTACTCTTTCTTTCTTTATCCAAATTCGATTGGCACTGTTTTAATTCACCATCATTTATATAGATCTGATTAATTAAATTTGATATGTTGTTTTTTAATTCAAAAATTTCATTTTTATGATCTGATAATAAAGATAAACCTAAAATATTTTTTTCCTCACATTTTTGTTTTTGCTTTGTAATTGACAGTAATGCCGATTCTAGCTCAATATTTTCTCGCTTTGTTAAAACCAGACTTGTATAATTTACAGAATTAGTTAAGTTTGTGGTAATATTTTCGCATTCAATTATTTTTCCCATTAGAGTGTCAGTCATCTGCATTTCATTTTCATATAAATCCATATAATAGTCAACTTGTTTTGCACACTCTGTATACAAACTTAAACTTGTATTATATAAAATTTCATAATCTTCCGGTAGAAAAGAAACATCATGTTTACACTGGTTAACATTTGTTGCACTGGGAATCACAAAGGTTATATGACTAACTAAAGCTAGCAAAATGTAGTATTTACAAAACATTGCGCAATATAACCTATATTAAGTAAGTAAAGGTGCTACTCCAATGGGATACTTATGTAGAATAAATAAAAACTAAATATTGTTTTATTATATAGCTTTTATTCAATATGATTTAATATGGTGTCTCTATAAAAATACATATATTCATTCAGAGCCTTAATTAATAATATATTTTTATTGCATGCTCTATATAATAACTTAAACATTTCTTCTAATTTTGAGAATGAGTCACTGGAATCATTCCAGGAATTTATAACATTTATTACATTATTGTAAAATGTACTAAAATCCAAACTTTCCAGTAAAGTTAGTTCCTGAGACAACAAATTTAAATTAGCGTGTATAATTTGGAAAATGTCTTCTTCACATAGATAGAAACTAACACCCAGTTTCGAAACTTCAAGCACCTTCACGTCACCATCTTCGTACGTCATTTGTGTCACCTTAACAAAATCACCACACGTAAAAGCCACACAATTTGAAGTTATTGATGGATTATTGAAAAAGTCACAAATTTTTTCTTCTTAACATATTCCATTCACTACTGTTAAAGGATATTTTAGATGGATTATGAGGTTTAGAGAAAATAATCGCTGCACTAAACATTCTGGCAGGACTTAGACCACACCCAATTTGAAATCCTCCCAACAGGTACGTTGTATGTAATAAGTAATGCTGTTCCGTATAAGCTGCAATTTCGAATTCCATTAGCCATTTATCTAACTGATGATTATAATTCTCGATTGTGAAGTTTGTATTAGAGTCACAACTACCACTTTCCTCGTGCATGATTGTAATGTGTGTACCCCAGTGTACTTTACTCACAATACTAATATTACTAATGGTAGCATCACCCTTTATGTTCACAACTTAGCTACATATGCGCATACTTTAACAATCTACAGATATCATGGGGATGAGGAGGAGGAAAATAGTGAATATGAGTTCACATAATGTGTTTATCGTCAATCCAACTGTTATGTGTTTTATCAAACCCTAACCATTTTACATACATTCTATTTCCTTTCTTGCGTAATACCTCCTCAATCAGATAAACTTCTGGCTGTTTAGTAGGCTGCAATTCATTTTCATAAAATCCTCCCTTAATGGGACGTCCCTGCATGTCTTCCAACAAATATGTAGTTGGACTTGTAATATTAATTTTTACTATTTTAAAAAGCTCAGTTGTCCAATTTGGAATATATCCTTTTTGAAATACATGTTTAAGTTTGCTTATTCGTACTATTTCACCCATTTTAAATTTTGGTTTAGAAAAAATCTTGATATTTCCATAAACAGTACTTAACAAGATCTTCTCATTCTTTTTGTTAACATATTTAGGTTTCATGCTAATAGTTCTATGTTTCGTATCGTTATATGTATCTGTAACTTGTTCCACCAAGTTTATCCACTTATGATTACCATTTAATGTAAATAATTTAAATAATTTTTCCTTAATAGTGCGGATAACTCGTTCTGCAATTGAGGCTTTTAACTTACTAAATGTGCTGTAGTGATGTATTCCATTTTTTTCCATTAATTGAAAGTGTGTATTCTAGTATTCCTTTCCGTGATCTGAAACTAGTTTTTTTGGAACTCTATTTGAGCGTTTAAATATTGTCGCCATGGCTTTGGTAACATCTTGAGCGGACTTTGATTTTATAGGTTCTGTCCATAGATATTTTGAAAAACAATCGATTACAACCAAAATATACTTATATCCTTTATTTTCCTTTGAATATCGGTCAAATTGTGCAAGGTCAGTGGCAAAAGTATCATCTAAACCGTATTGTATAAATCTCCTTCGCCTAAATTTAGATATAGCTGGTCTATGTAATTCTTTTACTACTTGTACTCTAGCTTCGGTAATTTTAGGTTTGGGTGACATATGTTTCCGCATTTTTGCTTTCATTTACGTTGTTTGTTATGTGCGATATCAAACTGTAATGATCTTCTAATCATTAGACTCATGTTTTATTGATTATATTTTACCCAAAAATTTCCTTTTCAAGTATCTCTACAGAACTTTTTAACTCGAATAGCTTAGAATCTATATCTCCTTTATTTTTACGAAGCTGTGCCATCACTGAATCAACAGCCAATCCTACCCCTGAATCAACATAATTCTTATATGGTTTTGTATTTTCTAAATCTTTTATAGCTTTATTAAGCTGTGATATCGCTGATTCAACATGATTCATATTTGTATTTGTATTTATTGAATTTGATAATGTAGATAATTTAGAATCTAAGTCTTGTATAGCTTTATTAAGTTCTGATATCGCTGATTCAACATAATTCTTATCTGAATGAAGTTTATTTGCTATGGACTCCTCAATATATTTCTTGTTTGATACATCTAGTTGTTTTACTAAAGAATCAACATAATCCTTGTTTGCTGCATCTCTCATCTGTAAGGGTTTTTTAATATTACGTAATTTTCTATTTTCGAAATCATAGTTATCATCACTGGTTATAATAAACGGAAAACTTATTCATGGTAAAACTACTTCTGAGTGCAAAAGTGCTCTTTAACCTAATTTATAAAAATTCGATTACTCCCAGATCCCTTAATTCATCAAGAATACTCATGATTTCATTCAAATGATTTCTATTTCCAGCTTCTTGAGAGGCATCCAGTTTTGCTAATCTCTCTGTCAGTTCGTTTACATTATCATAATATACATACTCCTTAGGTCTCTTATTATAGCTTAATAATGCAGATCCGGACTTAGCACGCTGTTTATTCAATTTTGATCGTACAGATTTCGATGAGACCAAATGCTGAACATGCTGTTTATATTTTTTTGAGTTGGTTCCTTTTATTTGAGATGATTCATCATAATTTCTCCTGTGGACATTTGTTTGCTTTAATATCTGTTGATATTGATCTTCGTCATGTCGCACAGGATATAACGGATCTTTTAAAAATAGTAATTCGTATAATCCTCTGGTACCCCTGTAGGTAATGTCTCCTATTTTAATATCACCATTTGATAGAAAATTAATTTTCTGTGTACCCATTTTCCAGGAATCGGTAACCTGGTCATGAGTTAAACCATAAGTATGATCAATCTTATCAGGTCTAGAGTAATACATATCTATATACTCACGTGCTATCTGTGGATACTGATCCAGATAGTCCATGTAAATATGTGATCGTTCCCTAATAGATTATTCAAGGTCATCTTGTTCTTGTATCGGCTTATTATCAATAAAGACCGCATTACTTTCATCATCATCACTTTGTTGCTTTTCCCCATTCGATTCCGCTACTAAATCTGTTGGTTGAAATTCTACTTTATTATAATAAGATTTTCTGGGCTTAAAATCAACATCCTCATGTTTCACCTTTTTATCCTTCTCCTCCTCCCCCTTCACTTCGATCTTAATATGCTTTATATTTGCATTTGTATTCTCTGCTATTTTTGTTAATGGAACTTTTATAGGAGTAAAAATTCTATTAATGGCATCATCTTCACTACGCTCCAACTTTAGTGATAAGTATTTTTTTCTAATAGTGTTTGCTGCGTCAAAAATTTTTCGTTTCATGGCTTTATCCGTTTTGCTTAGAGTTGGGGCCATGACTATCAGATATAATACTGACAGAATGGAAATATATAAATTTGTTCAATTTGATGTGTTCCCATTAATAGCACATCATAAACTAATCAAACTCGGTATTTTAGGGAACTATATAGGTATTAAATTTGCTTCTAAATCTACCCTTATTTATATGATCATCTTTCATAATAACTAAAAATCCATATTTCTCCTTCCAACACTCAGAACAAATATTTTTAAAACTTTCTAATGTCATATATGTGTTAACATGATCACTATAAATATGTTTGAGGTTCGTATCGTCCTGCCTAAATAGTATAATCATATTGGAATTATCTCGAATTAATTGTTTCGGAATTTTAGAATATGTTTGACAAAGATAAAATGAGTCTATATTATTATACCTCCCCATGCAAAAATAGTTTCTTATTTTGTCTTGCTTGTCACATGCGACATCATCAAATATGAAAATGGAGTCTGGTTTAGCTTCTTCGGGATTCATAACCATGCTATTATCATTAAATGTATAATATTTCATACCAGAAATTCGATTTATCACCTTCTCTAAAAATTTGTACTTTTCCTGATGTAGTGATTTAGAATAAATATATATGTTTCGAAATCTTAAACCGTTTAAATCAACTAAAAGGCTCAACATTACATTGCTTTTACCTGAATTGCTGGGACCACAAATGATTGCTCTAATAGTGTTTGGCAGAAGCTCACTATGACGTTTTTTTAGTGTTTTATGTTCACTTATATCAAAATTGTTAACTTTAATATTAAGCGGATGCTTTTCAACCCGCATCTTATTATTATTTTTATTTAAGGGGTGTTTATACTAGGAATGCCTCATTATCAATGAGTACTTTGAGGGGCAAAGGTCTCTTAAATAGCACAATTAATAAATTACCATTTGAACTTCATTTACCTGGTTATTCGTACTGCGGTGCTGGAACTAAACTTAAAGAAAGGTTAGCACGGGGCGATTTACCAAAAAACAAGTTGGATAGTTACTGTAAGCAGCACGACATAGAATATTCCAAGCATCAAAATTTAGATAGTCGACATCAAGCAGATAAAGTTTTACAAGAAAGAGCTTGGGAAAGAGTCTCATCTAAGGACACCAGTTTGGGTGAAAAAAGTGCAGCTTGGATTGTAACCACCGCTATGAAAGCCAAGCGTAAACTTGGTATGGGGCTTGTAGCTAATAAACAGACAAGAAGACGAAATTTAAAGAGAAGAAAAAAAGTACGTAGCAGTGGTAAAACCAAGAGAAAATTAAAATCCACGCATACGTTTAATTCTGGTATTGTTAGTAATATTAAAAACAGTTAAAATGCTGCAAGGGTGGATCACTGAAAGATAATATTAAGCTGGCCGTCAAAGCCGCTCGGATATCTATGAAAAATATTGGCGGCAAAAAAAGAATTAGGCTACCTAGAGTAATCAGAGTACCTAAAATTGGAGGTATTCTTCCTCTTATTCCTATATTTGCAGGCTTAAGTGCATTGGGAGCTCTAAGTGGTGGAGCTTCTGCGATATATAAGGCTGTAAATGAGGCAAAAGCAGCAACGGAGAAGCTGCATGAGTCAAAACGACATAATGCAACTATGGAGGCTATTGCATTAGGAAACAAAAATGGAAAAGGTTTGTATCTGAAACCATACAAAACTGGTCTTTATTTGAAAAAAAATGTCAAAAAACTCCCCATAAAGCGACCCAATCGCCCGCTTACCGACAGAGATATTGAAAAGTATGCTAAACAGTTGAATATACCTCATTTTAGGGGAGTGTTTATGAGGAATAATTTGCCGAAAGCCCCTAAGAAAAATGAATTTGGGGTTATTAATTTAGACAGAAATGATGGTTGTGGTACGCATTGGGTAGCTTATAAGAAATCCGGCAAAAATGTCGTTTATTTTGATAGTTTTAGAAGACCTAAATCCTCCGATAGAAGCTGTTAGATATTTTAAGAAATGTAAAATACTCTTTAACTACGATCAGTACCAGACATATACCACTTTTAATTGTGGACATCTTGTATTAGCATTTCTTTATAATAAAAGACTATAAAGTAATTAATTTGTTTAATTTATATCAGTCATGTCTCAGACATTCACATTAAAAGGTCGTTCTAGTTGTTTGAGTGTTGATATTAATCCTCCGATCGAACTCGATACTAAATATAGTTATTCATTAGCCCTTATTTCACTTAGTACATGGAATTCCATTCCAAACATAGAGCCTGGGTGTAACAAATTTTATTATATTAAGAACAACGAAAAAAAGGTTTTGGAAATCCCCACAGGATCTTACGAAATTACCGATATTGAAAATTTTCTTATAAACGAATTGACTGACAAAAATAAACACGTTACAAATATTACTTTAAAGCCCAACAACAATACACTGAAGTGTGAATTAAAGTGCATCTACGATATAGATTTTAAGCCAAACGATAGTATTGGGAATATATTGGGATTTTCACGGAAACTGCTAAAAGCTAATATTCAGCATAAATCTGATATTTCTGTGAATATAATTAAAGTAATTACTATCCGAATAGAGTGTAACATAATATCAGGATCTTATTATACAAATAATCCATCACATACATTATACGAATTCTCACCAACTGTCGACCCTGGATACAGTATAATTGTTGAACCACGAAACTTAATTTACCTCCCAGTAAATAAACAAAGTATCAATAACATTACGATAAATATTTTGGATCTGGATTCCAGACCCATTAATTTTAGAGGGGAAGAAATTATCATAAGATTGGAACTGAAAAAGAATGGTTTTGGTTTTTAATCATCATGCTGGACAGCACAATGAAAATTATATATTCGGTGACAAACGTAACCTGAATTCAGTCTATAATCAGTCAGTGACACAGTCGCTCACACAGCAAAATATCTTCCTTCTGCAATCACTTTCTCATAAATATGGCTATCGTGTCAGAAAAGTTACAGATATTTCGCCCGGTCAACATGGATGAATCTATTGTATGAGAGGAGTGGCACACGTATCACCCATTCACAAAATCATTCAATTATAACGATGAAATAGAAATAGTTATTCACCAACAAGATGTTTTTATGGATATAAGTTAAGCTCAACTTTATATAGAAGCAAATATTTCTGAAGAAAAAACTGCAGGAAAAACAGGAAGCTGTTCACTTACAAATAATGTCGGCACCTTCTTATTTGAATCAGTGACATACGAACTAAATCGCAAGGAAATAGAAAAAGTTCGAGATCCAGGTCTTACCACTACCGCTAAGAGTCTCTTGTGCCTCAACAGCCTTGAGAGCAAAACCCTTAACACTGCAGGTTGGAGCTGGCCTTCAACAGAACAGTTACCGACTTTCGTTAAACAAAGCGGGGAATTTGCTGATACCATTGCATTTCCTATTCGGAATATTTTCTGATTATAAGAACCTAGTTATGGGCAAGCAAAAAATTAAATTGGTTCGCGCTCGAAACGATGAAAATTGCTATGTCAACGCAACCGGAGATAAAAAAGCCTCTATATCAATTTCTTCTATTGAATTAAAAGTTAAACACGTTTATCCCAACGATATCTATAAATTGAAATTATTGGAAGAAATTTCAAAGAACAGTCCTATACACATGCCCTTCAGAAGTTGGGAAATTCACGAATTGCCTGCTCTAAGAACAACCAAGAGAGATATTTGGACGGTAAAATCTATGACTGAAAGAGCTCGATACATCATCGTATTTTTCCAAAAAGATCGCAAAGACAATCCAAACAAAGATTGTACATACTTCGACAATTTGAATATTACTGATGTTCGACTTTATCTTAACTCTGAGGTTTATCCATATGAGTCTTTAAATATAAATTTTGGTAACAAACAGTTTGCAGAAATCTACAGGATGTACACAGAATTCCAAAAGTCATATGTAGGCAAAACGAACAGCGAACCATTATTAAACTTCAAAGACTTTACAGACAGAACATTATTTGTTATCGACTGTTCCAAGCAAAATGAATCACTTAAAGAGTAGCGTAGTTGATGTTAAGCTTGAGTTTCAAAGTTCAGAAAATTTCTCCAATGATACACGTGCTTACTGCATCATCGTGCACGATCGGGTTTTGGAATATTTACCATTAACTGGAACTGTAAGAACTCTAATATAATGCAAGAACTCTAATAAAATCAGTAGTAATCAAGCAGCCATTAGAATCATCACACCGGTTTAATAATGAAGTTTATAGTGTTAGATGCTCAAGGTTATTTTACACCTGATTTTGAGGTTAAGGAATTAGCTATATTCGATGGAAATTACATGAAATGTTGGCTGTTTAGACCAATGACTCCATATTGGTTGTTAACCAAGGCTGTCAAGCGGAACGTAAAATACATTTTTTATAATATTCATGGAATACACTATAATTCAGGCATAACCGACTATAAGCATCTTAATCATATAATACTACAAGAACTTACTGGTGTGGACACCGTTTACGTTAAAGGGCACGTCAAAGAAGACTTTCTTATTAAATTTTTCTCCAACATGAAATTAGAACACCACCCCAATGTTATTAATTTAGAAGTTTCATCACCATCATCATCATCAGATGTACCGAAACTAGAACAGGAACTTAGTTCCTGTAAACACCATAAATTAAGCTTATGTTCATGTAGTATTAATAACACTTACCTTTTATATAATTATATTTTATCTACGAGTAATAAGCTTTAATAAATACTATCAAAATTACTGTGTATTTTTCTAGATACTATCCTTTATGACCCCACGCATATTATTAACAATATAGACAAAGTAAATAGTCAGACAGACAGGAAAGAAAGAACACCCTGTATATAATTTACTAACTCAATACGTACTACAACCAACTATATACTGATGACAGGTGACAGCTGTCTACCTGTCATACCTCTCTGTCTTACCTGTCACGCATCAGTATATCAACCCTTCACCCAGGGGGCGCGCGCGCGCCCCAAAGATCCGGCGTTGCAGGTGTCCATACGCCAGCGCCGCGGGGCCCCAAAGCGCGGGGACGCGGGGATCCAGCGTTGCAGGCGCGGGGCCCCACGGTGCGGGGCCCCCGGGGCGCGGCATCGCGGGAGTGGGCCTGCGCCCCCCACACACACACGCTCATACACTCTCATGCATCGGACATACAAACCATCTACGAACAGCTTGGGGCACCCCAATCACTATGCGCATGTTCAACACAACACATCTGCGCGCTTACGTGACGTCACACACTACGCCAGCCAACACCCTGAAAACGAGCGGCATTCTAAGGTTTGAGGTTATGGTCGATATTTTATGGTGAATCATACTTTGTTACTCTACTTCCAACCATCCAAAGAATCAAAAAAATAGCATTATTATAGGTCTAACCTATCGTGCCATCTCACTTACTTCCCCAGAATATCGTCCTGAGACTTTAAAGAAGGTTAAGGAGACTTTAATAAATAATCATTATCCGGAAAAAAACATACTACTAGTTTTTAAACAACGAACTCATGTTTTTTATAATAACTTAAAGAAAGCAACCAAAGAAAAAAATGTTAACACTAAATACGTTACAATGCCCTACACAGATGGTCTCTCAGAAAAAAATAACTCACATCTTGTCTAAACATGACATAACTGTCTATCATAAGCACAGAATTTACTAAACAGTCTTTTCACTCCGTTGAAAAGCAAAGTCATAAAAAAAAGAAATCGAACCTAGTTTACTCAATTCCATGTTTAAATTGCCCAAAAAAGTACATAGGAATAACAACACAATACTTAGATAGTCGATTAAACGGTCACAAAGACACAAAAAATGCATCTACCGCACTCCACAAACACCAACATTCAGTAAAACATGAATTCGATTTTAAACAAACCAAAATTTTAGAGCACGAAACTAATTATCGAAAACTTACAATAAAAGAAAAGATACAAATTAAAAAGGAGAAAGATGCCGTCAACGATAAAAAAGACATCAATAACTTAAGCCAAATTTATCATAATCTGATATCTAAGTAAACTAATCTAAATATAAATAAACCACCCCATACATAAAACCCTGTACATTTCAGCAATAGCATAAACCCTAACTCAGGATAGCAATAAAAATGTAAGTAAATATAAAAAAAGAAAAAATTGTCTCGTTTTTATCTACCCGAATCCCAGACCTGTCGATATTAGTGCTATCTCAAAACATTCGTAAAACTGACGTGTTTCCAAGGTTCGTACTATATATAATATTAATTTTGTTTTAAATGTGTTTTTGTTTTTATGATCATTGTTTATTTTAAATGTAATGTTTTTTGAGTGATGTTTTTTCAGTAATGTTTTTAACCATTTTAAAATTTAAATATTAACTATACATGTTTTATTGTAGAAAGTAAATATCTTGAGAAAGCTCAATATAATGAGCGAAACGTCGATTGAATTATAGTTTTACTTCTCAATGAGTTAACCTATGCCCAAGAAAATAATTAACAAAATATTTATATATGGTTAAAGAAAAAAAATTATATATATATATATATATATATATATATATATATATAAATATATAAAAATATATAAATATATAAATATATATATATATATATATATATATATATATATATATATATATATATATATATATATATATATATATATATATATATATATATATATATATATATTTAGGGTTTTTGTAACTTTTCTCGGTTGTCTTTAAAGATAAAGATATTTAAAATGATATATTCATAATTCTCAATAATTCACATTTAATTAAACCATATTATACGGGGTATTTCATTTAAAGTGATATAGGTTGTGCCTGCCTATATTCATACTTTTTAGTCTTTTGTAACATTTATTTAAAAGATAATACAAGGAACTTTTCTGTTCAGTCGTACGTTTTATACCTAGTAGGAAAGGCTAAACATTCCCGGACGACCGTAAAGAAGCCAAGACAGGCAATTCGGAGTTTTTTCGCAAATCGAAAATTGTTGAAAGGCCATAAATTATTACAACCAACTTGTTAAAATTGTAAAATAAGCATTATTAATTTTATTCATAATTAAAGGATGTCATGAAATATGTGTTTTTGTAACTATGGAAGCAAACCTAATTGAATTGTTAAACTTGACATTGTTTTAGTATACAAATAACTGTAAAGAAATAATATTTCCGTATAGTATAAAAACTAGTTGCAAGGAAATATTGATTTTTTTCTTTCAAAAATTTTATCAAAAACGTGAACATTTCTGAGTGATCTCTACACCATCAGATGGCTGATATGATGATGTACTTGTAAATGTGATATTACAAGTTTTTTTGCTTTAAAAATACACTGTAAGACAAAGGTGTAATGGTGGGCATTTTTTACGAGGTTGCACAAATTTTTAGATCGAGGTTTAATCACTTTGCGAAGGAATGTTACAGAATGTATAGAAAATAAGTTGTAGGTAGTATACGCCACAATTATTGTGCTTTATTTTTATGTGAGACAACACGTGTTCTTATAGCGAATTTTGCCATCGAGTTTCTAAATGCAGCTGGAATTGGAAGATTGGTTGAGCCATCAAAAACCTGATTACATATTAAAAAAGCATATTAAGTTGCCCTCAGTAAAAAACTGGCAAACTATGGCATTTCACTCCATTGAACAAAAATGACGGCGATTATCTAAGTAATTGGCAACCTCATTCGGTATATGATATATAAATATAACCTTATTATATTACTTATAATCGCGAAAAAAACATCCCTCCAGATTTTTCAGATCTTTACGTTTCAGAGTCGCTAGATGCCGAAAAACGAGTTTTCTCAATTCTGTCGGTCTATTTCAAAAAATATAGTCAGAAAAAACTAACTTACCCGATTAACTTCAAATATAAGGGGAGGTGACCTGGTAACATTTTGATAAAAATCCACTATGGTGAAACAAAATGGCGACCTAGTGAAATGTTAAAAAAATTATTACTAAAAAACAACGTAACGAGTTTGCCTCAAATTTTTGCACAGAAATCAAATATCAATTTCGTCGGTATGTCCGTCTGTGTGCGTGTACGCGGCATAGCTTAAAAATTACACACCCGTTTAACTCCAAATTTTGGTCAAAAATTAATGGTCATATGTGTAATGTTTGTTGTTTCTATTATGCGAATTTACGGGAATTAATATAAGATTAATTAACGAGACATTACGGAGTAACTGACTGGTTCCTTTGTTGCCAAGTTTAATATGAATAAATATTACATATATTACATGCCATACGATTGAGATTTTGGGACAAATTTACCTAAATTGCAAATTTAAAAGTGTAAATTATTTTACATTTTAAATGACAGTATTTCAAGGACTTTTATATGTGGTGCGCGAAAAATGTCCCTTGCTCTTCATGATAAAGTTAAAGAAAAACTTGATGATATGGTCCGTGATAAACTCATTTTTTCTGTCAGTGAGCCAACGGATCAAACAAAATCCGATAGTAGTGGTGCCTAAAAATAATGGGACCGACATGTCGATCTGTATTTTTTAACAAATACGTAAAGCGTGAAAGATTTCCAATACCTATTCAGGAAACCAAGTTAGCCGGTGCAAAATATTTTTCCCTACTGGATGCCTCATCTACTTTTTTGCAGTTACCTTTAGACTATGAAAGTTCGCTTTTATGTACTATTACGACTCTATTTGGAAGGTTTCGTTATTTGAGGCTGCTATATGGTCTTAAATGTACTCCTGAAATTTTCCAGCGGTATATGTACAATCTTTTGGAAACGGTATCTGGACAAATAACCTATTTTGATGTATGGCAATTCTGTTAATGAACACACAAAAGTGGATTAAAACTAAACTTAGAGAAGTCAAAATTTTGCTTACAAAAAAGTAAATTTTTAAAACATAGAATTAGTGATGTGGGTATATTCCCTGATTTTGATGAAACTAGGGCAATAATGAACATGAATGCTCCATAGAATCGTCGAGATTTGCAAACAATTTTGGGAATGGTAGTTTACCTATACAAATTTATACCCAATCTTTCTAACGAGACTAATGGTCTAAGAAAAGTACTTGGCGATAAAAATATGTGGCAGTGGTTTGCGAGTGAAGATGCATGTTTTGATAAAATTAGACAGCTGGTATCTTCTGCGACTACTCTTCCTTATTTCGATCCCACCGCTGCCACCATGTAATGTTTGTTGTTTCTTATCTCTAATTTTTAGTCTATAATGAATACACACGTTGTTATACGAAATATTAACTTTATTATGCAAAGTTGCAGGAATTAATATTAGATTAATTAACAAGACCATTCTGAGCGTTACACTAGTTATTAACATTACGGAGTAACTGTCTAGTTCCCCTGAAAAGATAAGTATATATATATATATATATATATATATATATATATATATATATATATATATATAATATGAATAAGTATTATATATATTACAATGTATGTTTTGATACAATTAAACAGCGGTTCTGCGACGACTCTTCGTTATTTCGATCCCACCGCTGCCACCATGTAATGTTTTTTGTTTCTTATGTCTAATTTTAGGTCTGTAATAAATACACACGATGTTATATGAAAGGTTAACTTTATTATGCTAAATTACAGGAACTAATATTAGATTAATTATCGAGACCTCTCTGAGGGTTACACAAGTTATTAACATTACGGAGTAACTGCCTAGTTCCCCTGTTGAATCATAACAGCGAAGTTCCGAGTAAAGTAAATTTATCGATTTTTTATTTTAAAATCCTTTATTTTAAAAAAACGACTGCAGAATTTTTAACATTTTATTGCAAGTTTCTTTAAAACTGATTAACTTGAGATATACTTAAATAATGGTTCTATAAAATGGCAAAAGGATCAACAAAGCCGCTTAAAAAATAAAAAAGTAACGCACATCAAAAACAACCCAAATTTTGGCTGTCCGGAATTTATTGCCCAGGGGGGATTTATTTGAAATGCATGCAAAATGTTTCACCTGTGCAAGTTATATGAATGAAATTCATAGCTGTCATTCCATATATACTCATGTCATATTGTTGAACCTTTAGTTGACCATGGTAATTGCGACGGCGCAATATTTTAATTTGCCTTTCCCGGAATTTTGACTCAGCACTTCAACTATCCAGGCAGTCGTTTAACCACGAAGGCACTGATCTCACTAAACAACTTTTAACTTAGCCAATTTGATGTTGAGTCAGCCTTACTTGCTTAATAGATTTTTTAAATTTTTTAGGACAAGATTGTAAAGATAAATGAAAATTGTATTAACATAACTTTGAAAAAATGCCACTCTGGCTGGTGGCCCCGTTTAATATCAACGCCCCAGAAACCTTCTTGGTTGAAAATTGATTTTGATAAATGGCAATCGGAAGATGATTTATTGGACGAGAAAGTTAACGATATTACACAAGACTATCCAGATATCTACAATAAACTTATGAAAAATGAATTAGGTTATGTGAAAGGTAAATAAAATGATTCCATAATAGGCAAAACACGTAGTTACGGATGACAGTTGCAAAACATAATTTGAGTCACAAAATATGGATTGGATTGCGATTTTTTTAAAACTAAATTTTGATTTTAGAAAGGTTATGTAATAAAAATTGGCAGATTTTTTTAAATGTCTGGGGTAGGGTGTTTAATAGAGCATACGTCTTCGTGAGATTTAAAATATGGTCACACATAATTACGAATTTTAATTTTAGATATTGTTATTGTAAAAGTATAATTATTTTGTATATAATATTAACAAAATGTCATAAAGTCATTTTATAGAAAAAATTATTGCCTTTCATAAAAGTTGGTAAATAAAAAAAAACTTGGGTGGTCTCAACAAATGCAATGGTTAGATGTTTTGTAAATTGTTTTTCATTTTTTTAACACGTTGAGGACTTGAATAAAAATTTTATGTATCTTTCCAGAAGATTTCAAGGCCGTTTACATGCTGTTTTACAACCTGGCAATGCTTTCTGCTTTCCTCTATGCTTTGTTACTGATAATGCTGACACTGGCAAAAAACGGCATACGTGAATCGACCTACCTTAAAATATACCCAGTTGTGGGACATGTGTTATGTTTTATACATCTCTTCCAACTTCTTGAAATTATGCATCCTATATTTGGATATGTGAAAGGCAGTCCAGTAATGCCTTTTATTCAGATATTTGGTAGGATATTTATTCTTTTTGGTAATTTGGAGTTTGAACCAAGACTACAAAAAATGCCCGCCATAACTTGGTTGTTTTTGGCTTGGATATACAGTGATACTATTAGGTAAGAATTATTTATTTACACGTACTTTTAGGTGGTGGGGTGGATGAGTGTGTATGTGAAATTCATGTGGTGATGATTGAGGGAAAAACTGGTTTGTTAACATTTTTTTTGTATTTCAAAAAATAACATTAAAAACGCGTAAGTAGTTACAAAAGACGTCTATTTTATAAAAACAAATAATAATAAATTTCATGATCCTGTGGCTAGGATTTGTTGTATATTGAATATTTCATTGAATTTCTTAGAGTAGTTTTTTTTGGAAAAAAATTCTTGTCTGTATTTTTGGTTTCAAAAATATGCCGGTATTTTCATAGTTTTGGTGAAAATTAGATTTTTATACTGATCTTTTAACTTTCAAAATCCAGTACCAAATACACTAGCTTTTATACAAGAAAGTCAAAATCTACGGCATTTTGAACATATTGTCAAATAAGGCAAGCCTTTTAATATTATCAATTTTTGAAGTATTTTAAGAAGTATCAGAAACTTATTTCATTTTAAACTGATAAAGGATAGCGGGATTTCTTTAACAGATCCTTAAGCATTGATACTAACGATGTGAGGAGAATCTATAAACAGTCATTATATTGGAAGAAGTAAGTTAATTTATTTTATTTTATTTCAGAAGAAATAACAAATGTTGAAAAATTAGTGCCTTTTGGGTTGCTTTAATATTAAATTTATTTTTATAAACATGGTTCTAAATTTGCAATAGGTAACCGGAGTGTGACGTTACGGCCGCCATCTTATTGGAGATGTCAGCGGTCACTTTCCAAATAAAGCATTAGTAGTGTGTGCTTAGGCTGTCTCTAATGTTCTATATCATTGAAACTACGTTTTCTGCATTATTTCAACTGTCTTATCATATAGTACTACAACCCGTTGGTCTTTATTTGAGTGAAATATTTGTTTCCTCATATTTTGGCAAGTTAAAGTTTTGGTGTTTTTTAGAACTTAATTTTTTTTTATTTAAAAATTAAAATGTGCTTTGCTCCAGACTATAAACATTACAGTGAAATAGAAACATGTATATTTTACGTATTTCTAGTGGCGGCTTCTCCTAAGGGTCATTTGGTCAATGACCTACCAAAATTATCTGATTCATAATTCAAACATATTTCAGCTTATTGTAATTTTCTGTTTATTTTCAACCAAGTATCGAATACAATTCACCCGCCGGCCGGCGCCCCTTCCCTAATATAACTAAATTCTTAGCCATTACATCACCGCCCGTGCTAATATTTCCAAGACGACCGCGACATGACGTTACTGCTGCTGCATGCTGCCTGGGATTGGCTGGGTCAGGCTGAGAAATAGTCCCCAATAGTTTTAATAGCTTATGGAAATCTAACGGCAAAGAAAACAGAGAGGTAAATATAGGCTTTTTTAAGTAAGAGCGAGAGTGAAAATCGTTTTTAAAAGATGCATTGAAGTCGATGACGCGGTCGGTCGGGCTGGATCGATCGTATTCGATTTTTCAGTTCGGAGATTGGGATACATAATCTTATGGCATGTTACTTTTGTTTTGTTTACGTTACCGAGTGTTACAGGTTACATTATTAGATTATTTCATTATTCAAAGTAAAATAAAAATATGTCTGTTGTGCAAAATATTTTGTCTCTGAAAACACTGGGGTTTTTAATCATGCACGCCGCATTGACGTAGCTATAGCGGGTGAAAATACATAGCAAATTTTTCAAGTGAAGAAGAGGAGATTCTATTAAAAAAAAATATCTTATTTGAAAAGTTTTCTCCAAACATTCCGCCTTTAAAGCGGGAAAATTCATGACCGAATGTTCAAAATTGAAATTTCCATTTAAATTTATAGAGTAACGTATATATCCGCTTTTACATATTTAATTAGTGGTAATGGTGGTCTAATGGTTTAAGGTTTTGGTTTTATTTTTGGTTCTTACCTAGATAGCCTGAGTTCGAATTCCACTGCTTACATACTTTTTTCTTTTTTATTGTTAATTAGTGTACGAAAAAAATTTTCATCGGTAATTCCTATAAAAACAATACACTAAAATCATATTGAAAACACAATGCCATTTTTCGTGACAAATTATTTCTACTTTATTTTTATTTTAATTTTCAAGTGCAATATTCTTCCTAAATACTTTTAAATAATATTGGTGGTCCGGCGTGCTTTAAGGGAAATAGGCAACCAATTTGAATTGTGTTTTTTGCTAAATTATAACTTGATAGATTTATACTAAGGTGAACAGTGAAGTAAAACTTTTCTTAAACTCATCTAAAAGGTAGGACTAACTTTTGGATCTAAATTTGACATTTGCCGGTCTAAAATGACTTTAGAACCTTTTAGTGAATGCGGCCATATTGGAAAATTTAAACCCCTGACAGGTTTAAGTGTTTAGTACCGGATTTAGCGATGTTCTAAATTTAGACCTGAAGGGAGTCTAACTTTGCTTTGTGAATACGGTTTAAGGGGGTTTAAGACTTTAATGTTTAAAATTTAAACCTCTTTAGTGAATTCGGCTATTTGTGGTTCATATGTATTGACCCCTCTGAAAAGCTGACCACGAGCCGCCACTGCGTATTTCCAAAAGATCCAGTTAAAAAGAGGAAATGGAGTTCATTAATTACTAAGGTAAAAAACTAGTAAACTGAACTTAACATATTTTTGTCTATTCACAGGCGAAGATATAGGGGACCATCTGCCCATTCTTTGGTTTGCTCTAAAGTGAACAATGAACACTAACACCGCCAACAATATGGCCGCCGTGATGTCACCACTCCTAGCTATCTATTATTGATTCATCGGCGTGTTACCAAAAATTTAGATTACAGATTTCCGTATTATCGCTATCTTTTGACGCTTTTTAGAAACCGCTAGTGTTATCTGCAAGCTTTTCATACGCTGCCAATAATCGTTTTAAGTAACGTATTGAACGCAAATATCTGAACGATCTTCCGGATCTGTCACTATTTTTACTTCCCTCGTAAAAGGGAAGAATTGTAATCGTGAAAAAATCACTCTCCGAGATTTTTTCAGATCTTCACGTTTCAGGGTCCCTAGATGACGAAAATATGTTTTCTAAATGGTCTGTCTGTCTGTTCGCGGGGTAGCAAAAAAACTACTTACTCGATTGACTTCAAATTTTGGTCAAAAGTTAAGGGTCATATGGGGATGACCTGGTAACATTTTGGTAAAAATCCAGTTTGGCAAAACAAAATGGCGGCTTAGTGAAATGTTAAAAAAATTATTATTAAAAAACTACTCATCCAATTCATCTGAAATTTTGCAAGAACATCTAGTATTATATTGGAATCAACTGATAACATTTTGGTACGAATCCAAGATGGCGTAACAAAATGGCTTAATAAAATATTTAAAAATTCAGCCTAAAAAAACTGCTTAATGGTTTGATTTCAAATTGTGTGCCATAAATAATTGTGGAATAGGGATCAACTAGTAAACTAGTGGTGCTAGCTCAGTATGGCCGAACAAAATGGCGGCCAAATAAAATGTTTGTAATCGTGAAAAAGTCACCCTCTCATTTTTACACATGTTTACGTTTTAGCGCCACTAGATGCTAAAAAATATTGTTTTATCAACTCCATCGATCCGTCTGTCGGTCTTTCTGTCTGTCTATGTGTCTGTCAGTTCGCGGCATAGCTTAAAGACTACTTACCTGATTGACTTCAAATTTTGGTCAAAAATTAAAGTTGATATGGGGATGGCCTGGTAAGATGTTGGTAAAAATACAGTATGGTGAAACAAAATTGCGGCCTAGTGAAATGTTAAAAAATATATTATTAAAAAACTACTCATCTAATTTATCTGAAATTTTGCAAAATACATCAAGTATTATGTTGGAATCAACTGGTAACATTTTGGTACGAATCTAGGATGGCGGAACAAAATGGCGGGTGAATAAAATATTTAAAAATTCAGCCTGGAGAACTACTTAATGAATTGCTTTCAAATTATGTACCATAGCTAATTGTGGTATAGGGGTCAAGTATAGGGGGTAAAACTGGGGTACTAATTCAAGATGGCAGAACAAAATGACTGCCAAATAAAATGTTTTTAATCGTGAAAAAAATCACCCTCTCAGGTTTTACATATCTTCACGTTTTAGCGTCCCTAGATGCCAAAAAATATGTTTCATCAATCCCGTCGGCCCGTCTGTTGTTCTGTATATCTGTCTGTCAGTTCGCGGCATAGCTTAAAAACTAAACCGATTGACGATAAATTTTGACAAAAAATTAAGAGTCATATGGGAATGATCTGGTAATATTTTGGTAAACATCGGAAATGGCGGCCTAGTGAAATGCTAAAAAAAATATTATGAAAAAGCTACTTGTCGAATTTATTTAAAATTTTGCATACACATCAAGTATTATGTTGGAATCAGCCGGTAAAATTTCGGTACGAGTCCAAGACGGCGCGGCGGAACAATACAAAAAACAAAAACCTGATTAATGATTTGAAATTGTGTGCTATAATTAATTGGTATAGGGCTCAACTAGTAAAACTAGTTACTAATTCAAGATGGCGGGTCAAAATTGCGGTCAAATAAAAGTTTTGTAATCGTGAAGAAATCACCCTTTCAGGTTTTACATATATTCACGTGTGTCCCTAGATGCCAAAAAACATGTTTTATCACTTCCGTCGGTCCGTCTGTCAGTTCGCGACATAGTTTAAATACCACTTACCCGATTGATTTCGAATTTTGATAAAAAATTAAGGGTCATATGGGGATGATCGGTAGTATTTTAATAAAAATCCAATATGGCTGAACAATGGTTAAACATTTTTGTTAGAGTGGTGTATTATTTGGGCTTAAGATCGAGTAAAAAAAACAAGTCTTTTTTTTTGTATTGTCGACGTTTCGGAACTTAATTTGTGCATCATCGGAACATATATAGATCCTATATCCTGCAGGAAACCCATATTATCAGACTTCACCTACTCCGTTGGTTCGCAGATATTTCCTAGATATTAACTTTCTAAATGATTTTCGTTAACAAAGCTCTTGTTATATCACAGTGGTGTATTATTTGGGGTTAGGGTCCAGTAAAATAACAAAAGTCTATTTTGAAATAGTCGACGTTTCGCAATTTTATTGTTGTATCCTCAGGACACATATAGATTCTATATTCTGCATGAATCCCATATTATCAATCTTTACCTACTACGTTGTTCCACAGATATTTTCCAGATATTAAGTTTCTAAATGGTTGTCGTAAACGATCCTCTTGTTTTTATGTTAGAGTGGTGTATTATTTGCGGTTACGATCCAGTAAAAAAACAAAAGACTGTTTTAAATTGTCAACATTTCAAAGCTTTATTTTTGCATTCTCAGGACACATATAAATTTTATATCCTGCATGAAACTTATATTATCAGTCTTTACTTACTCCGTTGTTTCGCAGATATTTCCCACATATCAAGTTTCTTATATATATATATATATATATATATATATATATATATATATATATATATATATATATATATATATATATATATATATATATATATATATATAATATATATAATATAATTATTTGGGGTTAGGAAATATCTGTAGATCACCGGAGTAGGTAAAGACTGATAATATGGGTTTCATGTAGGAGATAAAAATCTGTGTCCTGAGGATGCAACAATAAAGTTGTGAAACGTTGACATTTTAAAAAAGGGCTTTTGTTTTTTTACTGGATTCTAACCCCAAATAATACACCACTTTAACATAACAACAAGAGGATCGTTAACGAAAACCAGTTAGAAACTTAATATCTGGGAAGTATCTGCGGACCAACGAGTAGGTAAACAGTGATAATATGGGTTTCAATTTAAGATGGCGAAACAAAATGGGGGCAAAATAAATTTTTTAAAAAATCAATGTAAAAAATTCTTGTTCAATTGATTTTGCACTCAACTGTGGCATAGGTAGAAAGAAAATGGTAGAATATTGGTAGGAATCCAATATGATGGAACAAATAAAAATTAAGACAGTATATATAACACACACACACATATATATATATATATATATATATATATATATATATATATATTTATATGTATATATATATATATATATATATATATATATATATATATATATATATATATATATATATATATATATATACATATATATATATATATATATATATATATATATATATATATATTAAATTTTATTAATAACAGTCTATAATTAATGTGTTTTACCTTTTTAACTTTTAATGTAAAACTGCAGAACGCCTTGTATTCATCTGTAGAACTTTGTGTTAAATCATCAATCAGTTAGCAGTTGTTTCAGGTTATTTGAAAAAATTATTTTTACTTTGATAGCAAATATTTCACCGGGCTTTTACTTTTTTCAAAAGTAAAAATAATTTTTTGTAACACTGTTGCCCCAGTTTTTTTCTTTCTGCATTAAGCTAAAATAATCTATTGGTGTATGTTCTTCTTTTACACTAACTTATAGGTTTATACTTATAAAGGTTGTTTCTAATTTCAGGTATGTTTACTACATCTTTCACACATCCAGCTCACAAAATGTGATCAGAAAATATGTTTACCCATTTGCTAAATGGTTGAGGTATAGTGCTTGGATAATGCTGTACCCCATAGGTTTCGTATGTGAATCTGTAGTAATATTTAGAAATATACTTTATTTACATAATGAACCTAGGTTTTATATACGTTTACCAAATTCATACAATGTCACTTTTGATTATTTAACGTTTTTACGTATTTATATGCTTTTTATAATGTTTCCTGGTATGTATTCTTTACTAAAACACATGTATAATGCCAGAATTAAATGTTTAGGGGGACGGGAACCATTTGACAAAATAGGTTTTTTAAGGAAGAAAACGAAATAAAATTATAATGAACCATAAACACACAAATTAATTGAATATACGTAATAGGGTTTTAAGTCTGGAATTAGAGTATATTGTATAAGTTGATTTTTTCACACTGTTTACTTTTTGTTTATATTTGTTATTATTGCTTTGTTAATGAGAGTAAAAATAAACAAATGAATATTATAGCTGTTGTCATTAAAACAAAAATTAGGTTAAAGCCCAAAAACTACTTATCCGATTCGTCAAGTAGAGTGTAATATAGAGATAAACTGGTAACATTTTTGTGTAAATCCATTATGACGACCTAATACATAAAAAAAACCCTGTACCAAAAAACTACTTATCCAATGGACTTGAAATTTTGAACAAAAATCAAAAGTTAAACAGGATGAGACTGGTAGATTTTTAGAGTGACTCCTATATGGTAAAACAAAATGGTAACCTAATAAAATGTTTAAATATTCCATGTCCTGTAATAAAACCATCTTTTTATGAAGGAAAATAATAAAGTAAAAAATATTTTTGTTGACTACATAAATACTGTTATGAAAAAAAAATGAATAATTTAATAAAATTAAATACTAAACTATTAGTTATTATCAAATGTATATAGTCTGTTTATTGTAAGTAGTGGAATTCTTTACGAGTTAATTTACTGGTTTTTATGTTTGCATGTATATTTGGTAATTGGACGTTTTTTTGTGTCTTCCTTCTAGGCGTATTTCAATATATGCAATGTATGACGGAATATATTAACTACACACTATTTCACTCTAAGGCTGGAGACAAAATGAAAATTATACTTCTTAGAGTAATGTATTGAAACCAGTTCAATTACATGTTACAATAAAAGCGAGGTAGATAAAATCTTTTTACTGTCTGTTTCCGAGAATACGGCCCTGTCACGGCCAGATACTTACACTTTCACTTACTTACACTTTCTTATATCTTGAAAAATACTATACACCCACTGTGCGCCATATACCCAGGGGCTCCGCGACAATATATCTTCGTCGACGTGAGAATAGGGGCAACAGAATTTCGCTGTTTGTAAACTATACTGGGGCGTACAACTTTTCGCCACCGTTTAAAGTTGGTGTTGTGGGTGTGACATGCGCAGAAACAAAATGAGGCTGTGAAATCTAATCTATTTGTATTTCAATTTTTGTAAGTTTTTTTGAAAGCAAGATTTCGATCAGGTCATAGAAAATATATATTCAAATTAAAATAATGGAATATTTATATACTTATACGTATTACATTTGATGTCAATACTTTTTGCAGGAGTCTAATTATGATACAGAAGAAATTAAAAAATATGACTTAATAAAAAGAGTTCCAACTAGAAATCATAATTTCAAAAAAATATCAGTTCCCTAAATGATAGACAAAAAGTTTAAATCCTGATGTTTGTAAGTAGCTATTGTACAAAATAAGAGTCGATCTGGATTACAACCTAGTAATTTTTTAAAATATTTCATTCACGAACGCCTGAAATCGTTTAAAATATTTTGGTTTCAATTGCGACGCCATAACTTTAAAATTCCTTTGTATGGCTGTACACTCGGAAGTTTTGAAACTCGCCCCTGTATTTATATCAAACGTGTAATGACGATAGTAAATAAAACTAATTTTGAGAAATCAGAAATAAAACGATTAAAAAACAATATTCCAAAAAATACAACGCTTTTTAAATTTAGTTTTATGGGTTCCAAGCGAAGTTGTATATTTTTTGAAAATAAACTAGGGAAAAACGTTTTGCAATTCCATACATGATAAAAAGTGAGTCAGATTTTTTTTTTGAACCTATGTCCAAGTTTTATCTTAACAAAAAGTCGAATACTTGTTCATTATTTTTGAGAAATTCTATTATCACACACCCTTGTTTAGAATACACTCACCTTCATTTTTTGCACTTGCATTGTTGCTATGTTTAAAATATTTTGGCAGATATTGGCAAAACAAGGATTTTTGTAACTTTTGAAAACATGGGAATGACGATTTTAACGATGTTCTTAAAGATTCTACCAATGAATATCTTATATGATGTATTATAATAATGTATGGGATCTCATTTACGTAACTTCTCAGTCCTTGCTCTATATTTAAACTGTAATATTGTCTATTTAAGTTTATAGATACTTCTGAGCATACACTTTTTCTTGCAATGGCGGCTTCTGATTTGCTTGATTAAAAAATTGTGTTTTCTTCTAAGAACTATTGTGTAATTGCTGTTCTGTGGAACGGGTCGCAGACCTGGATTAAAGCCTAATCGTTATTCGGGTACAATAGATGCGTTTCCAGTGAAAATCGCCACGTTAATGCCATATACGTATAGCCGTATATACAGCTGTTTTTTTTTTGTTATCTTTAGAATTAAAAAAAAGAGATAACTCTTTCCATTCCAGTACCTATATTATGGGATGACACTATGAGTTTAGAAAACCGCGACTTTCTGTGGTATAAACGTTTTGGTTGAATAGCGTTTTTTTTTTGTTCTCAAACAAATCTTTATACTTTGTATATCTGTAAAATTTGGCTTTACAACTCAGCATTCATACCAACTAGAGCTAAGGTATTGTTGATATGTGCATTTACTTTGGATTCGAATCGTTAACCAGACCTGTTTTATTATAAGTAATCTGTGAGAAATTTAATAACAATTATGCTTATTTCTCCGTTCTATTTGCGTGATAAGTGGGATTCTGTCTAAAATATTTGATTTTTCGCTTTCTTTTCCAATGCCTAAATGGTGAGGCGGTGGTGTACTTACCATTTAAAATAGCTGGCAAATAATACCAGCAGTAATTAATTAAATGGCAAATAGTGTTATTGTGGACAACGTATTTAGAAAAATCATTTGTTAATGATATCACTGAAAATTTACCTTTTATGAAGGTAATTTTGAGATACTTAAATAGGATAACCACTTTATTAATTACTAAATTATGTAAATGTCAGGTCGTTATATTTTCCAATTCTCACTTATTTTGGGTGCGTTAGGAATAGTGCGACTTTATTTTATTTGTATTGATCACATAAATAAACTAAAATTTTAGAAATACAATTTCATTCCTTCATAGCTAAAAATCCTGTTTTGCACACTGTTTGATATCTTCTGTAGTATGTTTCCTTCATCCTGTTATACTAAACCTAAAGTGCTCAACAACTGATCCGCTCAGTCATAATGTTTGCCTTTGTTTGAAATCACATTTCTCGGTCAAGGAAAGCTCGATCTAGATCCCGCTACTGGTGTTCTTGGACATTTGGATTTCAAAACTAATCTCATTTTCATTAGCTGTCACTAATATAGGGTCTTACAAAGAACCTTATGTAAAGTTTGCTTAAAAACTACAGCTAAACTCGTCAACGTTTTTTTTTGCCTTGGCACGTATTATTATTCACAAGCTCATACCGCCCGTCATTTTTGTAATTTTAAATTTTTTTCATTAATTTGTTCTAGGGATAACCTAATTTTATACAAATGAGTCATTTTGCTACTATTTCTTTATATGTTTTAAGTCTGTCTTATTTTGTCGCTGCATCCCTTCGACCATTTAATTTTAAAAAGTCTAGTGATAATAATTGCCACTGAAAGGGTTTTTAAAAGTAAAGAAATAGGATTTTGCTCAATTGTTAAGTTTTGGCTACATCTCGTGTACATAACGAATTGTTTTTCTTGGCACATCTTTTTAATCAATAAGATCGTTCCTCTAGACGTTTTGCACTTTGAGTTTTTTCAATTCTAGCAAATTACCCCATTTAATCAAAATGATGTACTTTATTACCGTGTCTTTGTATATTCTAATTTTGTCTTACTTTGTAGCTGCATCCTAATGCCAATGATAATAATTTTGATTCAGTGTCTGTCTAACTTAAAAAAAAAACATGATTCTGATTAATGATCAAGGTTTGGCTAAGAACTACAGCTCAACTATACTCAGCTACTTTTTTTCTTGGTCCCCCTTTTTAACCCACTAAGACATTTTAGAAATTTTGATGGTTGTTTTATTTCTTGAAGACGATAACCCTATTGCAATGATGCATTTTATCACTTCGTTATTGTATCTTTTCGCTTTCTCTTACTGTGTTGCTACATCCTTTCGGCAATACAATGACAAAAAAGCTACTGATAAAAAGTGTGATTTAATGTTATCCATTACTAGTCAGCGGCCTACTTGAGCATTGTTCATTAGTCAGAAAATGAGATTCTACTTACGAGTTTTGGATGCGAATAGTGCTTTGAGAAATAAAACGAAAAGGTTATGTGAACATCGGTCCCCCAAATTCTTCGTTTTCAAGATACAGATAACTAAACATGTTTTTTAAAAAAATGTTTAGGTATCTTAAAAATGCTTTTAGATACCTTAAAAATGCTTTTAGATACTGTCATATAGGTAAGAGTATGATATGTATTAGTTTTCACCAAAGATGTGCGAAATACCAAGTCAAAATACTTTTACAGTGTCTAGGTAGTTTACTTAATTTATTAGTTAGACCCTGTATACCGCATATTAATTTTTATGAACATTTTTAAGAAGAAATCAATTTAAGAGAAAAAAAGAGATGTATATATTTTTTTTTAATTTTCATAAAATAGTTTTTGATATTATACTTATGAAGTGAATATTTTAAGGCGTATTTGAAATTAAAAAAAACTTTCACAACCATTATCTTGGAACAAACCGTTTAAGGATCTAGGTTCATATAATATTTTTGGTAGTATATCTCATAGATTTTTTGTTATGAAATTGTAATAAGGATGTTGCTGTAAAGTAAGAAGATCAAAATGGTAGTTGTCAAATGCTTGATTTCGATTAAATTACGTCAGTTTAGGTTAGGTCCTAGTTAAAACAAAAAAAAACTCGAAGCGCATTTAGAATACTGTGTAAATGTCAATAGAAATAATAGTAAGTTACGAAAAACAATGCGGACACTGGACATTTCAACAAAATATAAGGGTTTGGATTTACCCACAGCTATGAAGCCAAGTGAAATAAATAATTTTTTTCTGCAACTCTCATATTTAGTTGAACCTGATAGGGAACTAAATATTTTTATTCATCCAATTTATTTACAGATTTTGAGGATAAGTTTGAATTTACCTTTGTTGAGGAATTTACAATATATAGATGCCTAAATTAAATAGAACGCCACGGGGCCTAATAAATTTAATTATAGAAATGATGTTGCGTTGCCCTGATATCTTGTCATATATTGTAAATATAATAAGTTCTTGTTTATTATATTCAATTTTTGCCAAATATATATGTATATATATATATATATATATATATATATATATATATATATATATATATATATATATATATATATATATATATATATATATATAATATATATATATATATATATATATATATATATATATATATATATATATATATATATATATATATATATATATATATATATATATATATATATATGTATATGTATATATATGTATATATATATATATATATATATATATATATATATATATATATATATATATATATATATAATCATATAACTTGGGGGAAAAAAAATTATTAGCTAAATCGATATAAGATATATATATATATATATATATATATATATATATATATATATATATATATATATATATATATATATATATATATATATATATATATATATATATATATATATATATATATATATATATATATATATATATATATATATATATGTTATGGTCAATCAGAAAAAAAAAGGGCTAAATGTAAGAGAAATCTGGAAAAATATTCATGTAAAGGTATATTATAAATACTGCCATCGTAAAGAGTAGAAAAATTGTGATTTTTTTGTTAAGGATATTTTGCTCTATCTCGTAAAATGTAGTGGTGGGGGAAGGTCAAACATGTTTTTATTTAAATGTCAATAACTCCGTTATAAGTCAACGGAATTGAACAAACTAGGTCTCGTTTAAAAGAGCCCATCTTAACTAATAATCTGATGTAAAAAAAAATCCGATTTGATTTCGCCGTGGTAACTAGAGGGCGCTGATTGACATCACAACAATTATTACGCATTATTTTGAAAATTTTAAATAGCACGCTATATCTCTTTTAACACAATTTAATAGAGGAGGAAATTCTCAATAAGTCAGTGCAAATTTCAGCTTCCTAACTTTTTTCAAATCGGAAATATAAATAAAACAAATATTAGGGCGCTGGGTACGCAACATCTCCCTAATCTGTATGGACATAGCCTACATCACAATAATTCAGTAATAATACCACAGATAATATTCAACGCAAATCGCTAAAAATTATACTAATGTTCTGAAATAACCACCAGGTGGCGCAGTAGACGTTAATAAGCATAGTTTTACTCGCAATTTTACTTTTCTCTAGATTTTTTTGTAGTTTACTCTATTTTCAGTAAGTTAGATATTATAAGGTAATAAATAAGAAATAATATATATTCGACCGTTGCAAATCTCCGTCTTTCTTAAAATCGACAATTTATGCACAAGAATAACAATAAACTAAAAACATAGATAAATAATAATTCCTTAGCAATTTTCTGCTACATCAAGCAAAAAAAATAGTAGGCTGTGAAAACAAAATTGAAAGTAATACGTCAAAAAATAAACAATAGTTTCTTGTCAGTGCCTTTTAGTTGCTATTTATCGTTCTTGAATTTCCTAATAGTATTGCTATCATTTCGCGTTTTTGTCCGAGATTTTCGTGTTTTTTGAGTTTTTCTAGTTGCTGTTGTTCATGTTATTGTTGTAGTTCGTATTTTTCTTGTTCAAGATTTGCTATTGTTCGTGTTGCGTTGTGTTAAGAACAAAATGATTTATGCAAATCAAGAACTATTCGACATGATAGGTGTTTATTTTGAATGTTTGAGAAATGCTACGGTTGCTGCAAGAGTATATGCGCAGGAATATCCGCAGAGACGCCACCCAAGTAAAAAGGTTTTTCTTCGAGTGATCCAACGTTTGCGAACCACTGGAAACGTGCATATTCCCGCATACCGCAGACAACGCAGAGGACGCATCGAAGAGAATGTAATTAATGTGCTAGCGTATATCGAGTTTAATCCTCAACTAACTACTCGAATTATTGCGCTAGACCTAGGAGTAACGCGAACCACTGTTCAAAATATACTCAAAGAGCACAGGTAAGCAACGACATTGCAAATATAAACTGGACATATTTTTTAACAAAAGTCACGTGATTCTGATGTCACATAGGTCTTTAAGCCTAGAAAACCAATAATTTCCTGGAACATCAATTAAATATCTTCATCTTGTTTTAGGTTACATCCATATCACTTAGTGCTGCATCAGGAATTGACTGCTGCAGATTTTGATCACAGACTAAACCATTGTCACTGGCTTTTGGGTGTAATGAGGGAAGATCGGCAATTTCTGAGGCGAATATTGTCGACCGATGAGGCTACCTTCCAGAGCGATGGACGTGTCAATCTTCACAATACACATTATTGGTCCAGAACAAATCCACATTGGATGCGCGAAGTCCAGCACCAAGGCCGTTGGTCTGTAAATTGTTGGGCAGGGATTTTAGGCGGACGAATTATCAGACCATTTTTTTTCGATAATCCATTGAATGGTAAGAGATATCTAAGATTTTTAAGGGAGGAATTGCCGATTTTGTTGGAGGACGTACCTCTGAACGTCCGACAACGATTGGTATACCAGCACGATGGTTGTCCAGCGCACTTCGCCGTCAACGTTCGGGAATTTTTATATGCCCACTATCCTGGCCGATGGATAGGGCGAGGCGGCACCCTTCCATGGCCAGCTAGGTCACCCGACCTAACGTGTTTAGATTTTTATTTATGGGGTCGAGTGAAAGATTTAGTTTTTGCCACCAGACCCACTACACGGGAAAATATGATTCAGCGAATAAGAGACTGTATAAATACTATTTCAGTTGGTGAACTGGAGGCTGCAGTTTTATCCACGCGAGATAGGATGCATAAGTGCATCGAAAACGATGGCCGACAATTTGAACATTTAGGGCGGCATTAATTGAATTATATTTTTATTATCGTTTCTTTCACACGTTCCATTTAAATGGCTTTCATTTCCCATTATAATGAAAATTTAATATTGCACTTATTGACTCCTACTGCGCCACCTGGTGGTTATTTCAGAACATTAGTATAATTTTTAGCGATTTGCGTTGAATATTATCTGTGGTATTATTACTGAATTATTGTGATGTAGGCTATGTCCATACAGATTAGGGAGATGTTGCGTACCCAGCGCCCTAATATTTGTTTTATTTATATTTCCGGTTTGAAAAAGTTAGGAAGCTGAAATTTGCACTGACTTATTGAGAATTTCCTCCTCTATTAAATTGTGTTAAAAGAGATATGGCGTGCTATTTAAAATTTTCAAAATAATGCGTAATAATTGTTGTGATGTCAATCAGCGCCCTCTAGTTACCACGGCGAAATCAAATCGGATTTTTTTTTTACATCAGATTATTAGTTAAGATGGGCTCTTTTAAACGAGACCTAGTTTGTTCAATTCCGTTGACTTATAACGGAGTTATTGACATTTAAATAAAAACATGTTTGACCTTCCCCCACCACTACATTTTACGAGATAGAGCAAAATATCCTTAACAAAAAAATCACAATTTTTCTACTCTTTACGATGGCAGTATTTATAATATACCTTTACATGCATATTTTTTAAGAAACAGCCCTTTTTCTGATTGACCATAACAGTTGCGCCCCCTAGCGGCCATATGCGGAACTTCAAAATATTTTCCAGCGATTTCTCTTAGTCGATTTAGCTAATAATTTTTTTTCCCCCAAGTTATATGATTAACGGTTAGCGAGTTATGGCCGGCGTCCATTCTTAGTTGGCCACCCGGTATATATATATATATATATATATATATATATATATATATATATATATATATATATGTATATATATATATATATATATATATATATATATATATATATATATATATATATATATATATATATATATATATATATATATATATATATATATATATATATATATATATATATATATATATATATATATATATATATATATATATATATATATATATATATATATATATATATATATATATATATATATATATATATATATATATATATATATATATATATATATATATATATATATATATATATATATATATACATATATTTTTTTTGCCTTGGCACGTATTATTATTCACAAGGCTCATACCGCCCGTCATTTTTGGAATTTTAAATTTTTCTCATTAATTTGTTCTAGGGATAACCTAATTTTATACAAATGAGTCATTTTGCTACTATTTCTTTATATGTTTTAAGTCTGTCTTATTTTGTCGCTGCATCCCTTCGACAATTTAATTTTAAAAAGTCTAGTGATAATAATTGCCACTGAAAGGGTTTTTAAAAGTAAAGAAATAGGATTTTGCTCATTTGTTAAGTTTTGGCTACATCTCGTGTACATAACGAATTGTTTTTCTTGGCACATCTTTTTAATCAATAAGATCGTTCCTCTAGACGTTTTGCACTTTGAGTTTTTTCAATTCTAGCAAATTACCCCATTTAATCAAAATGATGTACTTTATTACCGTGTCTTT
Source organism: Kuschelorhynchus macadamiae (assembly GCA_030620095.1). Classification (NCBI taxonomy): domain Eukaryota; kingdom Metazoa; phylum Arthropoda; class Insecta; order Coleoptera; family Curculionidae; genus Kuschelorhynchus; species Kuschelorhynchus macadamiae. Next base: position 170,305 of record JAUTXW010003787.1, read on the forward strand.
GTATATTCTAATTTTGTCTTACTTTGTAGCTGCATCCTAATGCCAATGATAATCATTTTGATTCAGTGTATAGGATGTCTAACTTAAAAAAAAACATGATTCTGATTAATGATCAAGGTTTGGCTAAGAACTACAGCTCAACTATACTCAGCTACTTTTTTTCTTGGTCCCCCTTTTTAACCCACTAAGACATTTTAGAAATTTTGATGGTTGTTTTATTTCTTGAAGACGATAACCCTATTGCAATGATGCATTTTATCACTTCGTTATTGTATCTTTTCGCTTTCTCTTACTGTGTTGCTACATCCTTTCGGCAATACAATGACAAAAAAGCTACTGATAAAAAGTGTGATTTAATGTTATCCATTACTAGTCAGCGGCCTACTTGAGCATTGTTCATTAGTCAGAAAATGAGATTCTACTTACGAGTTTTGGACGCGAATAGTGCTTTGAGAAATAAAACGAAAAGGTTATGTGAACATAGGTCCCCAAATTCTTCGTTTTCAAGATACAGATAACTAAACATGTTTTTTAAAAAAATGTTTAAGTATCTTAAAAATGCTTTTAGATACCTTAAAAATGCTTTTAGATACTGTCATATAGGTAAGAGTATGATATGTATTAGTTTTCACCAAAGATGTGCGAAATACCAAGTCAAAATACTTTTACAGTGTCTAGGTAGTTTACTTAATTTATTAGTTAGACCCTGTATACCGCATATTAATTTTTATGAACATTTTTAAGAAATCAATTTAAGAGAAAAAAAGAGATGTATATATATTTTTTTTAATTTTGATAAAATAGTTTTTGTTATTATACTTATGAAGTGAATATTTTAAGGCGTATTTGAAATTAAAAAAAACTTTCACAACCATTATCTTGGAACAAACCGTTCCAAGATAATTCCAAGGATCTAGGTTAATATAATATTTTTGGTAGTATATCTCATAGATTTTTTGTTATGAAATTGTAATAAGGATGTTGCTGTAAAGTAAGAAGATCAAAATGGTAGTTGTCAAATGCTTCATTTCGATTAAATTACGTCAGTTTAGGTTAGGTCCTAGTTAAAACAAAAAAAAACTCGAAGCGCATTTAGAATACTGTGTAAATGTCAATAGAAATAATAGTAAGTTACGAAAAACAATGCGGACACTGGACATTTCAACAAAATATAAGAGTTTGGATTTACCCACAGCTATGAATAAGCCAAGTGAAATAAATAATTTTTTTCTGTAACTCTCATATTTAGTTGAACCTGATAGGGAACTAAATATTTTTATTCATCCAATTTATTTACAGATTTTGAGGATAAGTTTGAATTTACCTTTGTTGAGGAATTTACAATATATAGATGCCTAAATTAAATAGAACGCCACGGGGCCTAATAAATTTAATTATAGAAATGATGTTGCGTTGCCCTGATATCTTGTCATATATTGTAAATACAATAAGTTCTTGTTTATTATATTCAATTTTTGCCAAATATATATGTATATATATATATATATATATATATATATATATATATATATATATATATATATATATATATATATATATATATATATATATATATATATATATATATATATATATATATATATATATATATATATATATATATATATATATATATATATATATATATATATATATATATATATATATATATATATATATATATATATATATATATATATATATATATATATATATATATATATATATATATATATATATATATATATATATATATATATATATATATATATATATATATATATATATATATATATATATATATATATATATATATATATATATATATATATATATATATATATATATATATATATATATATATATATATATATATATATATATATATATATATATATATGTATATATATATATATATATATATATATATATATATATATATATATATATATATATATATATATATATATATATATATATATATATATATATATATATATATATATATATATATATATATATATATATATATATATATATATATATATATATATATATATATATATATATATATATATATATATATATATATATATATATATATATATATATATATATATATATATATATATATGTACATATATATATATATATATATATATATATATATATATATATATATATATATATATATATATATATATATATATATATATATATATATATATATATATATATATATATATATATATATATATATATATATATATATATATATATATATATATATATTATATATATATAATCAGTAATTTCTCAGATTTGAGGCCTATTTTTAATTATTCACTCTACAAATTGTATGGTGTTCCACAAGGTTGAGTGTTGGGCCCTTTATTATTCTGTATGTATACTTTTAATATATAATCAAATCTCTTGAACACTACCAAGCTTAACGACACGCAGATGGTAAACAGTTAAGGTATTCTTTCTATTCTGGTGATGTTAAAAAGGCAAGGGTATTCTAAAAGTAACTATAAATAACAATAATTTATCGTGTGTCACATCTTCAAAAACTTAGGAACGTTGAAATGGATACCGACCTAGGGTCTAGGATAATTTTATATTTATTAGCACTTTAATCGTAATCATAAAAAATAGACATATGACCGGTGCATCAAAACCAAAAACCGCCTCACACTAGACGTCATCAAAACCTTCGCGTAAACGACTACCACGGTAAAATGCATGATTTCGATAAAATTTGGAAATCTAAAAATTACAAAAACGTTTGGGAGACTAATCATAATTAAAACGGTACGCCAAAAAAACTGTCAAGTGTTTGAGCGGTAGTTCTTAGCCAACTTTAATCAATAAGCAAAATCCTATTTTTTTACATTTAAATACCGTACTTATGGCAAGAACAACCATCTGTACAAAATTTAATATCTAAGTGGTACATATAGACACTTGCAGTTGATTTTAAGCATTTATTTAGTTGTTACGTTTATATTATCTTTTTACAATAATTGTTTTATTACTCCTAATTTTTTTTTAATTAAATTAAAGGTTAGGTTAGGTTAATAAATGTGCAATTATTTAAAAATATTTTTATTGGTTTCCTTCAAACGTGAGTAATTATTTTATAAATTAGTTACAACAATTTTTATTAGATTCATTTTGTAATTAAATCATTTTACATTGAATATATAGGGTTAGGAGACGTTTACTATACAGTGTAATTGGTAACTTTACGCTTAAGCTGATTTTTAACAAATTAAAAATTACTTATCTGCCTTATATTAGCGGTATTTGTACTTTCGAAAATTATAAGCTATAAGTAAATACAGGTAATTCTGTATTAAATTAATAAAAAAAAATTTTTTGTTGCTTATACCGGGTTACCAAGAATTATTAGCCAGCTTGTTGTTTTTTTAGTAATCAATGTATCAGTTTGAGATTATGAGAAGTTGTATGGTTGAATCAGCTGCAGACTTAAGGTATATTAGCAACTTTAGCTCACTTTCGGTTTGACCGGAAGTACTATCAACTTCAATATTTTAAATAGAATACCTTGTATATTTTTCCATTCAAAATATTAGAGTTGATAGTACTTCCTGACCTGAAGATGCTGTTATACTTTAAATCTGCAACTGATTCCACTATACAACTTCTCATAATCTCAAATTGATATATTGATTAATAAAAAAATAACAGGCTAGCTAGTAAGTAGTAATGGACACCTGATATATGGGCGTAAACACGACTTTTTATTAAGTTTCGTAATCATATTTTGGATATGAAAGGGGGGGCTAAAATATTTTTGATCTCACAAGCCAGCACGATACCGTAAGAAAATAGGATTTAATTTTATCAACTAAAACAGAACTTATAGTTTATATATTTTTAAAGTTAATTTTATACATTTAAAGAAGGTTAAGTTTGCTGGGTGTGCTATAAAATTAAAGTACATATTTTGTGCTTGCTACGAAAAGTTTAGTAAACATATTACTTCTAGTTTATAATTTCAGTTTACAACATTGTATAAATAATAAAAAATACTAAAAAGCTAAAATATTGAATTGAGATGCTTAAACTACTAATAATATTCGTAATAGTTTTTTTTTTGTTGACAAAACTGCAGTGTCTGTGCCATACATAAATTACTTGATTTTTATTGTATAACAGTTACCGCTTTATGTAGTAATCAAGTGACCACAGTTCGTTAATGCAATAAGAATGGAGAGACATGGACTTATTATGACTTATGTTTTTTTGCATTAATTGGTGCAGTTGATTAAAAATATCAGTTGCTGTCTTGTCTACGCTTAGAGTCTATAAAAGTATTTGTTACTGTCTTGGTTAAAATATGATTATTATGGATATATTTCATGAATAAAATGTCAGAACCGATGTTTGATTACCCCTTACAAGCAGTACAGGAGGCATATCTTTTGTTAAAAGTTCTAACCACGCTAAATAGGTTGTTGCAGATACTATGTTCTTTCTTGGAATTGGTAGCGTCACTACTACCATTTGTGCTTCATACGAATGTTTTAACAATAGTTCTCGTAACCTCATGTGTCTATTGGTTTTTTCGTTTACTGCCATCAGTTCGGAATCTGTAATATCTAAAAGAAAAAAAATACACATTTTAATTAATACGTAACGAATCTGCCAGGTTGGTTAATATCTTCGATATAAGATATACTTAAAAAGATTATTTCTTTGATTAAGTTTAAAAAAATCTTCGTTACAAGTACAGATGTACGGGCAAAACCGGGTACCCTTTACATTTCTACTTACAAGCATTATTTCTAGGTGATCTTTATAACAAGGTATTTTAAGCAAATAATACATCGGAATTCTCTACAATAGTATTCACAATTTTTTTTATACATTTTAGAAACATCTCAATCTAATTCAATTTAACTTACTTGTATCATCCTTATTTTGCTCGTTTTTCGAACTACTTCTAAAGTCAGCAATAAGAGAATCAAAAAATGCTTGTGTGGCTTCACTTGGTTTCTTTGTGATATCAGGTACAATTTGAAGATCGGAGTACTCTATTCTAAATTTCGCTAATAGACTAGCCATGTTTCTATGTTCAAGTTCAAGTCCTTCTCTGTTATTCGCTAATGCAAATACACGTAACTTACAGGTGCTCCAGTCTCTTCTTGTGCTCATTATGTAAGGTAAAAGTAATGTTAACCCTGCAAAATCAGTTTTGTTATATTGATTGCCGTAAGCTCAAAGTTTACTGAAATTAGAATGTTTTTAGTAAACAGATTTAAACAAAAACTCTCGTAAGAAGATTGAGGGAAACAATGCGCAATACTTTTCATTTCATGACCTGGTTTTTTCATCAAAAGGTACCAGGAGCCGTCCTGTAGTGAGGTAGGTTAGAGTTTTCCTAGAATGGATTATTGTTCGCTTCATTCATACTCTCTCCTCGATACTGCCATTGCACTATTGGGATTTTTTAACAAATTCACAGCCCTTAGTTTCATCGTCCAACTTCATTGTGGACATTTGTCGATATGTTTTTCAATTATTTGTTCTATAGCTGCAACTGGCATTAGATTGGTCACTCACAGTGAAGACTGGGTGAACTATCACCGCAACTTAGAGAAAAAGGTTCTGCTTTTAATTCCTTTCCAAAAACATGTATTGTTCCTTCTGCAGTTTCATCAGTGTTTTGAATTGTGAGTCTACCAAAAACAAATTTGGGAGAAGTGCTGTTGGCACCTTGGTTGGGTAAAATTTGATTTACATATAAAAAAGATACAAAAACATTGATATAAATAAAAAAAAATCAAAATAATCACGATTTTTATTTTTAAAAAAGACATTCGTGTTTTTTTTTGGCAATAAATTTGTTTCTTTTTATATTATCTTTGAGAATTTCGGAGTTAACTAACACGACCGACGATTTTCCTTTAAAAAAAAGTTTTATTTTTACTTTTCAAACTCAAGAAGGTCGAAAAGTATTAAGAATATATGTTATAAAAATTAATGGTTCTGACTGTTTACTGCAATGAAAATAATGTAAATACTGATTATCTATACGCTGCGCTAGGTAATTTGGGGTTTCTTTAATTTTATTCGTTAGTTCATGTAGCTCAACTAAACTGATTTTATTTGTAATATTTAAGTTCAATAGCGGGAAGTGTATTGGCTGTTTCCCAGTCTCGATTAGGCTCTCGTCGTTGATTATATTTCATTCAGTTTACTTCGGCAACTAATCTGAAGGATAATTAGGTAACTTCCATATAAGTTTTGGCTTTTTTTTATTGCAAAAATTATGTCGATTTTTACACTTCTGTTGCCAATAAGTAACCATTTATTAGAAGTTTCTAAACGGCTGTAATTTTTCTAAAAGTTCCTTCGACCAGAATTCTTACTATAGAAGATTTCTCTTTGTGCAACCAAAATAATCTAGAGCTAGATACAAAAGAACAGTTCTAGCAATTCTGAAATTTTTTCGACGTTTTCGACATACGGGGTTTTTCCAAAAAATTGATTTTTTAAAATAATCTGCTGAACAAAGCCCACTTGTAGTAATCATAGGTATATCTATCAGATTATGAACAAGGTTGGCACCCTTAAATGTTCCAACATGAATATTGTATACCGGGTTCACCAAAAACTAAGAGGTGGACGTTAAATAGTGATTTGTTGGGTTTGGCTTTTACTTCCCTCGTAAAAGGGAAGTATTGTAATCGTGAAAAAAATCACTTTCCGAGATTTTTTCAGATGTTCACGTTTCAGTCAGTTCATTCCGTCTGTCTGTCTGTCTGTCTGTCCGTCAGTCTGTCGGTCTCTCTGTCTGTCTGTCTGTTCGCGGCGTAGCTGAAAAACTACTTATCCGATTGACTTGAAATTTTTGTTAAAATTTAAGGGTCATATGGGGATGACCTGGTAACATTTTGGTAAAAATCCAATATGGCGAAACAGAATGGCGGCTTAGTGAAATGTTAAAAAATTATTATTAAAAAACTCCTTATCCAATTTATCTCAAATTTTGCAAAAACATCAAGTATTATGTTGGAATCAACTTATAATATTTTGGTACGAATTCAAGATGGCGGAACAAAATGGCGGCGTAATAAAAAATTTAAAAATTCAGCCTGAAAAAACTGCTTAATGGTTTGATTTCAAATTGTGTACCATAACTAATTGTGGTATAAGGATCAGCTAGTGAAATAGTGGTACTAATTTAAGATGAACGAACAAAATGGCGGCCAAATAAAATGTTTGTAATCGTGAATAACTTACCCTCTCATTTTTACAAATCTTTACGTTTTAGCGTCCCTAGATGACAAAATATATGTTTTATGAACTCCGTCGGTCCGTCTGTCGGCCTTTCTGTCTGTCTGTCTGTCAATTCGCGGCATAGCTTAAAAACTACTTACCCTTAAATTTTGGTCAAAAAATAAAGGTCGTATGGGGATTGCCTGGTAGGATTTTGAAAAAAAGTCAAATATGGCGAAACAAAATAGCGGCCTAGTGGAATATTAAAAAAATTATTATTATAAAACTACTAATCCAATTTATTTCAAATTTTTCAAAAACATCAAGTATTAAATTGGAATTAACTGGTTACATTTTGGTACGAATCCAAGATGGTGGAACAAAATGGTGGCTTAGTAAAATATATGAAAATTCAGCCTGAAAAAACTGCTTAATGGTTTGATTACAAATTGTGTGCCATAACTAATTGTGGTACAGGGATCGACTAGTAAAATCGTGGTACTAATTCAAGATAGCCGAACAAAAAAGCGTGAAAAAAGTCACCCTCTAACTTAACGTCGCTAAATGTCAAAAAAATATTGTTTTATCAGCTCTGACTCAGACGGACCTGTCGGTCTTTCTGTCTGTCGGATCTTTCTTCTAATAAATTAATGGTCATATGGGGATGGCCTGGTAAGATTTTGGTAAAAATCCAATATGGCGAAACAAAATGGCGGCCTAGTGAAATGTTAAAAAAGTTGTTATTAAAAAACTACTCATCCAATTTATCTGAAATTTTGCAAAAAACATCAAGTATTATGTTGGAATAAACTGGTAATATTTTGGTACGAATCCAGGATGGCAGAACAAAATGGCGGCTTAATAAAATATTTAAGAATTCAGCTTGAATAACTACTTAATGAATTGATCAATTGATCAAATTGATTTCAAATCGTGTGCGATAGCTGACTGTGGTATAGAGGTCAACTAGTAAAACTGTGGTACTAGTTTAAGATGGCGGAACAAAATGGCGGCCAAATAAAATGTTTGTAATCGTGAAAAAATCACACACTCTCAGATTTTATATGTATCTTCACGTTTTAGGGTCCCTAGATGCCAAAAAATATGTTTTATCAATTCTGTCTACCTGTCTGTCGACCTGTCTGTCAGTTCGCGGCATTGAACTAACCGGATTTACTTCAAATTTTGATAAAAAGTTAAGAGTCATATGGAGATGATCTGGTAATATTTTGATAAAAATAGAGTACGGCAAAATCAAAATGGCGGCCTAGTGGAATGTTAAGAAAAAATATTATGAAAAAGCTACTTGTCAAATTTATTTCAAATTGGAATTAACTGGTAAAATTTTGGTACGAATCCAAGATGGCGGCACAAAATAAAAAACTAGAAACTGCTTAATGATTGCAAATTGTGTGCCATAACTAATTGTGCTATAGTGCTTAACTAGTAAAACTAGTTACTTAGTTAATGTCCCTAGACGCCAAAACATGTTTTATCAAATCCGTCGGTCTGTCTGTCAGTTCGCGACATAACTTAAATATTACTTACCCGATTGACTTCAAATTTTGACCAAAAATTAAGGGTCATATGAGGATGACCCGGTAATATTTTGGTAAAAATCCAATATGGCTGAACAATGTTAAAAAAAAATGTGTTAGAGTAGTGTATTATTTGGGGTTAAGGTCCAGAAAAAAAAAGTTTTTTTAATTATCGACGTTTTGAAACTTAATTTCTTGCAATTGCAGGAAACCCATATTATCAGTCTTTACCTGCTCCGTTGGTCCGCAGATATTTCCTAAATATTAAGTTCTTAAATGGTTCTCGTTAACAAACCTCTTGTTGTTATGTTACAGTGATGTATTATTTGGGGTTAGGGTCCAGTAAAAAAAGTGTCTATTTTTAAGTAGTCGACGTTTCGCAACTTTATTGTTGCATCTTCAGGACACATAGTTTCTATATCCTGGATGAACCTCATATTATCAGTCTTTACTTAATCCGTTCGTCCGCAGATATTTCCCAGATATTATGTTTCCATGGTTTTCGTTAACGATCCTCTTGTGGTTATGTTAGAGTGGTGTATTATTTGGGGTCCAGCTAAGAAACAAAAGACTTTTTTAAATTGTCGACGTTTCGCAACTTTATTGTTGCATCCTTAGAACACATATAGATTCTATGTTCTGCATGAAACCCATATTATCAGTTTTTACTTACTACGTTGATCCGCAGATATTTTCCAGATATTAAGTTTCCAAATGGTTTTCGTAAACGATCCTTTTGTTTTCATGTTAGACTGGTGTATTATTTGGGGTTAGGATCCAGAAATAAAAACAAAAGTCCTTTTTTAAATTGACGACGTTTCGCAACTTTATTGTTGCATTCTCAGGACACATATAGATTTTATATCCTGCATGAAACCCATATTATCAGTCTTTACCTAGTTCGTTGCGGATATATCTCACATATTAAGTTTCTAAATGGTTTTCGCTAATGATCTTCTTGTTGTTAGAGTGGTGTATGTTTTGGGGTTAGGAAATATCTGCAGACCAACGGGGTAGGTAAAGACTGGTAATATGGGTTTCATGTAGGATATTAAATCTGTGTCCTGAGGTTGCAACTATAAGGTTGCGAAACGTAGACATTTAAAAAAAAAGGTTTTTGTTTTTTTTACTGGATCCTAACCCCAAATAATACACCACTTTTAACATAACAACAAGAGGATTGATAAAGATAACCAGTTAGAAACTTAATATCTGGGAAGTATCTGCGGACCAGCGTAGGTAAAGAATGATAATATGGGTTTCAATTTAAGGTGGCGAAGCAAAATGGCGGCCAATTAAAACTTTTAAAAAAATCAATGTAAAAATATCTTGTCCAATTGATTTTGCAGGAAAATTAGATGTAAAAATGGCATAAACTTGTACGAATTCAATATGACGTAGCAAAATGGCAGTATGTGTCAATGTAAATACTACTAATTTATTTTATTATGCCCAAAAGTCAAGAGTGGCATAGGTAGAAAGAAAATGGTAAAATATTGAAGAATCCAATATGATGGAATAAACAAAAATGAAAAGTCACTATGTGTAACACCTATATACTGTGATTATGTACTTAACTAAACTGGGACACACTTCACTATTCCAAACAAATGGAAAAAAATCATAACGAGGGTAGTTCCTGGTAAAGAAATTTACCGATTTTTTTCTATCAATCTGGAATTCGACGTTGCTTCTAATGCCAGTTTTAGTAATAATGGACGTTTTTACCGAAACGGTTTTTTTACATTTATTTTAAAATAGATTTTTTTAATAAAATTAATTAACTGAGAATATGTCCCAATAATGCAGTGGGTAACAAAGGTCTGGAGTTTTTGATGCACCCTGTATACAATATCCATGGTAGAATACTTAAGGGTGCCAACCTGTGCACATTCTGAAAGACCATACTGAATCTGATTGCCATAAGTGGTCTTAGTTCAGCAGACCATTTTTAAAAAAATGAATTTTTCTTAAAATCCTGTATGTCGGAAAGGAAGAAAGAATTTCAAAACCGCTGGAAATTGTTTTTTTTGTACCTAGCTCTAGGTTATTTTGGTTACACAAAGAGAAAAAGAAATCATCCACAGTAAGAATTCTAGTAAGAATACACTTTTCCAAAAATGACAGGGTCTTATATAACACCCTGTATAAGACGGTTGCGACGGAGTCCTGAGGCTGTCCTTATCGGGCTGCATACTATAGGAATTGGTCAAACAACGACCGAAAACAGTAACTCAAAATCGTCATTTGAATTTCCTGTAAAAATTTCCTTGGTGCACTTCGCAGTTCCAGCAGTGTTGTTACTTTGTGACTGGTTGTGTTAGGGGAGACGGCTTGATGCTTACATGCGGATTTTGACAAGCCAAACAACACTTCACCGTCTCCCCCTGATGGGTTTCGTCAGCGTAGGTAGCTGATCGACGTGTTGAGTTCAATGTTGTCCCCAATCGTGAGATTGATTACATTTTAATTAAAGACATTGTATCATCATATTTTAGAAATCGTCTTAGTGGACCTAGACGAGACTAAAAATAGTTTTTTGAACATTATAAAGGGGGTCTTTTCTCATATTTACCACCCCAATATTGGCTTATTACGTAGTTTATAGACAATTATTTTTTTATGTATACAGTATATCTCAAAAAAGTGTAGCAGACCCAAATTTTTATTTAAATCTATCAGATGGGTCTCTTTTTGCTGTTCATAAATTATACTAGGCTTGATACCTTTCTTCTCTAAAGATCCGAAAAATCTAAGAAAAACTCGACCATAAGAAGCAATGCATTCCTAGCTAAGTTAAAATTATCTGCCATCTATGCAGAAGTGGTTAGATCCACCGTTTCTTCTTCTAACATAATGAGAAACATTTCGTAGAGACGATAAAAGAAAATCAATATAATTGAATTATAAGTATTCGGGGGGACTATTTCCCGAGTAGTGGTTGTCATGCTAGCCTGGTAAATTTTAATTATCTACAAATCAATTAATAATAAAAATAATAACGGACACGAATCCAAATTCGTTGGCCAATCAAAAGATTGCCCTTTGTTATGTTTCTTGGTTGATAAACGATTTAATAGTAAAACACTTCTCACAAACCCGGTATAATACAACCGTGTTTATCTAAAATAATGAGAAACACTTAGTAGAAATAATAATAGAAAATCAATATAATTAAATCATAACGATTTGGGGGGGTTACTTTTCGAGTACCATTGTAATGCGAGACTGGTAAATTTAAATTAATCAGGAAAATAATAACAGGAAACAAACATTAAGCTCCTCCTTATATACAAAAAAAAATTAAAAGATACTTATTTTTTTTTTGTATATCTGTTTTGTTTTTCAGGAGATTGCGTCATAATTTTAAAGCTTTCTTGTATGGTGAAAAATAAATTTTGTAAAAATTAATAATAATTAATTGAGTTCACTATGTTGTACAACGTTCTTTGTCTGTCTCTAACGCATCGCCTCTTATGGCAGGGTGTTTTTCAGATTTCTCGGGTTCTTTTCAAGATAAAGGTATCAAAGTATATTTATGAGCAACAAGAAGAAGCTTTTTAATGAACTCATTATATACAGGGTATATTATTAAATAAAAAAAATATATTTTGGATCTGCAGCACATTTTAGACACTTCCGATTAGAGCTGTGTAGTTCGCGAACGAATTAGTTCAAAAGATTGACTCTTTGAACTGAACTAAACGAATCGATCACTGATACTGAAACGAATGAATCACATTGTACTAAAATAAAAGACCGAGTCATAGAGATTACGCCGTTCGCTCGTTGCCGTTATAATTAAAACGAACTTAACCAAGCGACGGTGACCGAAAGCCATGATTGAATTCTCGCTTGCATCCCGCCTTCGTTCCGTCCTCCGTCTGCGTCCGATCTATGCCGATTTATCGCAAAGTTCGAGTCGAGCTCGTGCTCGGTCAAACGTTCTGTTTGGTTTGCAAGATGACTTTTATTCCTTACTCCCTTACTTTTTTAGTTTAGCACATGTCTTGCGGATTGATTGGTTTTATTGAGGCCATCTCATTCTAGAAACAAAAATTAGAAAAAGACGCATTATATTCTTTATATTAGATAGACATCGCTGATACACTATATTATGTATTATAATGCACTGATTGTGTTGTTTTGTTAGTTAATTGCCTAATTAGTATCAGAGTTGTGGGTGGCGTGTTCAGCAGCGTCAGTGAAACTTCGATTCGCAGTATTTAGATTGTTGTTTTTAAATGTAAATAGGTGATTTTAAGAAAGTTTTACTGGTGGTTATAAATAAAAATGACCCCAAAAAGAAGTGATATATGGTTTCACTTTGAAGTTTTAAAAGATAAATGTTCCGCAAAGTGTTTGTATTGTAAACAAATTTTATCTACAAAAAACGGTTCAATGGGCAATTTACATGTAAATATATGCTTTTATTTATCTAAGTTGCAACCATTATTTTATTTTATGTTCATTTAAAACTTAAGAAAAAAATGTATGAATTTATTTTATTTGTTTGTTGATTTTCGTATTCGCACTATTCGCAGTAAAACATAAAAGACTTAGGTATTTCAATTTCTTTTTCGTTCCTTTTTTACTATTCATATTCATATGCTATCATATCAATATCAACCACCAAAATGACTTAGTTCTTTTGGTATATGTTGCACTGTTCCAGTATTTTACTGTTAGCAATCAGTGAACTAAACGAACTAAACGATCGAATCTTTTGTACTATTCACTTTACTGATCGAGATCGAACGATGCAAATCAGCAAAGTGAACTAAACTTCCCAGGTCTACTTCCGATACACATCCTACATAATTTTTTATAAACTACCTAATAAACCGCACAATTTTTATTTTCAACATTTTTTCTATCTCTGAAACCAATATTGGAGGTGGCGAATTGTATGGGGCGACTCCGTATTGTAAAACTAACTTGTTTAGATATTTAGTAATTGTATACATGTGATTTTTTAAAACGGATACCTACGAATCAAAATATATACGTTTATAAAGAGTTGTCGAATCGTGAAAAGAATGGAAAGTAAATGTTTCGTGGGCATTTCAATATCATATAAAGACGTTGATTACTAAGACTCGATTATGAATAATTCAGATCTTACAACGATATTGTTGGAAAGTTTATTTTAAAGTGTATCGATAAATTTGTTCTTAACTGTGTGCATCAATTACTGTTTTTCTGTTTTCTTTTCCCTATTTGTTATTTTTAAAAATCTAATTTAAATATTTACCTCCATCGTCATAAAGCCACCATACATCAATAGTTCCTTTTCTTTGATTTTTCTGGAACGAAAACAACTTTGGTGTATTTTGGTCAATGCCTATTTGACCCTCTGATGCTAAATCTGCTGCAGACTCCGTTACCGATTTTGCTAGTTTTGTTTGGGAATCATCTGGAACTACATTGACTTCTTCTTTTTCCCGAGTATTAATTGAGTGTTCGCTGCAACTGCTTCCTAAAAAAGAATTGTGCCTTTTTTATTTTTCCCCATCAAAAATACTGCTTAAGTGTATATTTTTGTTCTGTCTGAATCTGCCAACTGAGTTAAAAGCATGCTCCATCACAGGCAAATGTATTTATTTCATTAAGGCATGCTTTGAGAGTACGCTAACTGCTGGTAACAAAGCATGTTTATTTTTTTACGGCGCGCATATTCCCGCATTAATTTGAACATTATACATATTCTGTGCTGGTTGTGTTGATACATTCCTGCGCTTACTGAATGAGCTGCTTCACTTCTTTTGTGATAAGTACGACAAAATAATAATAATTGGGGTCCACTAGGTATTTCTTCCCGTCTTCTTGAAATAACTTCCATCTTGGATACTAGAGTTACAGATATTTCTGCCAACTGCATAGATAATATAATGAAGGCATCATTGATCCAGGTCTGTCTGATCGTCACGGACAATTTATTGTATTTTATTTTATGTCTGAAACCCAATATTTAAAAAATAAGAAAAATTACAGAAAATTCTATTTGTAAAATTATTCTTAAACTCTTTAAAGGGCCTTCAGTTCTATTAATCGAATAATTTTACTAAAGAAGTATGACAACTTTTTAGTAAAAAATTGTCAAGAACCTAACCTAACCTATTAACAAATATCTTCCAGTTAAATCTGCTAACTCGGACAAATTCCCAGTTCAGTGGTTTACTGACGAGCTGAAAGAAAAAAGAGAAAAAGTATCCAAAATAAAGTTTATTAATGACGTCACAGGTAAAATTGATAGTAAGTCTATTTTTAAAGATGTGTATAAAGATTACGAGACGTCCATAGTAGAAGCTAAAAAAACGCGTCTGTAGCAATTATATTAACAGTTCCAGGAATATTATAAATTTAGAAAGAAACCAAAATACATTTTCTAGCAGCAATTCTCAACTATGAGGAAAATGAGTTTAATAGTGATTTGGTAAGGGTATAATTGTGACTGGCGATTTTATTGTTTATTTCCTTTTAAACACGTCTGAGGCGCCGGCAGTGAATAATTTGTTTCAGTTTTATGGCTATTCAATGCTGATTAAGGAACCAACACGAAAATTAGCTTGCCTGGATACTGTTTTCACGAACCTAAACCTAAATAAATTCCATGCCAAAATTGTTGAGCCAAATCTATCTGATGTTGAAGCCATTTCTTTTGAGTACATGTTGGAATCTGGGTTGTCTTGTAGTAATGTTAGGGTCATTTATCAACTGATGTTGGACTTTTTTACTTGTACCACAACGTTTCTAATATAGACTGGAATTTTGTTGATGATACGGATATGAGTCCAAATGATAAATTAAAGTTATTCATAGACCATTATTGTAAGTGCGTGTGAGTTGTGTTTCAGTGAAAATCAAAATATTAAAACAAATAAAAATAAAACTGACAATGTTCAGATTCATTGGCTGAGATCTGAACTCAAACATATGCCAGAGACTTTAAAGTTTTTGACTTCGGTTTGCAAGCAAGAATGAAACTTTGGTTCCGAACGATGTTCTCAAAGGTTTTCCAAAAGAATATTGTAACAAAATAACAGAAAGTAAGAAAAAATGTAATGACTTACCCAATATAGATCCTATTAGTTTTATAAACGCCATTTACAATACAAATAGTAGACATTGTAAATTTTTATTTAGTGAGGTGTTTTGAATAGAGATTTGGGATATTATATCCGTTTTAAAAAATAGTAGCAGCAAGGATTTCTATCAGTTAAATGTAAAAATACTTAAAACGCCTAAAGAATCCCCATTTACAAAAATAATAAATCACTGCATAAGATCAGGAACTTTTTCTGACTGTCAGAAAATAGTTCGTGTGGTGCCGGTATTCAAGAAGGTTGACATCGATTCAGCTAGTGATTACAGGCCAATTTTTGTAGTTCCTCTTTTCTCAAAAATGTTTGAGTCCGTCTTGAAGTATCAGGTCATTTCTTATATAGATAGTGGAAATTTATTTAGCTCATATCTGTTCGACTTTAGAAACAATAATTTATCTACTACCACAGCCATTGGACAACTCGCTAATTACATTCAAAATTGTTTTGAAAAGAAATTATATGTACACGCTCCATTTTTAGACTTGGAAAAGGCTTTTGAGTGTGTGTCCATTAACTTTCTTATAAGGAAACTGGATGGGTATGGCTTTGGCAGTCTGAGTATTATGCTGTTGCGGTCTAACTTGGATGGTCGCAGGCAGAATGTGTGTTACAACAAGCAGATATCAGGAATGGCTGAAGTCTTGCACAGATTACCCCAAGGATCTGTGTTTGGACACATTTTATTCCATATATATATTAATGATATATCCAGCTGCATATCTAATATCACTTCCGAGATCATACTGTTTGCAGATGATACGACGACCTTGGATTGCTCAGAGAGTCTGCTTGGCCTAGGGGTCAGGCTCGGGGGCACTCATTTGGATGTGCGATCTTGGTTTCTGGCCAACAGACTCAGTGTTAACGAATCCAAATTAAACACGTTACATTTTACTTTGCGGTACTTAGATGAGAGATGTGAGCCTGTCAGGTTTTTTGGAGTTTAGCTGGACTCTGGGTTAACCCGGGAGGCTCATTCCAATCATCCGACAGCTAAATTACACGGGAACATATACATTCTTAGAAATCTGAACTGTCTCTGAGGGTGTTCTTTTGTCAGCCTACTATGCATATATTCATTCTCGTCTTGGTTGTGCCCTCCTATATTGGGGACACACGGCACATTTCCATAGAGTGTTTGCTACTCAAAGACGTGCAATAAGAATTATGTGTAATTTGAAATATCGGGAATGTTGCAGGGCTTCTTTTGTCAAGTATGGCATACTTACATTGCCAAGTGTGCATGTGTTTGCATGTGTCATTTTATGTTCGAAACTGTGACCTTCAACATTGAGTTATAGCAGGACAGTCAGAGCCAAAGATGGGAGAAATTGTAAACTGAAGTTTTTTAAAAAGTTACCTGAATATATTAGGTTACTACCAATAAAACAATTTAATAAATTTAGAGTGAAGTAATAACTGAGCCTTCTATACCATTAGTGAGTTTGTGTGCAGAAACTGCTGTTTTGTTACGTCCTTATCTAAATATTTATGAAGTATCGTCCGGCTGACCTCGGCATGTTTTTGTTATGACTTATTCGAGTTTTTTATTTCGTTTTGTTGTTCTTACTTATATGTTTGATGTCAAAAAATTTTTTATACACTTTTTAAACTAGTATGTTTTTTATTAATGTATTTTTTGATGTAATAACTTTTATTGAATTCTCTGTCAATTTTTTTTATTATTGTCTAGTTCTATATCAATATTATTTATTTTTTACTAATATCTGACTTGTGGAAATGCTATTCTTGCATGTACATACATCAATACATTTTTGAATTTGAATTTTCTGTGGGTCGGTTCTGATCCACTTTAGAGTTTTTAAGCGGTATTATTATACCATTTAAATAGTATTATAATATCAACATGTTTATCGGCAGTAATAACTCAACCGTTAACATTTTTATTTAATAGTTTTATAGAAAGTACCCCTTACTTTCCCAGAATATTTGGTATAGATGTAAATTTTGCTGGTGACTACAAACTTATTTCTATTGTCCCGATTTCTCGAAAGTTATCTGAAGTTATTGTAAAGAACTGTTTAGTTTAAGAAGAATGCAACACATTTTTAAACGTGTCTTAGTATGGCTTTCGGAGGGAAAATCTACGGTGCAGACGCTTGTTATAATAGTTCCGAGCTGTTATTATAACCGCATCGGCAAAGTTGCGAGGAATTTAGTTTAAAAACGTATTTTTTATCTTTGCATATTCGTCAAAACGGTTGCAGGTACGAGACCAAATTTTGGTACGTTTTTAGTAGACATCCGACGCACGGTGCAAATCGCTTGGCGGTGAAGGTTCCGATAAAGTGTGGGACACGAAAGAAAACCGGGCGGAGTCAATCGGTTTAGGAAGGTCGGCTAAGAAATCTCTTTAAACTAGTGGTGTCCCGTCGTTCTTTAAATAATATGGCACTCCTTTTTGACTATACGCACTTGAGATAATTAAAAAATGTAACTATGCTTAATGAACCTTTATCTATATTTATCTGTTTTCTTTCGTGTACCGCACTTCTATACCTCTTTTGTGTTGCAAAAGCGGCGAACTTTCGAATTTTAAAATGATTTAATTTTTATTTTTCTTGTTCGATTTACCTATAAATATATTTTTTCTTAAGTTCTGTCATTAACGGTTCCCGGGCTACTGCCTACGTCCACTATTATTGGATCACCCAGTATAGTGATACACGATTTACAAGTCCAGATTTTACAAGGGCAGCCAGCATCAGATCCAGTGAACGAGATTTATCAAAATTTTAATTTATGTAGTTCGACTTTCGGCTACTCGGGTATGCCAAAAGTGGCCGTCTGTCTCTGTTTGTCATATTACTTTATAGACAGGCCGTCATTGTGAAGTACTATACAGGGCGTTTCCGAATTGCGTGCTGATGTAAAGGGGGTGAGCGGATTCCCTGAACAACACCTGTAACACTTTCACTTTGCCAGCATTTGTTCACTGTCATATCATTATCTACCCAGGTTTCGTCTAGATACACAATATTGCGTCCTTCTTGCCTATATTGCCTTACAGGATACATATTTCACCCGCCAGTGAAAAATATTTGGTCTCTCAATGAGCAATTTTCGTTTATTTTGGCACTTGCGCCAAACAAAACCATTTGAACGTAAAAGCCGATTTAAGGTTTTATACCAGTACGAAAAATCTATTTTGTTCTTTACAGCACGAAGTAGTGGATTGCAGGTCGGAACCTTCTTCAAGTTTATATAAAAATCCTCTATTGTTCGTCGAATTACTTGAGAATAACCATCGTCAATTTTATCTTTGTATGATAATCGGGGTCTTTTTTTACCAGGAGATTTTAAAGGTGAAGTAGAACATGAGCGATAATTATGTCCTCTTTGAATTTTTCTTATACTACTTTCCGAAACACCAGTGTAAAATGTAGCGCGTTCTTTTCGATTTTGAATTGGAATAATCAAACTATTATTTTCAGCTTCTCTAGTACAGGCCTCAATAACGCTCGCCATCGTTACTTCGAAATAATAATTCAAATTCAACGCAACGTATTTATATAGAAATGAAATATATAGGCGTCACTGGAAATAGCTAGAACCTTCTAGCGGCAAGTGCATGGAGACTTTAGGCACATCTCAATTACAACTGGACCAGTGCGAAATTTACTAAATCCTCGATTAATTTTCCGTACCGCTTAAATGCGCCAGTTTTATAGATGAAGCGGTAAACTATTACAACAAATAAAATAACATAAAATTTATTTGCGTACACAAATTTTACTTTTCCGCTTGCTTAAGACTATGAACCTTTATTTTAAGGACCGCCCGGTTTTCTTTCGTGTGCCGCACTTTACAGCTCTGTGAGACGAAAACTATGTGAAAAATTTTTTTTTTAAATTTCAGTAATTAATTTTCTTTTCCTCCAAGACGAAACGTCTCGTATAGACGTGACTTTTTTAACTTAATGTACGTTGAAATATCTTAAAAAGCCACACTTAGCCTATCGACTTTCTTTTTATACTAGGAGCGAAATTTTAAACTAAAGTCTTTTAATTTCATAGTTTTCTCCTACTTTCTACATTTATCGATTATTAAGTCCGGCCCTGTAATTTTTAGATCCATCGAACTTTAATACGATATTGGGTAATATTTTGGCTAAAACTCTTAAACATTTCCGGTCGGAGGCTTAAAGGGTTTCAGAGATACAACTTTTTTTTCATCGGAAGACTAGTTGAGAATTTTGTCGAAGAAAAAATAGATAGCTCATTTAATTGGCTTCGACTCCCATATTTGCTAGGTCTTCAAACAACTTCTGAAACAAGCGCCCTAAGAAAAAATTACCTATTTTTTTTTCATTTTTCGAGCACTTTGGTAAATTTTCATCAAAATCGCATACGCTTTGGTGTCAGTTGTTTGTAACAAGGGGGTTCAATGTACAAGGTGAGTTTTTGAACTTGAACTAAAAAAGATGGCGCTGTAGAGGTAACATTGTGCGGTGTCTACAAAATTCAGTTTTTTAAAGCTAAAGGTCAGCTAAAATTGTGAAAAGTGTTTGTGATATTGTTTAACGATACAAGAATCGTTTTTCTAGTGAAATTTTTGTGTAATCGGACTGATTGGCAGAAATAAACATCAATAATGGTTTTGACAAGGAACGACCTGGAGGACACTCGTAGCTTGTTTTCAACTGAAATGTCAAAAGGGGATCTTCAAAATAAAATTGTGGATGCAATCTGCAAGAAAATTGAGGACAAATTCGAGACAAAGCTCAAAAATTTGGACTCTCAAATAAATCAGTTAAAGTCCGATGTTGATGTGTTACGTAAAGAAAATTCCCGCCTAAAAAAGTCTGTTGACAATCAAGAGCAATATGCCACAAGATGTAATGTACGCATATTTGGGCTTAATAGAGAGGCCGGTGAAAACAGTGTAACTTTAAAATCATCTGTTCTCAAATTATTCAAGGATAAGATGAAGGTTAGCAATATAAATATATCCGATATCAATAAATCCTATCGCGTAGAATCTAAAAATCCAGTACTCGGTGAACCGCCGGTAGTATTGGTGGAATTCGTAAATATCAACATTCGGTCGGCCCTTCTTAAACAGCGTAAATTATTAAAAGATTCACAAGTTTTAGTTAAAAAGGACTTAACGCGAAGTAGATTAGCTCTTTTTAAAGAAGCAGTGACTAAATTTAGTGCTAAAAATGCATGGTGTTTACATGGAAATATTTATGTGAAGTGGCCAAGAAGTTACTCATCGTATTGATGACGTAAGCGATTTAAATCATTTAACCCTACAATAGTGGTAAATGTATGGCGATTACCTACTTCTTTTTTTTTTTACCTTTTCACATTAAGACTGATGACTTTATTTTTATTTTTCTTTGGCTTCTTCTTTTATTATTGGTATACACTCAAACAACAAGAACTTATTTATTTTCGTATGTTTATTTTGAACAGACTACTTTCATATCCTCGTATATATAAGAACGATATTTTCAATCATTTTGCCAAATTATTATTACTTTTTTTAAAATCACGGTATCATATTGTACGTATTATTTGACTGTGTATTTTTGATTATATTGATTTTGAGTAGGTTTACTTTTGTATTTTTTTATTAATTATTACCATATTATCAAAATTATAGTATATTTCACTTTACTATTATGAGTAGTGATAAGTAATTTTGTCTTTATGTCTAACTTTATGTCTATAAACTTTTATTTTTGCAAACCTATTTTTGGGTATTATGTTTGGGTTGTTTGTGTTGTATTATGTTGGCTCATAAAATTTTTCATCACCTGTTGTGTCTTATTCTTTTTTTATTATAAATATATTTCTTTTTTCTCTTTCTTTGTGTAATATAATCATATAATCTTACTTTGATTTGTTTACATTTCTTTTTTTTATATAACTTTTTATTTATACTGATAAGTTTAGTTATAACATGCCTAAAGATAGGAAGGTCTCTGTGGCACACATGAATGTGCGTTCACTTTTGCCAAAATTTACTGATGTAAGGGATCTTATAGTGCTATCATACTCTTCTTAGACATGGGTATAATTTACTAGGATAGGATAGGGATCGTGAAAGGATCAAAGGAGGAGGGGTAAGTTTTTACGTTAAAAAACATTTTCTTAGAAAGTTATTTCGTCGAGTAAAAATATTGAGCATCTATAGATAAATATTAAGATCAATAATATACTGTTTGCTGTAGTTGTAATTTATCGACCACAAGACCAAAATATTAAGACATTTTTACAAATTTTCGAGGCTGATATTTCTGCTTTTAAAACATCATGCGATGAACTCTTATGCCTTGGCGATTTTAATATTGAGTTACTAAACTCTCATAATGTACATACCACTCAGTTCCTTAATTTGACAGATTCTCTGAATATTTCGCAGCTTGTGAACAGCCCTACACGTGTAACTCTTACAAGTACAACCTTGATTGATTTATTATTAACAAGTAGTACAGAAATCGTTAATGATGTTCAAGTGGAGCCCGTTTACAATATATCGGATCATGATCTTATTAGATGCACTTTAAATTTGAAGTCTATTCCAAAAACACCAACTTTTAAAACGGTTAGGGATTTAAAAATTTTTTAACCAATTAAATTTTTTATCGGATTTGCGAGCAGCTCCTCTCGTTAATATATTTTTGATGGAGGATGTAAATGAAAAAACTGAATACTTAAACAATATTCTTTTGAGTCTTTTCAACTTCCATGCACCTGAGGAACAAAGTACACTCAAAATGGCGACGAACTAAGAATCCAGGTGATTTTGAATACTACTTAGTCTCTTAGAAACTATACTACCCTGGCTTGCCGTAATGAAAAGAAGGCATATTTTCAACAGGGCAAATACTGTCGGTATTAACAAAATTTGGAAAGGCCTTGAGCTGCTAAACATTGGTATGAAAAATGTAGATATTCCTTCTTCGCTTTCGGACCCTAATCAATTGAATAACTATTACATTAACGGTATTCCGAAACTTAATCCCAGTCTGGCTCAGATTGATTGGTACAGAAATAACAAGAAGTCTGGTGTGGCAAAGTTCAATTTCCAGATGTTTACTGAGAATGAGGTTCAAAAAGTTTTATATTCTGTGAAATCTACAGCTACTGGCAGTGATGGAATTAACATTAAATTATTGTTGTTAGCAAGTCCTTACATAATTCCTTTTATCAGTCATATAATCAATTCATCTCTAGAGAAAGGTGCATTTCCCAAATGTTGGAAGTATGCTGAGACTGTTAAATAGCTTTTTGAATGGTAGAGCACAATCTGTTCGCATTGCCGATGTCCAGTCAGACTTTCAACCTGTAAAGTGCGGAGTCCCACAGGGATCTATTTTGGGCCTTTTATTATTCTCAATATATACTTCGCAGTTTATAAATCAGGTCAGGTAATGTAAAATTCATTTATACGCCGATGATACGCAAGGCTATCACACGTTTAAACCGGATAATATTATTCAGGGTGTTCAGGAGATAAATTACGACCTTACAAGTTTACTTTCAGTAGCAACTGATCACTCTTTATCAATTAATTCAAAGAAAAAGTTCAGTTATGTTCTTTGGAGCTTCCAGGGTCCGTCAAGAATGTTTACCTTTAATACAAATCAAAATAAATCATGAGGATCTGCCTATAACTGAAAGTTGCAGAAATTTGGGACTTTTTTTGGACTCTAACCTAATATATAGGTCTCACATTAGCACGTTGATTCGTCAGGCTTATTTCAACTAAAAATTGATTTATAATTCTACAGACTACCTTAATCCAGAAGTTGAAAACTCTTTTATGCGAGGCGTTGGTTTTTTTATGATTGAACTTTTGTAACTCTATTTATGGATACTCAATAGACTCTTTTGATAAGCGCCGTATTCAGGTGTTACAAAATTCTTGTCTACGATTGATATTCGGAACTCGTAGAAGAAATCATATTTCTCATAAGCTTGCTGACCTTGGTTGGCTCAATATGAGTAATAGACGTTTACTTCCTGCTGCTTGTCTTTCCATAGGATTATTTAAACAAAACGCCCCCATATTTGTATAAAAAATCGTGTTTAGGTCGGATGTACATAATCTAAATATTAGGTTTAAGGGACGTCTTATTCCTCCAATACATAAGACTGAACTATTCAGGAGATCATTCTCTTATCAAATTTCAAAGATTTATAATGCTATCTCGGATTCTATAAGATGTAAAGTGCTATTCCTTTTAAATTAGCCTATAAAAGATTCTTGCTTGACCAGCAATAACAGGCAACAAATTTTTAATTTTATTCTTGATTAACAGACGGGTGTGCCCCAGCGATCATAACTGTATCATATTGTAAGTTTTTATTACTTATTACATACTGTTTTTCTCGCTTTCCTTTTCTAATGCTAATAACGGGCAACAAATTTTTAGTTTTATTCTTGATTAACAGACGGGTGTGTCCCAGCGATCATAACTGTATCATATTGTAAGTTTTTATTACTTATTATTTACTGTTTTTCTCGCTTTCCTTTTCTAACGCTCAGGGTAAAGAACAGAGGGATTCTCGAATACACATGTCCAGCTGCCCCTCGGCATTTTATAGCATTGTTGTTTTTCACAAAATTTGTATTTTTTTTTGTAGTCAATGATTGTTAGAAATAAAGATATTTATTTATTTATTTATTTATTTACGCAATTTGACTAGATTGAGGTGGAAAGGTGTTGAAACATGAAATTCAAAATTTTTAGCTCTTAGATTTTTAAACGATTTCTCTATAAAATCTCATTATAAATACATTTCAAGATTTTTCAATGCTTCAATAGATGACTTTTTCACAATCCCTGTACCATTAATGACAATTATTACAACCTCATACTAATGCTTTTGTATACTCGTCAGCTGTACAATAGTAAGTGGGATATGTTTTTTAAATGAAAACTATGTAATTTTCTTTCTTTTCCCTTTAGAGTCTCTATGGATTTTGGGTATAACACCTAATTTTAAGGAATTTATACGCTAAAAACGGATTGTTAAAATATATTCCGATATTGGAAATATGCTAGTATGCTCGTAAGCTTACAGATAAAAAATTTAACGTTACAAAGGGTGCAAAATAACGCTTGGATGTAATAATTTGATATTTTTGTTACTTAATCTGGCTAAAATATATATATATATATATATATATATATATATATATATATATATATATATATATATATATATATATATATATATATATATATATATATATATATATATATATATATATATATATATGTATATATATTTATTTATTTAAATATTTATTACAAAAGAATATCAACAGACCAGAGGTCCAAATGTGATAATCACAAAATTCAATGATGGTGAACAAACTATTGTTTAACAACAAAATATTATATAATGTATATACATACTTTATGTGCTTTATGAACTAGATATACAAGACTTAAACAATTTCGTAAGATCTTTTAACAGTCTTTCTGAAAGAATTTCACGAGTCACTAAACAAATCAATATCAGCATATATCAGAGTTGAATGCAGAGAGCATTCTATTAATTGAGGCATTTTTGCCAAGATTTGTCCTACAAAAAGGATCCTAAAACAAAGCATTATTTCTTAAAATATGAGGTTGAGTATTCAAGTTAATATTCGATAGGATGTGCGGTGAGTCTAGTAGATTAATAAGAATTTTATAGAGAAAAACCATATCGGAATGTTCACGATGAGCATCGAGAGAAAAAACCTAAACTTCTTTCTAAGAAGTGCTGATAATATTGTCGTAGGGGCCAGACTCTTTAAAGTATAAAAATCTAAAAAAATTATTTTGAACCTTTTCTAATCTACTTTTATAAATATTGTACTGTGGGTTCCACTCCACAGATGCATAATTCAAGTACTATAAATAAATTAGAACTATAGGGTTTTCGTTGCTAGAATAGAATCGAACTGTTTACACCTCGGTGTACACTGTCGAAGAATAAAACTCAACATTTTGTTTGTATAGTAGCTACATAATCCACGTGGAGAAAGTTCATTTTATGATGTAAAATAACTCCCAAATCTTTTATAGAAGAAACTTGCTTCAAAGGCGAAGTATAAAAACTACAATCGTACGAGAACTGTTAAAAATTATGAGTGAACGAAATTCATTTAGAACCAGACGGTTGTGCTGAAAGTAGTCATATATGCGATCAAAAGATCGCACCATGGGCGTCGTTTGGGGGGGAGGGAGGCGAATAATGGAATTTTAAAGAACAATATGAAAAGTGTTTCTAACTTTTCAACATTTTCGCTGTGATTTAAAAAAAATGTTTTTTCTTACATATTTTACTGTAACTTTTTATTAACTAGATGTTGTAAAGTTTTCTTGCTACAGAACCCTTAATACTAATTTTTTTATAATGAGTAGGATCTGCTGTAAGCAAAAAATATACATGGAGTGCAGAAAAGTATATAAAATTAGGTATGGACGTGGTCTTCTAAAAACTTATATATGTATATTTCAACAACCTGTAGCCTAAAATCAATTTAATTTTAGATTTTTGGGAGTACTACTTGTTTTCCACGAATGGGCTTTTTATTTTAACTTTAAGATTACCCAAAATACAGGACTTTTAGAGCCAACTATGTCAATATTTAGGAACGTGTATAGGTAATGGCTTAATTATAGGGCTAAAAGTTCATATAAATATGTATCCACAAAGCCTTTGTTTTTCAGATACTTGGTGTTATTATTTTTTTTTTAGTTTGTTTTTGTACGAGGTCAAATTTCTAGAGGTAAATTATTCAAATTTGATACACTGTATATCATTAGTAATGGTTACAAAATACATTTCTGCGGATAATAC
Source organism: Kuschelorhynchus macadamiae (assembly GCA_030620095.1). Classification (NCBI taxonomy): domain Eukaryota; kingdom Metazoa; phylum Arthropoda; class Insecta; order Coleoptera; family Curculionidae; genus Kuschelorhynchus; species Kuschelorhynchus macadamiae. The sequence continues at coordinate 197,035 of JAUTXW010003787.1, forward strand.
ATTTTAGAAAAAAATTTGTGTTCTATTCAAACCTGTTGTAAAAAGGGGGTTACTAGGGTTTTTTATCGTTAAGGAGTTTAATAATTATAAAGAAACCTCACGAAAATGCTAAGGCAAACCAGAATTCTGAATGGCACAAAGAATCTGTATATAAGGCAAGTTCTTTCACAAAAATTGTCTCTGGAGCAGCTGCAACTGTCCACGAACAGGTTAACACTCATGAGAGAGAACTAATACAACGAAACCGTGAAAAAATTCGACCTATTATTTCGACAATTCGTTTGCGGTTAGGAGGCAAGCATTCAGATGAAGGAAATTTTAGTGACCTCTTAATGTTTAGAATTGAAAGCGGCGATGGAGTTCTGGATCAACATCTAAAAACTTGTCATAATAAACAAAAGTATACATCTGTTCAAACTCAAAATACAATTACTGATATTTGTGCGACTGTGATCCGCAAGTAGATATTTAATGAAGCTAATAATTAAGAGGCTTTTTCGGTATTAGCCGACGAAACTGCAGATATATCTGGTTTTTAGCAGTTGTCAATAGGGATTCGATTTGTGGACCAAAAAAATGTTATACGAGAAGAGTTTCTTGGGTTCGAAATGCTAAAATATATGGATGCGCAATCAATAGCCTATATGATACTGACATCGTTAAAAAATATGGGCTTAATCTGAATAAACTAAATGGTCTTGGCTTTGACGGTTGCTCAATGATGGCAGGAAAAGATATTGGAGTGCAAAAAATTATAAGGGATGAATATCCGCTTGTGTGTTTTTTCACTGCAGTTCTCACAAGTTAAATTTGGTTTTACATGACTTCAATTCGGTACAACAAATCCAGAATTCAATAGGTACTACAAAAGAGGTTATTATTTTTTTAGGGAGAGTCCCAAAAGGCGTTGTTTGGTATCAAATCTTCCTTTATTATCTGAAACCCGATGGACAGCCAAATACAAAGCAATAAGATTATTTTCTGAAAACTTTCTTGCCTTAAAAACTGCCTCGGAAAAGATGTCGGTTGATCAAGAATTTAATTCAAATACGAGAACAAGAGCGAACATTTTGCTCAATGCTATTTCAGTTCCTATATTTATAATTTGCCTGAAAATATTATCGTATTATTCATCACAACTTGAGCCAGTTACTAACAAACTACAAGGTGTTTCCATAAATCTTCTTTCCGTAAAACAACCCGTTGACCAACTGCTGCAAATTTTTCAAAAAGATCGGAACCTTTTAGAAGAAACATTTTCTGTAATATTTAAAACCGTGGAAGATTTATTTGGATTTGGACATTGAAATAAGAATCCCAAGGCTTGCTGGACGGCAGTCTCACAGATCAAATATTAATGTGAACTCGGCAGAAGAATATTTCAGAATTTCTATATTTAACTCTATTTAGATTATCTAATATCATCACTTAAATCTAGATTCGAGTACTGGGTTTTCGTTAAGTTTACTTCACCCAATACACATACAGAACAATATTCTATTGAAATAAGTGGATATTATAAATATTATGGAAAAGTAATATAGACAATTTCGAAGCCGAATATTCGAAATGGGTATCAATGTGGAAGATAAAGGCAGTGACAGAAAATGTAGATTTTACTAATCGAAGGATATATTATCGCAATTGCCAAAAGCATAAAAATATTTCTATCAATTCCGCCAACCACCTGTTCAATTGAACAGTCGGTCAGTACCTTAACGCGAGTTAAAACATGGCTTCGATCAACAATGTCCAAAAATAGGTTGTCTGGGCTTTGTATGATTAGTGTACATCGAAAATTAGTTCAATCACAAAAAGAAAATTTTATTTCCAGTGTAATTAGTATTTTCGGGTTGGACAGATGAAATTTAAAATTCTTCTTTTCCGAATAATTCATACTTTTACTTTTTTTTAATTGCTTGCTCAAAATTCATTATATAGTTATTACATACATTAATTATACATTACAGAAAAGGTTAACTTGGTGTGTAATATTTTAAATAAGTATATGTTTTTTAATAATACAGTTTATTTTTTGGCCCTCCTCCCCTGAAAAAGTTTGTAACGACGCCCATGGATCGCACTGAAGTAAAAGACAATCACTTACATTTTTTATTGTTGAATACATTTTCAAGTCATCAGCATATATCGAGAAGTTACAACTTTTAAAACATTTACCTATGTCATTCAGATATATCAAAGATAAAAGCGGACCCAAGTGTAAACCTTGGGGGACTCTTGAAGTAACTACATAACATTTCGACTTATGACCATTAACGACAACCAACTGGCTTCTGTTGAAAACATATGGTCTAACCAGCTCAGCAGGTCTCCATGTACACCGATCTCAGAGAGTTTGCCTATTAAAATGTATTTTGTCGAATGCTTTACTAAAATCAGTATACACGGAGTCAACCTGAACGTGGGCATCCATTGCATTTAATATAAAGTTGGAATCTTGTATGAGATATGTTTCCACAGATCGTTTAGGAAAAAACCATGCTGCTCCTGTAACATGTGTAATTTAATGTTATTAAGCAAGTGTTTATGCATGACACATTCAAGAACTTTACTAAAAATATTTAACTTACAAATAGGCCTGTAACTGGAATCTGAATCGCCACTTTTAAAGATATGAACAACGTAGGCTTCCTTCCATTTCAAAGGGAAAATACTGTCTGAAAAGGACTTATTGAATATTAATGTTAATAGAACGCACAGACATCTCCTAACAAACATAGAAGGTAATCGATCACGACCACCACCCTTATTCTCATCCGGCGCAGCCAAAATTTGCTAGAAATCCTGCTCTAGGAGCACTATTACAATTTAACTGCCTAATTCCAGATTTGTTACTAAATAATATACTAAATAAAACACTTCTAAACATTTTTGCAAACAGTTCACTAACTATTGAGCCCTGAGCTGATTCACCATGAAGTGCATTCCATTAGGAATATTAATAGTTTTGCGATTTGCTGATATAAAATGCCAATTTTTTTTCGAAATACCAGGTATATCTTTCTGGATTGAAAACAAGTAAGTAGTATAGTCTCTCCGGATAAGTTGCTTCGTTAACTGTCCTAGTCTACAAAATAATTGATAGTTTATTGAACATTTTGTTTGTTTCTTTTAGGTACATTATTTTTAATCATTTCATTCAACCATTCATATGTCACAGTGTCACAGTCGATAAACAACCTTCGTGAATTAATATCAAGGATTTCGAAATTGATCGCTTCATATTTACCCTTTGTGAAATTAAATATATAAATAAAGTTATAATCTAAAAATTTAAAATGGAAAAATAGTAGATCAAATGCAACGCTTTTATGATGTTGATCCTCATTTACAAGTGGCTCCGCCAATATTATTTTAACAAAACTAAATCTAATGTTTTATTATCGTTTTTTATTGAACTGAACTGCATTAAATTACAAAAACTGCATAGTGTCCAGCAGATCTTTAAATTTTCTAGCAGTGTAAGTACAACTAGGTTTCAAAATACAAAGTACCTCAGATATAATCACAAATCAGCCCTGTATCATTTGATATTATGGTATTATTACCTGTACAAATTATTAGTGAAGTACTCCAATGTATTGGAGTCACCAGGGGGCAAGTAAACGCAACACATGTGGATTTTACCTTTACTTTGAGTATAAAGTGTTACCCATATATATATATATATATATATATATATATATATATATATATATATTGACATGTTTCCAAGAAAATAAAATATCTTGAAAAAGCTCAATATAATGAGCGAAACCTCAATTAAATTATATTTTTACTTCTCAATGAGTTAACCTATGCTCAAGGAAATAATTAACAAAATATATATATATATATATATATATATATATATATATATATATATATATATATATATATATGGGGGTGGCAAGTAAACGCAACACATGTGGGTTTTACCTTTACTTTGAGTATATATATATATATATATATATATATATATATATATATATATATTTATATTTCTCTTCTTGAACCTTACAATTTATAAATATCAAGTACTTTCTTGGGATGAGGTTCGTGGATTGAACAAAGAAATTTTAATTGACGTTTCGCCTGGCCATTTCAGGCTTTTTCAAAATATTTAATTCTGCACATCTAAAAATTAAATACAAAAAGTGTATATAAAAAATATATAGGCATGACCACACAATACCTATCAAATAGACTAAATGGGCATAAATATACAAAAAATGCTTCCACAGCACTACATAAACATGAAAGAGACATGAAACATGAATTTGATTTTTCGAGTACAACGGTCTTATCAAAAGAACAACATTACCATAAACTGACATTCAAAGAAATGGTCGAGATAAAAAAAGAAAAAAATACAGTAAACGATCGGAAAGACATTCACAATCTCAGCCAAATATATCACAATCTAATTTAATTCAATTGTTATAAACTATTTTCCATCAATCATAAATACATCTGTATACTGTCAGACTCACACAAATACTTTTAAAACAACCCGTATCCACAAATAGTTCTACATTGTTAATATAATCAAAAAAACTAAAGGATATATATAAAAAAAAAAAAAACAATAGAATTCTTTAACCAGTGTATCACTTACCTCCACACTGCCAAGCAAGGTAATAGAACATCTTTCTCAAGGTATGTACTGTACTATTTTAAATAAATGTTTTAATAATTTTAGTGCGTGCCGTTATACCTAATTGTTTTTATTTATTAACTTACATATATACACTTTTTGTATTTAATTTTTAGATGTGCAGAATTAAATATTTTGAAAAAGCCTGAAATGGACAGGCGAAACGTCAATTAAAGTTTCTTTGTTCAATCCACGAACCTCATCCCAAGAAAGTACTTGATATATATATATATATATATATATATATATATATATATATATATATATATACATTTTTATATTATACAAGGTAGCCTAGAGATATGAAGCAGCCCTCAAAAACCGAAAATGTACTTTTTAAGCGTCTATTAAGAAAAATGGTGAACCAATTCAATTTTATTACGGCTTGTTATAAACAACATTTTCAATCTTTACTATGCACGGTGGCCCTAGAGGATAAAAGAGTGGCTTGTGTTTTTTTTTTAACTGAGCTAATATATTTTCTTTTTAGCTATTTATATTTTATTTTAATGGCAGCTCGCTAAAAACAAATTTTAACTTGTTTTTTAAGCAGTGAAAGACGCCAAATTTGTTTAATTTTTTGTTTATAATTTTTCTTTCAACTGCATAGAGCAATCCAAGGATCGTAAAATGTATTTTACTGTTTGTTTAAACTTTTGTTTTGGAGTGTATGTAAAGTACACCACACATATCTAAAACATCGAAGAAAGGGGGAGGTATGTCAAAAGCCGTTATACAGAGTTGTAGACAACCGCAAATTGTACCGCTTCCATAGTTACATTCTTTTCATAGACAGATTTGTCTGCCCAACTTTACATATATCCTTTTAAATTACTTTAGAGCGAGTGGCTTTGTTTAATATACATATTATGTTACGTATAATTAATATTAAAATTATTTAATTTATAATTTGTTAACGACTTAAAAAAAACTTAAGATTATTTTAGAGTTTCTTTTAAACTTTTGTACAATAATTGATTATTTCGTATTTCGTTTTCTATTGCGAGATGGTTTGACAAAACAAAGTTGCTGTGGTTCATAAAAAATAATGTGTAGAACTTCAAATTTGAAAATTAATATGAATATGCTAATAACTTGAGAAATTCGACTAGAGCCGAAAAAGTATCGAAATATAAAATTCAGATTTTTTTACGAATCCTATTAGCTTTTAGCCAAACGTTTTAAACGATTTCTATACGAAATCTCGTTATAAATACATTTTAATATTTTACAATGCTTTGAATCGATGAGTCTCATAATCCCTGTACTATTAATGACAATTGTTGTGTAACGGATTTTCTCTTTGAAGTAGCGACAATTTACACTTATTCGTTTGTTTGTCATTAACTTTATTAATTTTATTATGACTTGAATAAGGACATATATTCATACTGAAACATTGAATATATTTGGAGAAATATATTACTTATACAAAATCATTGTCATACCAATCATATTTCTAGTTACCTACCTTGAGATATTTGACTGTAAGATAGGTTTCTCTGCATGAGCGTAGAACTATTTTTGCTTTTTTGTTCCAACTCGTTTAAACTTTCGTAAACATCTAGACCTTGTTGCAGCCTTAAAATTGCGACACCTAGGTGTAAATCTAACGCATTACTAGAAATAGAAAACATTTTAGTTAGTAATTTTACACATATTAAATTTAGTTATATGTAAAATTTATATTTTATATAATATGTTAGTATGACGTTTTTAATTGCTTAAGTATCGATAATTTCGATTTTACCAACATGGTTATATCCGATATTTTCAAATTTACATATCATAAGTATCCTAAAGGACTTTCGAATTAGATATAATTTCAGTAGGTTTAAGCGACAACGCGAAGGCATCGCGTTGTCGCGTTGCGGTGCTTGATATGGTGTTATCCCGGCACCGATACACGTAACAGAATATATCCATAATAGACTGTAACGGTACCAAAAACCGTTACATTGACAAAACTCTATATGCAAAGTAGATATTGCGTACCTGAAAATCCTAAAAACCTCTTAACGCACAAAACGGGAACGCACGAAACGGTACTATATAGTAAAATATCACCGGGACTCGGGAACGATTCATACTGCAGATTTTGTACCGAGGTAGATAGAACTATCGAACATTTGGTTTGAAATAAATTTCCGTCATATGCTGCTCAATAGGATGTTATTTAAACAGTATATATTTTTTAAAATTAATTGTTGTAACACTGTTGTTCGGACACCCATAACCATGGAGATATAAAAATTGTTTTCATACTGCACAAAATGGCTTCTGAAATCCGCCATATTAATTTTTTGTTAATTCTATATAGTGAGTAGCATAAACAAAATAAATATTTTAACTAATCATTCAATAAAATCAGCTTAGCCATGCGGATGTTATGTGGTTAAGAATTATTCGTTTAGATACTCTGTATATTACAATAGTATACAGCGTATAACTAAAATAAGGAAACGGCGAAATAGATAATAGATCTAGGTTAGAGTATAAATTTAATAAATAAGAAATAAATGTTACTGAAGCGCTCTAGTCAGTCAATTTAATTTTTTGATATTTTAATGTATCTTGCCTCAAGAGGATAATAAAATAGATGCCAAACAAAGTGAAAGCTACACACACAACCAAAAAGCATATTGTCCAGCAAGAACCACGATGCGGCCGGCCGACTTCTGCAACAAATTGCAAATGATATTTTAAAATATTCACTTGCACTTATTTTACATGTAACATAGAGTAAAAATTCCTAATATAATATATTAACCATCATTATTCGTGACTAAAGTAAAGAACTAACTAAAATTAATTTAAAAATAAGTAGCATCATTTTATAATAATTACAATTAAAACCTTAACTGTAAAATGGTAGTATTCAATTGGGCAAAAAAATTTCGGAGATACGGCCACGTGCCAACTAACATGACCTCGTAATAGTACAGTAAGCAGGAAAATAATAGTACAAGAGAGGTAATAATAGTAAATTTTCTTAGAAGATGGAACTTGCCGAAAGTACATAATATTACGTCATTTGTTGATGTCGATAACGTTTAGTTTATCATCACCCAACACTCAGATGATTTGCTAGTATTATGTCACTGTTTGGTTGAGGTTTTTGTTTGATCAGTCGATTGGTCATTTTGCTTGATCAGTCGATTCGTCAATAAATAGTATTTTAAGCGTACTATTGCAAGGGTCAGTAGTATATAGTACACAAGGTCTTAAAAATAATACAAATACTATTATAATAGTACGGTTAGCAACACTGCCACACGGAGACGGGCCGGTTTTGGGTGATATAAGCTACGACGAACGTTATAGCCAGGTAATAGCATGGGATGTATGCGAACGTACTACGTACCGTGAATTAGTACACGAAGAAGTCTATCATGTAAGATTATGGAATCGGCTGGCCAACGTCTATAATAAATATATAATAGAATATCTGTGGACGGTGGCCCGCGGTCTGCTATTAATGGCGTTATTTGTATGTTAGTCAAGCAATTATAATAGGGATACCTACCTATTTTGCGATGTGCCCAGGAAATAATAAACTACATTTTGGTTTTATGCGTTTTTTAGGATGTTTGCAAAATTATTTTTGAAAAATATTTACTTTTTTAAAAAGAGAATTTTCCCTGTATATTTTCTGGTATCGGCCGACCCTGCCTCCCTTGACGAGCCGTCACTGTTGATTTACAAAAATAAATCGCTTAACTGAAACCCAAAGAATTGAAATTTTAATTATACTGAGTTATGGGGATAGAATGCGAAACCTGCAAGATGTTTGTCACATTTTTAATGACAAATATCCTAACAGAAATCCAATAACTAAATTTACCATAAGTAAAATTAACAAAATATTTCGTGAAACTGATGCTGTACGTTATGGCAGACCTAAAAGTGCAATAGATAGTGATAAGGCTCTGAATGTTTAATCAGTTTAGAAGAAAATCCGCACCTTACTACTAGAACATTAAAAAGAGAAAATGACGTAAATCCACTTCTAAAAAACGAAAATTTCATTCATATAAAATAACTTTAGTGCAAGAACTCTCTGAGGATGATAACGATAGGCGTTTGGGAATTTTGTGAAATCATGATGGAACTTTGAAATACCGATCTAAAATTTGTCATATAATTATTTTTTCTAACGAAGCAACTTTTTTTTAAATGAAAAAAATAACAGACATAATTGTCGATGTTGAGCCAGGAAAAATCCACATTGGATACGTGAAAATCATACCCAGTTTCCCCAAAAGATAAATGTTTGGTGTGGTATAAAAGGTGCAAAAATAGTCGGTTCCTTCTTCACTGGAGACCCATTAACTGGAGAAAGATATTTGAATCTTTTAAAGACCGAAATTGTCTCAGTCATTGCAGAAGTATTTCCGAATAACCGTAATTTCGTTACTTCACCTAAGTATTTAAACTTGATTTTTTTAGGCAATGGTCCACCAAATGATGAAATATGGTTTCAGCAGGATGGTGCTCGAGAATATTTAGACAATGTTTTTCTTTGGAAGATGGATTGGACGTAGGGTGACAATAGAGTGGCCTCCTCAGTCTCCGGACTTGACGCCCCTAGACTACTTTTTGTGGGGGCACCTTAAAAATTTGGTGTATAAAACTAAGCTCAGTAATCTCGAGGATTTAAAGGAGAGAATAGAAATCGAATGTAGACGAATCGAGGAGGCTGGCATTCTCTTTAATGTATTAAATATTTTCCCACACTATTTGGCCTACTGTCAGGAAGTAAATGGACAACATTTTTTAACACCTTACTTAGTTTCATTAATTTATTGTTTGTTGTATTAGGTATTTCTTTTTTGTATTGTATTGTTGTTTTTAAAACTTGTAAAGCTAATACGCTGTTTTCTGTTGCTAGTGTTTTGGTAGCAAGATGAGGAAATATTGTGCTTTCCGGTGTGCCAGAACGTACAGCAGCTTTTACATTTCCAGTTTCACAAAATTTTGTATTAGTTTTACTTACGGTAGATTTAGTTATTGGATTTCTGTTAGGATATTTGTCATTAAAAATGTTACAAACATCTTGCAGGTTTCGCATTCTATCCCCATAACCCAGAATAATTAAAATTTATTCATTAGGTTTCAGTTAAACGATCCATTTTTGTAAATAAACAAAATTGACATTGTCAAACATATCAGGCACTTTTTGTGTGCAGGTATTTTAATAAAAGATAATTTATTATCTATTAATCTTAAATTATGGATATTAAACCCTTATTTTCGCAAAAACTGTTGACTTTCAAAAAAAGTGCTCTTAATAAACAGTATTGTTGTTCCAATAAAAAAAATTCCTTTTATAACAGAAAAACGGTAAACTTGACAGCAAGGCGTCATTGGATCCGGCATAATTTCGTACCCAAGTGTACATATGTTCATTAAATTCAGGCAAGCGGTACCTGAGATATTTCGCCATTTCTTTACTTTTGTTACACGCAGTATGTATAATTTGGATTCTCCTTAACGAGGTGTTTAATTCGATATCTATTACGATTCTCTACCAGTTCAATAAATAATTAATAAATTTATTTAAAAAGGGTAATTATTAAAAAGAATACATTATGAAAAAATAAAGAACAAAACCCGGTAAGGCCACTCGAATCTTTACCAAAAAATAAGTAAATCCAGGAGATTTACCCTACTTTAAGAAAATCAAAAATAAGTGATACGATTTAACGAAGTTAGTTCGTACGTTTATGAAGTAACACTGACCATCAGAAAATCTAAATTGTATTATTTTTTTCAAATTGTTCTAAGGAAGCCTAGTAGTGTAGCGTAAAAAGTGGTGAAAGAAAGACATATTTTTAGGAAAAAAAATGCTATACCAGAACAAAGTAACTCTTAAAACTCTGATCCCATCAAAAGTTTAACAGAAAATCTGCTTGCCAAAGGTAAAAAAAAATGTTGAAAATAAATCATTTGGTTTAAAGTAAAATTTTAAGAAATTGCATTTGAATTACACATTAGTTTAGTTTTATTTCTGAAAACGAATTCTTATTGTGTTTCCATGAAATTATTTACTTACTGCAAAATTTCAAAGTAGTTAAGTAGTTCTTCATTGGGGCAAGTTTGCCAGTCAGATTTGTAGCCCATCATCAAGATGTTAGGTTTAAGTTTTCCGATTCCACATGCTTTTAGCAGAGCTCTTGCCCCTTCATGAAATGGTACTCCGTCTATTTGTTGATAAAACGCCTTTAATTTATGCGCTTTTAACCAACTATTTGCTTTGTAACTAAGAACTTCCCTTACTCTATGAGATAAAGCACTCTGAAAAGGAAAAAGTATACATAACGTAGAGAACACATTAAGAAGTTGTATTATACTTGGAACGACTTTGTGATGACGTACAGAAAATATTCTCAACGTTTAGTATAAACATATATGTTAGTAAAAATCTAACGATAATATTAGCTTAATGCATTATAAACTAAAATAATTTATAGTAAGTAGTAGCAGTAGTAGTAAAAGTAGCTTATACAGAACAATATCTTGGCTGAAACCTATTAAAAATCTTATAAAAAGATGGATAAACTGGTTTTACTCAGACTTCCCTCGTATAAGTTAGTTCCGCATGTGGCAATTTAGTAATATGACAATATACATTACGTTATATTTCACTTTGATAAAAGAACTTCCATCCTAACGAACCTTTTCTGTAATCAGGGAAAGTGAAAGTTTGCATGTGTACAGGGTTTTGGGTTATAAATGACGTTCGTATTTCTACAAATATAAAAAAATTGAAATACAAAAGTTTTCTCAAAATGTATAATTTTTCTAGTTTATTTTGCAGATATACAGGGTGCTTCGATTTTCTGGACTCAACACCAACTTTGTATGTATCACCATGTATATTGTATGTCCTTCAAATAAGCCTCTTTTTGCTGATTAAATGTATTAAGTTTGATACCTGTATCTTTAGAGGCACCCGAGAAATTTGAGAGAAATGCTTACACTTCCACTATGCAGTAAAAGGTTGTTGCTTTATCTCTAATATATTGCCTCTAATGTTTTTGTCAAATTTCGCGGGTGTGTGTCTGTGTGTTTGGAAAACAACATGAAAAAACTTAGAACGGAAGCTTTCACTGCTCTGGTCAATTAAGAAATCATGGTTCTTGGGATTAGACCGGGTCAAATTGGAATTACTATCCTAGTAATTCCAATTTGACACGGTCTAATCCCAAGAACCATGATTTTTTAATGAAAAAACTTTTATATTTATATTTTTTATATCTATAAAAATACGAACGTTAATAGGGAGTGCATTTATAATCAAAAACCCGGTGCAGGGTTTTTTATAAGTGTTTACAGAGTTAACTAATAGAGATATCAAAAAATATATATACAAAAGTTGTATGGTTTTCTCTAAATCGATAAGATTTACTAAATATAAACAAATGACAATTGGAAAGTAAAAAATGAGCATCAACTTTTTTTAATTACTTACTTTAAACTATTTTATTCCAAACCAACTTTTATTACATGGAATGTACCATATAACAATAAAAAAAATAAATTTGTAATAAAAGAAAAAACTCCTATGTTATAATTTATTATAATATAAAACTAGGTTGAAATAAATATTTAAAAAAAATCTATTCATCAAAGTTACTTTTTACCGTAATGCCCTCTAATTGTAAGCTATGTCTTGTATAGTGATTATGTAAAGTATTACATTTTTTAAATACAATATTTGATTTTTTTCCATTATTAATAATAGAGTGTATTAAAATGCAAATTTTTTAAATTATAAATGTTTTGTAAGTTTAAAAATCCGTTAGGTTTATATAGGTTAATAGAAGGTTCTAAATATGGTAGTTTATAAATACATTTTAGAGTTTTATTTTGGAATTTTTTTAAAGGTTTAATATTGTGACGAACAAGCAGATTCCCAAATTGAAATTAAATATTGGAATTTAGAATATATTAAAGAATAATATGTTTTTTTAAGAATTTTAATGGTACGAAATATCTTGCTTTGTATTATATTACTATTAATGGAGTTATAGCGGTTCTCTGAATATGATTTTTCCAACTTAAGTTTTCACCTATAATTAATCTTGAAAATTTTGTTGTGTTTGAATATTTAATTTTGTTATTGTTTATTACTACTGAAGAAATTATAGAATTTATCTTTGTTTTACTTCTTAACATTAAAGAAGATTTACTAAAATTTAATGAAAGTTTGTGAGATTTAAGCCAGGAATAAATTAATTGTAGATCAAGTTTTATATAAAAAAATAACTCATTTAAATCAGCAAAATAAATAATTGTTGATATTTTAAATGAGAGAGAGAGAGAGCAAATTCTAACTTCAAACACAAGGGGAAGAAATACATCCAGAATTACACTGCCTGTTATGGCATTTTTGTCAGTTTTCTTGGCTGTCTTTAAAAATAAAGTTTTCAAATCAAATATATCAGTTTTCAAATCAAGTATATCAGCAAGAAGATGCACATTTAATACAATAATATTATACAAGTTGTACTATTTAAAATAACAAAGCTGATGCACATTTTTGTACTCTGGTAAAAGGGAAGTATTGCAATCGTGAAAAAATCATCCTCCGAGATTTTTGCAGATTTTCCGTTTGAGGGTCCCTAGATACCGAAAAACATATCGGTCTGACTGTCTGCTCCCATATCATAATTTATTTTTGTGCAAATTATGAGGTCCATCCGATAAGTAGTTTCTTATTAATAATTGTTTTACCATTCTGTGAGGCCGCCACATTAGATCTTTATCAAAATGTTACAATTCCATCCCCATATTAACCTTAACTTTCAAGTCAATTGAATAACTATTAAGGATAATTTTTACCCTCTTACGAGGGAAGTAAAAAGGCTTAATATTATTTAAGTATATTTTTTGTTTGTCGACTACATTGCGATTGTTAAACGTAGTTTTGAAGTGGTTGACTTGACAACAATTTCCTTAAAATATTTTTCACAGATAAGACTAATGTGAATAAACAAAGAGTATTATTAATATATAGACTCGAAAAATCTTTACTTTGATAGGGCTATTATGTTTCTTGTATTTCAGTTTTATCTTTAAATAGAATAAAACAATATTAGCCACAAAACATAAAGTTTGTTTTAATTATAGCAACAAAAAAAGTAAATAATTTAAATTAAAATGCCCTGAAACGGCAACTTTCCGCTGATGGAGACCGAGAAATTTGACGCTTTGAAATCGGTTATCGATTTTAATCTAAGCTTCAAATACTTTTCCACTCACCGTGTTAATGTGGCCGCATACTAACATTGACAAATTTTTTGTAAGGAAATGTGCAAACTCCACAAGTGCAGGCCTTGCACTAGGCATTCCAGAGAGTACTAGAATTTGCGGTCTATAATTCTTAACATGTTCTTCTACTGTATTTAATTGCTGAGCTGCATTTAAAGCATTTTTATAAATTTGGGCCTGAGTTGTTGATCCCCAATTGACATCTGAAATTGTACATAACGATTATTCAGTATTATCCACTTTTTTATAGGTAATTAATTTTTTGTTTTGAAACTTTAAACCTCTTACCTTTATACATTTTACTGTACATATGTAACTAAGCGATGCAGTCCTTCACCACATACAGTTAAATAGTCAAAAAAAATGTACTGTAGCACACTCCCTATAATAGCATTTTCATTTTTGGCCATTAATATATTGTTATAAACTCATATTTTAAAATATATTAGAAGAGAGAAGCTCTTTGTTGTCAGATCATAAAACTTTGGTGGCAATGATTTTTGAGTCACAATCTGCTTCCCTTCATGAGAAGCGTTTTTTTTTTTACTGTTTAACAATTATAGGGAAATAATTGTAATAAAGCGTATTCAAAATAATGGAGGTTAGATAGAAATTAAGTTTTTTTTGTAAGATATTGATTAATAGATATGATTTACATGTTTGTTTATGTTTATTTAATTAGTATTATTGAAATTATTTTAATTAAATTCAAAAGTAAAATATCACAGTTGTAAATTATGCAGGCAAACAAATATACATTTTTAAAACTCAATATATCAATTCTACCAGTGCTATTAAACTTATACACACACACAAAACTCAATATGTTGAAATGAAATATGGTGAAATAATTTGAATTTTCCGTTTTTTTTTTAATAATTTAATAAAAACGATTTTTTTGTTCTCAACTCTCTCAGATATTAACTAAATTTTGAATTCTGACTCAATTGGAAACATATTTTCAATTATAGTTTTTTTGACATTTTTTCAAATATGGGTTTTATTAGCATTTGTGGAGATAGAAATTCAGTTTTTTTTGTAAGATAATTGTTATGATTTAGATATTTGTTTATATTCATTTATAAAACTCAATATGATGAAACATGGTAAAATTAATTGAAGTTACCGTGTTTTTTTTTAATTAAAAAAAACGATTTTTTTCTCAACTCTAACACATATTAAACAAATTTGGCGTATGATTTCTAACTCAATTGGAAACATATTAGCTTTTTTGACCTTTTTCCAAATATGAGTTTTGATGACATCTTAAAGAACGACATTTCAAATTATTTCCAAACAGAACACCAATATTGGTTTAATTTTAAGAGATAGGAAAAATTTTTAAAATTAAAATTTATAGCTTTCATAACGTAGTTCAGAGAAAATTAGCGTTGATTAGAGGTCTACTATCTATATACCAGACCAAACACACATTTTTTAAACGGAACACTCGATATAATATTTGTCCTGTTAATTGAATATTTGTCTGAATAACGAAAACACGGTATCTGCATATCTGCAAAGAAGTTATATCGGGTTTAGTTTAGATTCCGTTATAGGCAGTTAACTTTTTTCCAATGTCTTCTACAATATACATTATCCCCCGTGTTCACTAAGAAGGTCTAAGAGTTAGACCAGATCTAGTTGCCATGACAGTTAAAACTGTTAGTTCACTAGTTGTGTTTTGCTTATGTCACTGTCACTTTGTAATTCGGACGTTTACAAAACTTATTTGTCCAATCGTTACATTTGTCAGTTTAAACCTATAACTGTCACGTTAGATCAGATCTAAATTTAAACCTCTTTAGTGAACACGGGTGTATGTGTTTTTGCGTAAAATTTCACCTTTTTACTAACTATAGGAGATTCAACAACATTCAGTCTTAATGATGTAGGATGCAGATACCGTGTTTTTGCTAATCACGGCAGATTTGATTCGCTAAGCTGCATATTGCCGCACTGCATTTCTATTTCACGACAAATCGAGAATACTTACTTGGCTTCCTATACGATACGATTAAGTAGAGAGCCAGTATAGCAGCAAACGTTATTAACGCAGTCCACCAAGAGATTAAAAACATTACCAGAACACACAATATAGCCCCGACAAGGCTCAGCCACATATTGTAATACTAAAATAATCAAATATTAGTTAAATATATACCTAATATACAGGGTGATTCACCACGAAATGTACATAGGCCTAGAGTTGATAGAGGACTACCAGGTGTCAGATAACTTACTAATGTTGCATATTGCGACTTTAACGCGTTTCATGAGACGAATTTATTAAGGAAACTGCTTGAGTCCTTGCCGATTCAGATTATAATCAGTCTTTGATGTTATTCGTCAAATTGATTTTTTTATCCCCTATTCTAAACTGTATAAAAAAATTAATTTTCACTTTATAGTTTAATCTGCTATTTATGTTTAAAACATTTGTGTCCCAAGGAAATCAAAATCGCATCGCATATTTGTTTTAACAATATTCTGTAATATACTGAGGAAAAATATTTATGAATTATCTTAACATACAGGGTCAGTCAGTTATGCCGCCTCTCTATTTTACTTTTTAAATCATTATAAATAGTGCGCTATTTCTAATATTGGGTACAATAAAAAAAAATATTAGCAAATGTTCAAATGTTTGTTTTTTTTTTGTCCAGGGCAGATGTCCACTCTTTCCTCACTATTGTCAAGTACGTCTTAAAGTATTTGTGGCGTAACTTCGGCCAATGCGTTTCTTGTTAGTTCCTTCATATCTTCTTGGTCAATGAAAGAAACTTTGTAGACATTCTCTTTGATATATCCCAATATAAAAAAGTCGCACAGCATGAGATCCGGCGATCTTTCCGGCTATTAAATTTGACCTGTTTCTATCCACCTATTTCGATGATAACTGATCCATATACTCACAAACATTGTGTAAAAAATAAGGTGAGCACTAACGTGCTAAAATCAGATATTTTGACGTTCTTGGATAGAAATGTCTTTTAAAAGTATAGGAAGATAATTCTTTAAGAAATTTAAGTATATTCTTGATTTAAAATGCCTTCAATCTTTAATCCAGTTTCCGGAAATTTTACCACAGACATTAAGAGACCATACTCTCTGGTTGTCCATTACGTTGATAGTCATGTTGCTTAATGGATTAAGTATGTTAAAATGTGTAAGATTTTTTATTCTGACAATGGTCAATTTGACATTGGCATCAACAAGACAATTAGGCGAGTAAACAATAAAATACCAAACCTTATGTTTTGCCACAAGTCTAATTTAATGTTTTTCATTATTAATTATAAATTTAGTTTGTATAACATGTTATACAAATTGTATTTATTTATTTTAATTTCATGAAGAATCTGCAAAAGAATCCACAACTTAGATTCTCATTTAAAAAATTGCATTTAGACCAGTGTTGGGCAAAACAATAATATTTTACTAAATGGATTTTCCAGTTAAAAATAATTTTGATAATCGAATAATGATTCCGTTTTTTTTTTAATTTTTACTTTTGTTATTCCCCATTTCTATTATATACATTGGTTCACTAATGTTCCCTTCATTTTATTTTTTAAACCAGTCAAAATAAAAAGTTTAAATTTTACTTTTTATTGCATGTTCCGTGATTATTTATATAAAATTTAAGATAGCGGCTGGGAGACATCTTTAGAAAAAAATTAAATATGAAAAGTGGAGTCGATATGACAGAACCTAATAAAAAAATAGAAATTTAAAAAAAATTAGAACTTACAAAACTCAAGTAGTGTATTTCCCAAGTGATCCTTAATTGATATGTTCTTATGAACATGGATGTTATGTACTTTTCTATTTACAGTGAGCTATTTAAATAACATTCAAAACCTCTCCTTTATAAAAAGTTCTACATCTAAACAAGTACAATACCCTGCTCATAAGAAAACTTCATTCAAAGATCACGTAAGGCATAATATAATTGAGTTTTTTAAGTTTTCAAGAATGTATACTTTTCATTTTATTAGGTTCTGTCACACTATTCGAATCGGCGCCATTTCAACTCTAATGTCCTCATATCTCTACTGAATTAAGGTTCACCTTTTTATTTTTTTTTTCAAAATTATGCCAAGCCCCTATTTTGAAGTTTTCAATCACGAAATCTAAGTCCCCTAGAGAAAAACCGACAACCAAAAAAAAAAGTAGTTATTCACTTTCATATAGCAGAATATTCCTAATTGGACCTCCTAGACCCTTGCGCTATTGACGCATGCCAAATTTCGAATTTTTATTTGGACTAGTTAAAAAAAAATAAAGGTGGAGGGAGACATTGAAGAGCAGCACACTATAAAGAATGTGTTTTGGCGAATATAGTATGTATGTTAATGGTTTTCTCAATATGAAGTTTATAGTATGCAAAAAATATAATAACTGTTATGTTTTGCTGTAGCAACCTTTTAGGAATACTTTCGAACGTTTCTAAAAATGACCGCAAGTGACCGAGCTATACATGTCATAACTCAGCAATTTATAAATCACCGTTCATTTGTCAACACTAATTATCTTCAAACAAATCCTCAGAATTTGAGAATCTATGATTTGAGAAAAAATGGTCAGAATGTGAGTATTCTTTTTTTAGAAGAACGTGGAGTTATGTTCCCCAGTTTTGCAACATATACACTTCTTACAGTGGTATTGATCTTTTGCAGGTTGTTCAAGGCTCATATCTATTTTCTTTGTACTGTTACAATCAGCACCTTGTATAATAGTATATAGACGAGACTAGTATGTTTAGCAGTAGAATCCCTATGAAACAATATTTTAAAATCTGCAATTACGTTCCTGATTGAATTATTAATATTAAGTTTAATCTTTGAACATTAAACATAGAAAGCAGTCTGAACAAGTGAAATTAAAATTAAAAATCTATTACAGTGGATAAAAGAGGTTTTCTGTGTATCGCAGTCTTATGTACATTTCTTCATGTTCATTATCTTCCTTTTTTATGTAATCTCAAAAACAGAAATTACTTCGTATAGACGATCGATCCAATGTTAAAATCAACATTTATTCATCGAGAGGTTTCCGTGTATCACAATTTCACGGCTGGTGTTGTTAATTTGGTCAGTCTCGTACATCCGAATTGAATTATGCATACAAATAATTCTAAACCATACACCAAACTCGCGATTTCGGTAACTCCATGACCAATCATGCGATTAAATGTCGGCACGAACGATTAAAAGTGATACATTTATTGTGTATCTGATGGACCGTCTATGGAAATTACAATAGGTCTTCGATCTACAAAATTTAGAAATTATCTAAAACAATAAATAAATCAAAGTGGGTTGATCTTGGATGAGTGCTCAACGAGGGCTAGTTTTTTTATTTGTTATTACTTTTTAAATGATCTCTCATAAATCATGAAATAATCTAATTCTGATATATAATCGATTAAGCTCAGGAAAAATATCACGATCTTAGATTTTTCTTTTCATGATATTGTCGTAAAGGTAATCCCAACTTACAAATAAATATATACTTATTTGTGGTATATTGAGTTTACTTTTTAAAAGCGAGGAGAGATCAACTAATACCTATGGGTAAAAGGAGAAACGTTTGTAACTTGATTAGTTGCAGTTATCTAAAACTGCTGTTGCCTTTACGAGATAAGAGTCTGTGTTAACATGTAAAAAATCAGATATACATGTAAAAAAGTAATTGCTAAAACAGTAAGACCTCGTCCTACCTTGATTTTTTATTTTCATTACAATATCATTAAAGTATCTGATAACCAGTTTATATGCAAATTTCTTTTTTAAAGTAAAATGTTTTAGGTGGGGTGCTGGGTACTAAAATGGCAATAATTGAAAAAATCAGGTATCTACGCCAATGACTTCCACAATTTTTCTATGTCAAAACATTTATCTCAATTGTATCTGATTTAATTTGACTAATGATTAATATCGGTTTGCGCGTTCTCAAAACAAGATTTTTTTTTACATTTTTATACCCATATCGACGGTCTACGCTTATGACACACAAAATCTATCCCCGCGAGATATTGACCTAGACTTATGTTTTTAGAAAATGTTTGTGATTACAATACGTCTCCTATGTAGTCCTATACTGTACCTATTAATAATAAGATATATGTGCTGTTCTACCGGTAAGTAAAAATCATTAAAACAATACATGTATTTTAGCATAATATAAAAGGTATTTATTCAAATATATGTTTAAAACTTACTTAGGTACCTTAAATGTTGGTCTCCATCCAACTGGTTTTGCAAGAGACGCGTGGAAGGTAGAAAAGTTTATTAACATATAAGCAGCCAAAAAGAAGTTCGAAATCAGTGGAGCAATAAGGTTCAATTTGCCTAAAATATAAGAAATAAAAGTGTAAATTGTATGTCGTTATCAAAGTGAAATGCTTGACCATAATATTTTTGCCATTTATTGGATGATTAACTTGCTTGAATTATGTCACAGATGACCATGTATAGTTGCTTAGGGCAATTAGGATTTTTATTTTTTCCTACGAGTGCGCGGAAATGTATACTTTTTGTCACTAGTTTGAGTGCGGATAGTGTACTTTTCAGCAAAAATCATTTTTGTATATAAAAATTCAATTAACAATTATCTCCATCCGAGTTTCCATCCTTAAAATGTATACCTCGGGTAAGAAATCATCCCTGGCGAAATAATTGAAGAAGCCAACGAAGCAAATAACCGTTTAATTCCCGAGAAATCACATTAATGATATCAAAAGAAGTATGGTATACTAAACAATTCTAAAAAAATATTGATAACTTAATGATAAATTTAAGCCAGAAAAATAAAAAAATCGCGAAATAGAAACTGAGAAGTTTTTATCTGAGGCACCAGATAATATCTACCTAATGATGAAAGTTACAATAATTTTCGGTATAGCAGGGGGTTGTCGAATAGAAGATTTGATGAACCTAACCATATTGAAGACAAAGTTGATATTTTATTAGTAACAAAAAAACCAAATATAAAGACAAACACTGGATGAAAATTTGTTGAATGTGATCCTAGACCTGAAACAAGCTACATTGGCCTTTATAAAAAGTACAAATCCTTACGCCCTGAAAATACCCTATGCACATAAACGATTTTTCGTAGCATACAAGGTTGGAAAAATATCTTCAAATATTACAGGGTACTTAGGCCTACCATATCCTGAGATGTAGTATGTCGGACATTGTTTACGTAGATCATCAGCGACAATGTTGACATACCTGGAAATCCACTTCAGTAGCGCAGTGCTACATAGAAAACTTTAAAATAAAAAAATATTTCTCAACATATATTTCAAAATCCATGTAGCAGCAAATCTCAATCAGCAACATCTCCCTTATTAGATCGATCAGTTAACACGCCCACAAGTTATTTAACTCCAGTAGTTACAGTTCCACGACAAGCTACAAATTTCTCTTCAAATGAAAAGGAATCAATTTTAATTTCACCAGGAAAACTAAAGACGAGGAGTAGAATGCAATGGAATCCTTAATGAATCTGCAATGTGCTACCAATTATACTGTTAATTTAAATATTTTTAGATCTTAATATTACAGAAATTTCTGGTTTGTATTTCCTGTTTCTTAGAAATAAAATTTATAATTGAAATGTAGTAATGTTTTGTTTTAATTGATTTAATAATGTACTCGTAACTTAAGAGTAAGGGAATGTAAATTTACCGTACTTATTCCGTTGAGTTACTTCACTATACGCTTTTTTGACAAATGGTTCATTTAACGTAAAAAAATGGTTCATTACATATTCTCAGACATAAAAACCGTTTTCTTCAATTTAGTAAGATTAAAATGTAAAATCTTTTTTAAATTTGCATTAAATCTATGCTCGTAGGAAAAATATTGTACCTAACACGTGCAGAAAAGTACCACTTTCCGCACTTGTTAGATAAATAAATATTGTTATACATTAAGCCTACAGAAAAAATAAAAATCGGAAGTGTTGTCATTATATTAATATGAGGAAGAGAGATTCCATATAAATTTCCAATAAAATTTATGAAAAATAATTATTTTGCATTAATATTGCAATATTTGATTCTCTTTTTTACAAAATAAAATTATGAAATCATTAATTCTTGGAGCCAACGATAAATTTATATACACTATTTGGTAATTTAGATACTGCCGATATTCGTAAGTTAAAAATATCCATTTTTATTCATTTAGTAGTTACAAAAAAAAAATTATCTAATATTTATTTAGAAAAAAGTAATTCAGTAATTATTAGTAAATAATAATCTGAATAGTCTCTTTGTTATATTATTATATATATTATTGCTAGTATTCCCTGTAACTAGCTTATATAGTTAGTTGGTAATGTTAAGAATAAAAAAAAATAAATACAAAATTTTTATTTGTCAGAAAAAAAATTAAATTAAACTAATAGAATGAATTTAACTTTTCGTAATTTTATAATTTTATGAAATATATCGGTTTTGTTCCTACCTATTAAAATAAACGCAACAGATATGATGAATGTTAAAATATAACCCCTTATAGGTTCATTATTAGGTCCAAAACCTTTTCCAAACCATCCGATATAAGGGTACAGCTTATCTTTACAAAGGGCTTGAAACACTTTTGGAGCCGAAACTAGAGACGCCAATGCCGACGACAACGTTGCTGCAAAGCAGCCGGCATAAATTAGGGAACCTTCCAATGACGCTAGTTCAATAACCTGGAATATAGTAAAAGAAAAATTGTTTTATTTAAATTTAACGAAAGAAAACATCATTTATCTTATTAACAGCAAAATAATTTTGTAAAAATCATGTATACCCAGCTCCTACAAAAAATAAATATAAGTAATCAGATTGTATGCAATTAGATACTATTAAAAAAACTTTTCAAAAAATCAAGACCGGGCGATTAAGGTTTATCTCGAACAAAACGTTAGAATTAACTAAAACCTTTAATTTGCGTATGCGACCTTATTGGCGACAAGAATATAAGGCCACATCTAATAAGATTTTCATTTACGCGTGAACTGTGATCGCTAAAGCAAAAAGAATGTTGGCCAACTCTAGACACGAGTTTCTGACAAAGATCTTCGTTAGTACACTTTTGGTGCCCCACTTGTGTACTGCAGGCAGGACGAGCTCCTCATTTGAGAAAAGGAGGGCGGAGCTAATCAGCCACGAGTTGGGAAAATCTATCGATTCTGCGTGACCCACATTAGCGAATCCTTGGAAGGCCGCGAAACTTATGATGGCAAGAAAGTGGGATGGTTTAGGAACTATGTAAGTAATTGCTTAAGTAAACCACGTTAGTGACAATTCTGATAGGCTTTACATTACTATACGGGACTGATTTTCTTTTATAACCAACCTAAACTGCTACATAGATGAATTTATTTCTCATTCTGAGGCAAATCTAGGTCAGTCGAACGCTCGGATTTCTTTACCTAAATATGGGTCAATAAGTGCATCTCTCGGGAGTGCTTATTTTCACATCGACATTAAGAAAAAAGGGTGCCGGGGGCAGAATAATCAGTTGAATGCGTTCATTAAAGTATAGACTTGATGGGATAATCAAAAAGGGCGTAGAGCCTAGATTATGCATTGATTTCCGGATGCTGAACAATTATAGTAAAACTGACTGAAATCCAAACAGCGGGTAGGAGAACTTTGTAGGAAATTTTTCACTAGATTAAACTTGCTAGCCAACAAAACTATGACCTTTACTGGGGTTGCAGCCAATTCTTAAAGAAAAATTGGAACAAGATGCATTTACCCAATTTATAGTTTGACTTCTGATGCCCTCGAACAACGGGTAGCCCGAACATGTTGGCAAAGCTCTGGAGTATGCAGAGAGGGAGCCGTCTGTAGAAAACTTTGTAAGACAATCGACGGCGCAGATAATGTAGGATTATAAACGAAGTAAGCAGGCAGGGCGGAAATGCAACGGAACAGCGTTCACAGATTAAGGTAGGTAACGACAGAAATCCTTGTAATGACTGTAAAAAGCATGGGCATACAAAGATATTTTGCCGAAGTTAAGGAACAGTGATTTCAGATGTAGAAAAACAGGACATTTTCTTAAGAAGTGCCTTGATAAACATTTCAAAAAGAAAAATTCAATTCGGTAGAACGGAAGCTTTCACGGCTTTGGTCAATTAAGAAATCATGGTTCTTGGGATTAGACCGTGTCAAATTGGAATTACTATCCGACGTTTCGCCTTCGATAGCACGAGGCATCTTCAGGGATCTTTACTACACGAGATCTGAACACTGAATGAGCTCGAAGGGATTCAGGCGGGCTTTTATACCCGACTTGTGCTCGCCGATCCATGACCCTGTGTTAACATCGGTTTCCACGTGTGATGTAGACCGTAACCCGTGTCTCTATTGACATTTTTTGTATGTTTAAATATTTCAATAGATTCTCTAACTTTTCGTTTATAAACACCTGGAACCGATGCTAGAACCTTGGTTTTCTTTACATTTATGAAATGGCCAGTGTTATGCTGGTGTTCAGCTACAGCAGATTGAACAATTTGTTTCTTTTTAATACATCGTTCATGTTCCTTAAGTCTAGTTGATATTGAGCGTCCTGTTTCTCCCACATACACTTCTCCACAGGAGCAAGGAATTTTATATACTCCTTCTGTTTGATCAATTTGATTCAATTTGATCAACACATCCAGTCTACCACCAGCGGAGAAAAAATCATTAAAACCAAGCAGCTCGAAGATTCCCAGGTTCTAAGGTCTTCCGAAGAAACACAAGGACAACGTACCACTTCGACCGATCGTCAGTGCAATAGACTCGCCCACATACAAACTAGGTAAATATCTTTCAAATTTTCTTAATACGTTTACTAGAAAAACAGATTATTTTATAAATAATTTTATAAAGTCCGCCTGAATCTCTTCGAGCTCATTCAGTGTTCAGATCTCGTGGAGCAAAGAACCCTGAAGATGCCTCGTGCAATCGAAGGCGAAACGTCGGATAGAAATTCCAATTTGACACGGTCTAATCCCAAGAACCATGATTTCTTAATTCAATTCGGTGTTTCGCATGTAATAAAGGACATATTGTACTTCGCAGTAGGGACTGCACAACCCCGAAGTCCTACTGCAAACCAGGAAGGTTGAAAATAGGCCGTGAGTCTAGGGTAAGAATCAACATTCTGACGTAATCATAAGGCCTTAGCTGATTCAAGAGCAGTTGTATCCCTAGTTAAACCTAACGTCCAGCGGGTCAATTCAAGGATGAGTAACAAAAATTTAGTGAACGTACAGGAGAGGTGCAACACCCGAAATAACCCATGCAGAAAAATCTACAATGCAACATAAATTTATAATTGTGGAATCAGGAGGATTTAACGCTGATTTACTGTTAGGAATGGACATTTATGGATTCAATGAAGTCGTAGAAATTTATACAGAAAGGCCAGAGGAAAACTATTATAAGATGAGAACCTTAGCTCATTTTAAGAGAATTTGAGAGAAGTTTTAAGGAAAGAAGTATCGCAGGACCCTACCAATTGGTAGTCATCTAGATATACGTACTAATCAACATCCAGTATAGCTGAAGTCGAAAACTGTGGTATTTTCTGAAAAAACTGCATCTTCCAAGAAAGAAAAAGAAACGAGAGGAGAGTGCCACAGAAAAATTTCAGAAAAAGGTAAACTGAAGAAGGAAATGTCTGAAGTTCATTCTGAAGTTTCACGTGGCATTAGTCGGACCAGGAAGGCCGTGACGTAGACGCATTAATGTACGCTGATGTTGTAAGTGTGGAAACCATCTTAAAACAACTAAATCTAAATAAAGCGAAACAGACGCCAAAAATAAAATAAAGGTATTGGGTTTGTAATTTATTGACGTTTTTATTTTAAAGCCCTGACCAGAAACATACGTGTACAAGTGAAGGAATACATATAATTATTACCGAGAATATTCAGCTATCGATAGAAAAACAGGACAATTTATTAGGGATTGCCTTGAGAAAAATTTAAAAAAGAAGACTTGAATTCGGTGTTGTAATGACAAAGGACATGTGGTGAGGCATTGTAGACAACAGGACCAGAATAAGCCCCGGATGAAATAAAATAGTCCAAAATTACCCAGTGTCTAGAACTACTAAGGAAATTCGAGCATTTTTAGAGTTGTGCGGGTTTTATCGTAAATTTATGCCAAATTTTGCAAACATTAGTAAGCCTATTACACACTTAACAAAGAAAAATGGGAAATATAATTGGGGGCAGGAATTTTAATGCCCCAACCGCATCACCTATTTTAAAATACCCCGTACTATTTTAAAATACTTGTCATCATTATGCAAGCGCACGAAGAAATAGAACACCCAACACCAACAATTCTAGTTGTACCTTAAATGAGTCCAAGAGACATTACAGTGCCGAACGTATAGTCGTAGTATATGCGGTAAAAACGTATAAGCGTTGTTTATAGATATAAACAAAGGTATAAGGTATATTTGACAAGGATATATTTTACTATTGGGACGGATTATAGATCCTTAAAATATTTATCTACTATTAAGGGTCTTAGCTCTTCATTAGCTGAATGGGCAATGAAACATAGTTTTACTATAAGATATCGTCCGGGAAAAATTAATACTCGAGTGGATGCTTTAACTAGGATAAGGCCAGAGAAACACAAGAGACAGTTGTCGCTTCAATTACGGCAACGCGGTAAAACCATTATAAATTCCATCTAGAGTAAAAAACTCAGGGTGTTGCAAGAAAGCGTTGAACGGATGGCCCCGACTTTTATTACAGCTAAGAAAAGTTAATGTACAAGAAATGGTAGTATAATTTAAGACATGACCAATTAGTGGCTCCCTTAGCGATTATTCCAGAAATCTTACAAATTTACCACTTTTCTATATTTCCATTACATCCCGGACAAAAAAACGCAAGATTTAATTCAGCAAGATTCTTATTGGAAAACCTCACGTGAAGGTGTCAAAACCTTTAAAGAGCATAGTAGGTCTCTTAAATAGGACCCAGCAAGGAATTAAAATTATTCTTGATAAGCTACCCAGAGTGCGTTCCTCTTGGTGATATGAAAGCAGGGATAGTCGCAAAAGCTTTTATTGAAAATATTATCCTTAAATATAGAGTGCCCAGGGAAATATTGACGATATGTGGCACATAATTTGTTGGCAGTTTTTTTACCGAAATTTGAAGATTATTAAAAAGAAATTAAAAACTACACCATATTATCTTGTCGCGAATGGTATCGTCTAGCGACTGCATAAAACCATGATGAGTCATTTTGTTAATGAATATTAAAATAGCCTGGATGAAATTCTCCCTTACGCCCTATTAGCATATCGAAATTCAATACGCGAAGCAACACAAGAGAGTTCATTTTTCCTTATGTATGGCAGAAATATGGAACTTTCATTTAATCTTACTGTACGGGAAGATTGGGTCAGATAGCATCCCGATGAAAATTACGCAAGCGAAATGGTCGAATGCGTTAAACTTATCAGAAAGCAAAAATTGGTATAGAAAACTCCATGCAGTCACGATATAACAAAAGGAATGACAGAAAAGAAAAAGCTGAATTGTCTGTCGGAGATTGAGTTTATTCAAACAAACCTGCTACGTCAGGAAAAACATAACTACAAAAATTTAAACCTAATTGGGCAAGTCCGTACAGGGTTATTTAAAAGAAATCCGGTGTGACATAATAAAACAATTGCATAGCAACAAAGAACAAATCTAGACAGATTCAAGCCATACAGAGATTCTCAAAGAGCCGAACCGAAGGAAGAAAAATAACTACTAAAACCTAATAACGAACAGGAGCAAGAAATTACTCAGGAGGGAAGTAGGCCCCGGGCCGAAGAAATTCAAGAGAGGAGAGAAATTCTACTCGACTATGAGTCTGACGAATCTGAGGATGTCTTAAAAGAAACTCAGAATATAGAAAAACCGTAAGAGAGACGTCGGACTAGAAACAGGGAAATCCGAGCTTCTGCACAGTTCAGGAGGTTGTTCAGTTGTTCAGTGTCAGTTGTTAGGAAATATGTTTCATAATTAAAATAAATACAACTACTAAGATGTATATATACGCATGAAAATAAGCACAGTTGTATGTTATTTGTAAAAATACGCGGGATTATGTAAGAAGAAAGTTTTTGCTCTGTTAAATTAAAAGATAGCCGAGGTAAAGATAGTTCACAAGAAAAAAGCACAGGGAATTGGTGCTAATGCCATCTCTCAGCAGGGCCAGGTTTAACCGACTTGCAGCAACGGGAATAGAACCACTTAAAATGGAAATAAGTCTGATTATTGAAACTTAGTGGGTGCTGGTACTGTATTTTACGGGAATGGGTTTGTAAGGGCTGGAATTTTTCGGTAGATAAATAAATTAAAACCTCGAAATCTGGAAGATTTACTGCTTAAGACATTAAGAAATAATGAATACTATAAAACGCATCGTTCCCGGAGCAAAAGTTACTAAAAACCGCTGGCTGTATAAAGATAATATTTAGACGTTAAAATTGTTTATGAGTCTTCAAAGGACATATGTGATGAATATTGTCAAAGTTAAAATATAGTTTATACGTAAAATATCAAAAGGGAATAATATATAAAAGACACTAAATTATTCGGAAAATTGTAAGATATCTGGGACAAAAAGGGCAAAACTGAAGAACAGCTTAATGAAAATATAATGAGAAGTAAAAGATTGAAAAAAGTGACAACGACAAATGTTAACCAACAATTAGATGAAAATGACAGTGATGTTAACCAAAATTTAGATGAAAGTGATAGAAGCATTTATCTACCCGAAAAGTATCCCAAGACAATAAGTGTAAAGAATATTTAAAACAATTTTCAATAACTACTCAAGACACTTTAGAAGCAGGACCATCAAGTAATAAATATTTATATTTTAGTAAAATGAACGTGATAAAAATTGTACAAGATGTTCTTACAAATTTAACAAAAAAACATATTCAGTTGGATGTTCAAAATGCAATGATTGGTACTGCCTATCATGTGCAAAATTATCAAAAAAGGAGGCATGCGACTTGAAAAAAATAGGAACTGAATGGACATGTGAAAAATGTCCTAAAGAAAAACACAATAGTGAAAAAGAAAATGGTGACTTAAAATTGAAAATAAAACATCTCAATAAAGAAAATTTGGAATTAAAAATTACGGTTCAAGAAATGAATGATAAAATAGAAAAACTCCTGAAAAAATTAGAAGTTACGGAAAGCGATAATATATTAAAGAAATTGATGAAAGAATGATTTGGAAAATAAATTTGAGTTACTATTACAACAATTGAGCAATAACAATTTATCAAGCCAAGGTATGTCTTATTTTGATGTTCTATCACAAAGAAAATCAACACATACAATAAATACAAATAAAAATATACCAGTAGTAATTATTAAACCGAAAAACAAACAAAGTAACAAAATAACTAAACAATATATTGAGAAGAAAATAAACCCATCAGTTGCAAATGTATCTATAAAAAAAGTAGAAGATATTAAAAATGGAGGTATAATTATTAAGTCAAATTCAGAACAAGAAATTGTGAAACTAAAATTATTAATTGAAAAAACACTGAGTGAAAAATTATACTGTACAAATTTTGAAATTAAAGCCCCCAAAATTAGTCATAATTGGAAGCCGAAAAGACTATAGTGACCAAAAATTAAAAGACGAACTTATAGCTACACAGCATTTGGATAATGATGATAAATTACATATTTTAGAAAGAAGAAAATCTAATTACTCGAAAAATTTATAATATATTTAGAAACAAGTGGCAGAACATTTCAAAAGTTGGTAAACAAGAAAATTTCTTTGGGATGGGACTACTGCAAAATTAATGAATATTTGGGCGTTATTTTTTGTTTTCAATGCTGCGAATATGGACACAAGCTAAAAGAATGTACAAAAAAACAAATATGCGCGTTCTGCTCTGGAAGCCATTCTTATTGGATTTGTAAAGAAAAAAATCCAAAATGTAATAACTGCAAAATATCAAATGGTAAATATGGAACAAATTTCAATTACGAACATGAAGCAAACAGTAACCAATGCAAAATACACTTATTCAGGGAATCAAAAGAAGAAGAAAAAATAAATTATCTTCTTCAATAAAAGTATGAAAGTATTATATATGAATGCACGATCAATGAAAAATAAAATGGATGATATTGAAATATTAATCAATGCAGAAAAGGCAGATGTAGTTGTTATATCAGAAACTTGGATAAAGAAATGTGAAGAAAAGTATTACAATTTTAGAAATTACAATTCGGTTTTGGATCAAGAAAGAGAAGAGAAAAGAGGGGTGGTGGTGTAGCCACGTTTATTAGCGAAAAGTTAAAATTTGATGTAATAGAGAAGACAGAACAATTATATTCATATATTTCTTTGAAACTAAGTATTTTGAATATTATTATTTGAGGTTTTTACAAGCCTACAGTTGTAAAAAATGACATATTCTTAGAACACTTGGAAGAAAAACTTTTTAATGAAATTGCGTGCAGTGTTTGTTTATGTGGAGATATTAACATTAACATTCTTCAAAAAAATAACATTACAACTAAACTTTTTGAGATATTTTCAACAAATAATTTCAAATTATGTAACGTGAATAACCCAATACGTGAAGTGGGTGAAACTAACAGTTTAATAGATCACAGTATAACTAATCTGGAAGATAATATAAATTTAAAGTTATTTACCAGTCCACTAAGTTATCGTGTTATTCAAGTTATTGAAATTTCTAGTAAATTCGAACTTATAAATATATATAAATTTGAGGTAAAACAATTGAAGTTAAGAAATTTAGACACGATTAAAAATTCAATAAAAAATGCAGATGATTTGTATGATAATTTGGAAAATGTTTTTAAATCCTGTTCTCATAAAGTAATCTTAAGAACAAGAAAATATACAAAACCTTGGTTTACTCCAGAATTAGAAAAAATCATAAAGACTCGTAACAAATAATATTTAAACAAAAAAAATTTCCGGTAAACTTACACAATGCACAAATTTATACCGAATACAATAAATACGTAAAGAAAATGATTAGGTCAATGAAACAAACATTTTTTAAAGAACAATTTAATTCCTTTGACCAGAAAAGTATATGGAAAAATATTAACTATCTATTAACACACACTCACAGGAAACAAAAAAAAAATATTGAATATCTTTTAACTGACGGAAAAAAAATAAGATTTGTGAAGAAATGAATAACCATTTTATCAAAATTGCAGAAAATTTATGTAAAAAATTAAAAGACTACGAATTAGAAGCAGAGCCAA
Organism: Kuschelorhynchus macadamiae; assembly: GCA_030620095.1. Lineage (NCBI taxonomy): Eukaryota > Metazoa > Arthropoda > Insecta > Coleoptera > Curculionidae > Kuschelorhynchus > Kuschelorhynchus macadamiae. The sequence goes on from JAUTXW010003787.1 coordinate 228,286, forward strand.
TGCAAGAAAATTGTTTATGGATGAAGCGAGCATAACTAATGTGGCTATAGAAGAAATTATTGATAACCTGAATCCAAGAAAATCTAGTGGTCATGATAATATTTCTATAAAACTATATTAAAACAGTCAAAATTCAACTAATTCCAATTTTAAAACATCTAATTCATTTATCTTTTAAAACAGGTATTGTTCCTAAAAAAATGAAAATATCTAGAGTTTTGCCAATATATAAAGGAGGAAATAATAATAATCCAAATAATTATAGACCGATATCTGTATTACCAGTTTTATCAAAAATTCTAGAAAAAGTAATACACAATAAATTATCAAGTTATTTGGAAATTAAAAATTTACTATTCAGTGGTCAATATGGGTTTCGAAAGTCTAGTTATTGATATTATTACTGATATTCAATTAAAAATTGATCAAAATAAAAAATGTTGTATCTTATCCTTAGACTTATGCAAAGCTTTTGACAAATAAGCTTGGAAATATCTATTATTGGTTTCAAAATAACTTAAATAGTAGGCAGCAATATGTCCAAATTGGAAATAATATTAGTTCTAGGAAGGAAATATCATGTGGTGTACCTCAGGGTTCAATATTAGGACCTCTTTTATTTTTAATATACATAAATTCAACTTCAAAATTAAAACTCAATGGAACTATAAAACTATTTGCAAACTCAATGGAACTATAAAACTATTTGCGGATGATACAACTATTTTTTATTTTGGAAATAATTTTTCAGAAATTAGATACTACAGAAGATTTAACAATTATATCCAATTGGCTACAATCTCATAAACTAACTTTAAATTTTTAAAAATCTTCTTTTATGTTTATAAGCAAAAATCATATAAATAATCAAATGGAACCAATTAAATTCAACCAACAAAATATTAATTATAGTAAATGCATTCAATTTTTGGGACTATACATGGATGAAAATTTAAGGTGGCGGAATCATATAGAATACCTTAGAAAAAGTATATCTCCTCTAGTAGGCATTCTATATAAAATTCCTTGTAATATGCCATTGAAATGTATGAAAAATATTTATTTTGCATTAATATATTCAAAATTGCAATATTTGATTTCAGTTTGAGGATTTGCTAATTTAAAAACATTGAAACCTTTATGTTGTTTACAAAATAAAATTATTAAATGTATACATAAACTTCCTTTCCTAGAACCAATAATAAATTTATATACAAAATTTGGCTATTTAGATACTAACCATATTTATAAATTAAAAACACGCATTTTCATCCATTCAATACTTACAAAAGATAAATTATCCAATATAGATTTAGAAAAAAGACATACTATACATAATCATGACACACGACAAACAGATTTATTAAATACAACTGATATTCGAAGCAATTTTGCAAAAAAATCTGTATTATATGGTGGTATATTAATATATAATCAATTACTAACACATTTACGCAGAATAAAAACTTTAATAAAATTTAAAAAAGAAGTAAAAAAACATTTTTTATCGAAACGTGATTTATAGAAAAAATAATTTTGACTGTGTTAATATTTATTTTGTTCTTTAATTATTATTTATTTTATTTAATATTATTCTTAATTGTTAGTTTGTTATAATATTAGTATTGTTAGAATTCCCTGTAATGAACTTATACAGTTGGTTGGGAATGTTGAAAATAAATAAATAAATAAAAATATAAGACCAGGTCTCTTATAAGTTTAATTGAGAAAGACTGTAACATGTCAAAATATTTCCTTCATTTTTATAAAAAGACTGGATACGCGAGCTAGATAGTTAACTTATTCGAGGTTAAGAGCGCGAATCCGGGATTATACCGACACAGTGACGGCAACTAGTGCGGGTAAGAAGAAATGAATAGATAAGATTTTAATTAATTTAACTTAGACTGACTGACAAAACTGTGTCGCGATAATTAGCAGACAAGAGTACGAAAAATGTTCGGACCACGAGTGAGGTGAACAAGTGGTGATCGGTAAGCTTCGCGATGTATTTTTTTGCGTGGTAAGCACTCATTGCCAAGAGCTTTCGGATTACTTGAGAGATGAAACAAAACAGTCCCTTTTTCAAGCAGCGTTTCTACATCATGGAGACCAACGAACCAGGAACAAAAAAAAAGACACACAGTAAAATATTGTGTGACTGGTAAAGCAGAAATCAAGAATCGTTGAATATGCAAAATTGCGAGGATACAAGTAATTATAAATATTATTAATAAAGACAGTAATAATTCCGATTGCGGGAATTTTATATATATATATAGTAAAATCGATAAAATGCGTTTTCACACATCTTTATCAAAAGTTCTTGTACTCTCTTAGGCTTGTACCCAGGGAGAATAACAGATTGCTTGGCCTTCCCATGACTTCTGCAATTTCGGTGAGCCCCCCTTACTTCTTTTTGGATTGTATAACCGAACTTTTTCACCGACTGAAAATCCAGTGTGATTTGTTCGTAGATCATAACGTGACTTCATTATATCGCTTTCTATCTGTAATTTATGGCGGACCTCTTCATGGATTTCTGTGAGGCGTTTACTAACTTGACTGGCATAATCCGTAGTAGTTATCTTATTGCCAGGCGGGCGTCCGGTCAAGAGGTCAACTGGAAGCTGTAAATTGGATCCAAATATTACAGTGGCAGGTGTTTTTCCAGTGGATTCATGAACTGCAGAGCGATAAGCCAGTAAAAATGGTTGAATGCATTTATCCCAGTCACTTTGTTGTTCATTAACTTAAATTTTCAGGTAGTTCTCCAAAGTTCTATTAAATCTTTCAACCATTCCATCTGACTGCGGATGAAGAGGTTTTGTTCTTGTCTTATGAGTTCCTAATAGGTTGCACAGGCTTTTGAATACAACATCAGATTCAAAGTTCCTGCTTTAGTCTGAGTGTATTTCCCTTGGAATTCCATATCGGCAAATCCATTCTTGAAATAGTACGTCGGCAACAGTGATGGCTTCTTGATTGGGTATGGCGTAGACTACTGGCCATTTGCTGAAGTAATCCATCGCTACTAACACAAAGCGATTCCCGGACTTACTAACTGGAAAGTGTCCTGCTACGTCTATGGCGTTCAAAGGGTGCTCCTACGTTGTACTGCTTCATTTTGCCACGAGTACGAGTTCGGGGACCTTTACTAGCGGCACAGTCCTCTCACCTTCGGCACCAGTCTTTTACATCTGTACGACTTCCCAATCAATAAAATCTTTCTCGAACTTTTTCGAGAGTCTTCATGACACCAACCCGCCGACAGCGTTGTGTACGGCTCGCAAAACTTCGGGGATCTTCTTTAAGGGTAAAATAGCCTGATATTTGTGGTTTTTGCCATCAGGACTTTCCCAAATTCTTTTTAACAAACCATCTTTCTCATCACCAAAGAGTCCCATAAAGCCCAGTATCCTTTAAATTTCCGGGATATGGCTGCAGTTTCTTGGTAGCAAGGTCTTGGTGAATTTTCTAATTTCAGCTTGGTTATAGGGCCAATATCTGGGTCTTCTTGCTGATCTTTGGATAAAACTCTTGGGTCCCACTCTTCAGAGCTTTCAAGAGCTATTCTTCAGCAATGAAAATCGTCAGGATCTTCTCATTCCTCGTGTCTGCTGCAGTGTTTGCAACTTTCTGGGCATGGTCTTCTTGATAAAACATCAGCATTTTTATGGTTTATCCCTTTCCGATGTTTAATTTTAAAGTCATATTCCTGTAGGCGCTGCAACCACCTGGCTATTTGTCCCTTGGGATTCTTAAATTGTAGCAACCATTTAAGTGACTCATGGTCTGTTCTTAAAAGGAATTTTTGCCCGTACAAATACTTATGAAAGTGCTCCAATGTTTTAACGATAGCCAGTAGTGCTTTTCTTGTGACACAATAATTGCGTTCAGGTCTAGAAAGAACCTTGCTAAAGTAGGCTGTTACTTTTTCTTCGCCATTTTGTATTTGGGACAAAATACCACCAATAGCGGCATTGCTGGCATCGGTGTCTACAATAAACATCTGGGATGGCTCAGGATATGACAACACTGGAGGATTACACAAGGCTTACTTCAAGTTGTTAAATGCTTCCCCACATTCTTGTGTCCATACATAGCTGTGACTGCTTTCAGTAAGTCGATGTAATAGTTTAGCGATATTAGCAAAACCTTTTATGAATCGGCTGTAGTACGTACAAAGTCCCAGTAAACTCCTTAGTTCATATCTGTTCTTTGAACTTAGCCAATTTTTAATGGTTTCAGTCTTCTCAGGATCAGTTTTTACTCCATGTTCGGTAATTACATGGCCTAGATATTTCACTTCTTTTTGGAAAAACTGGCACTTTTTGGGACTGAGTTTTAAGCCAGCCATTCTCAGTTTTTGGAAAACAGCTTCAATATTCTTTAAATGACCTTCAAATGTTTTTCCAAGAATAATGATGTCATCTAAATATACTAGGCATGTTTCCCAGGTCATTCCATGTAATGCCAGTTCCATTAAACGTTCAAAAGTTGCTGGGGCGTTGCATAATCCAAAAGGTATAACTTTAAATTGCCACAGTCCAGTCCCAGTAGAAAACGCTGTCTTTTCTTTATCAGCTGGATGAAGCTTAACTTGCCAATAACCACTTTTCAGGTCCAGGGTTGAGAACAATTTTGATCCTGTTAAAGAAGTGTCCAAGGTATCTTCAATTCTTGGTTGTAGTATGGTAAAGTATCACGCTGTATAGTGGATTGTCATTATTAGTATATTGCAACTGTTTAATATGTATGTGCGAAATACGCACGCTGACGAGGCATCGTGCTAATGGCAATGTACTGGATGCAGTCGGATAGACAGAGATATTATAACTAGCTATAGACGAGAGTGATAGAAGGACAAGGGCGGACCTTGATGGTCCGGCCCTTGGGCTGTACTGTATGTAGTTATAGTAATAGTCAATAGAAGGTGTTCTTCAACCTGGACAGAAGAGTAAGATGAACAACCCTAATAGATACGTTATTCAACCCCAAATAATAAGTTATTACATGGCGACCCTTGCCTTCAAAGATCCTGCTTAAAAGCTCCTATTACATGGAACTGTAAGGAAGGAACAAATAAACCTGCAAAACTACACTGGCATAATAGCGTTTTATTTTACGTTCAAGAGAGAAGAACATTTAAATATGGAAATGTAAATTTGGAAATTGATAGACATTTTGGCGTAAAGGACTTAAGTTGATGTATATAATAAATATGTAACATACCAAATTCAAGGAACTTAAATTGTCAAAGTCGAGTGTAGGCTTAAGATACTAGAATTATTGTTAGACAATAGGTCATTTCATTAAGTAAGGGCGTGTTTTATCAAAATTATTCTATTTATCTCTTATTTCTCTAATAATAAAGTTTCAAATCAAGGCCATATTAATAAAATATAATGAATAAAAAACAGACTCTTAGTGGACATCAGATGTTGATTAACTTTTTTTTTATCCTAAAGTTCGTAGAGTCATGCGAAGACGGCTTGTACGGAGAGTTTTGCTATTTTATTAATTTTAATATATAATATTAGTTAATATATTTATTAATAATATTTTATTTAAAGCCCAAGAGAATGATATTTTTTAAGTATCAATCATATCAATTACAATTAATAAGCAAACAGTATTTAAAGTTGAATAAGTAAGTAAATTCGTACTAACCTTTCTTGTTATTTGTTATCAAAATATATGAGAGATTATCAGGTGATTTTATTAAAATGTAGCATAAGCCATAATCTTTGCTTCATTAACTATAGAAATGGTCAGTTCAAGTCACATGACTCGTATTACCTGCCAAAATTGACATTTATTTATGAAAATTGCACAAAAAGGCTTATTTGCTAAAATATCAAAAAGTTTATTAAAGAAAATTGTTTGTTTTTAGGCTTAAAGATGCATACCGAATTTTGGCCGGAAATTTCAATATTTATTATATAACTTTTCCTGTTTTGCAAAAATTCTATTATTCAATATAAAACGATGAGGGTCAATTTCACTGAACTATTTAATGTACAAAAAAAAACATAAGAGTCGGTAAAAATACACAAAAAGTAAAACAACAATACGCTTCTCAGTTTTAAACTGAGGTCCCCACCGCATATTAAGAATTCGTCGAGTAAAATGGGATATTAAAATATTAATCTTTTTGCAAAAAAAGCCTATATCTTATTTGATATAAAAGGTTACTCACGGCGGTTATTGGGAGTTTTGGGCCGAACAGCCCGAAACTGCAAACAAATTGAGCACTGCGTTGCAAACTTATAAATAATATTAGTAGGCATTTCTCTAAATTCTAAAATTAATCAATATGTTAACTAAAGTGAGCAAAAAAAAAACGAAGCCAAACCAATAGGGCAAATATCGGAATAAGGAAATTCATAATAAAAAACCCCGATTTTCGCTAATATGTGAAAATTAAAAATAAATTGGCGAAGTAGCGGTTGTTGGAAGTATAATATGAAACCTAAAAACTACTAGAAATGCGTGGTTTAATGAGTGGTTGAGTGATTGAACAGGAGTCCCTTGTTTCCTTGACTCTTGCTTAAAATTTTTCATAAGAGTACGTACACAAATGTATGTAAATAACACAGAAATTCTCGGAAATGATGACTCATTATAATAAAAAAAAAATTTTTCTAAACTGCCAGAATTACAATTTCGTCAACATAATTAATATAAAATGTAACAACGCTGAGTGTCGGAGACTAAAATTGTATTGTAATTTAGATAATTAAATTTTATTCAAACACATCACTTGTAGAATAAAGCAATTTTGTTTTATAAATCATCAAGTAACGACCTCGTCCTATAATGTATTTTCGCATATTAATAGCTACTGCGTTGGTTTGTTTCAAGCTATTTTTGATTAATCTACTCCTTAAGACGGAAATTCTGCTAAAGGCTAAAAAAAAATTGCTTGTTACTCATTATAACGGTTAATTTAGAGTTTATTTTTAGAGTACAATAACACGTTTCCTAAAATATCAGATGAAATATGTTAATGTTAATATTACGTAACTTATAAAAATCAAGGAATAAACATAAATGAGTTTTCAAAATAGCCAAATAAATTTAAAATTCTCGTTCATCACGTGTATAAAATGCTGATGAAGAGCTAATGAACTCTTACCTTATTACAATAAACAAACAATAGCCGAGTGCGACCTATTCAGAAAATTTTGCTGACAATGAAATAACTAGAGTTCAATATTATATTATAATATGTAATATGCAGAATAAGTTTTAGGTCATAAGTATTTAAACTCATTGTGATTATTTTGGAGCTTTGAAAAATAATGGAAGTAATATTTTTTTTACATAATATCCTCAATACCGATAAAATTTAATATAAATTAACGATAATTTGTGCGGCATTATATTTTTTTGTATGAGCTACAGAATAAACTTTTATCGATAAAATACTAAGTTTTACAGGCCTCGTTTGCTATAAATTACATTTACAATAATTATAGGGCATCAAATTTTAGTTGAATCTTATCATAAGTCTCTTATACACATAATTTTACATAATAAATCAAAACGAAAAATTATTAACCCTCGAACGTCGAAAACCGATTTTACTACATTTTGCGGAACTTTAGACAGTAGCAGCATAAGTAAGGTCACTTCTACCTTCTACCCCTAGTAAGTTTGAAATTAAGCCATGTATCTCCAGATATTAACGATAAGTAAAGGAAAATTAGAGCTGTGAAATGAGAAAACTCCGATCATTAATGGTGATATTCGCTTAGAGCAAATATTACCTTAGCTATAATTGATGGCTGATGATCACAAGGTTGTTAAAGTTAGGAATGGCATAGGAAATAAGAAAGGTTGAAGAATGTATGAGTACATAAAATTGGAATGTGCGATAGTGAATATTATACTCAAATTGTTAGGAATCCTACAGAAACGGCTTGATCACCCGCAAATGTACGAAAGTCCTGGGCGCAAATAGGTATTAATAATCTGCACAGAAAGTAGTAGGATAAAAGAAATAACGGCATTTCTTATTCATTAATGATAAGTTTAGTATTAGTACCAGCTATAAGGGCTGATGGGAAGAAGCGTGCCTAATAAATGAGAAATAATAATGAAAATAGTGCTTTTTGCACGAATCGTATAGGGTATCCGTAATATGTAATATGAATTCACAAATAATATATTTCTACCAGAATCACCAATCAGCGTATTGACTTAGCTAAATCGCTGAGGTAACTGGAAAAATAAAATATGCATAGAAAATGGAATTCCGGAATAATCGTATACTATTGAAAATGGCGACATTGTGAATTTCTGAACATCTTTTGAATATTAATAAAATGCATGCAAAATACAAAATATATAGAGTTGAAGAATGGACAGTTAACAAAAAAAAACTCGATGAACATTGGCGCGAGGCGAAATGTTGAGAATTGGTTGAAATACGTAAGAAGGCTATAAAACTTGTATAAGGAGTTAAAAAATTAATTAAGGAAGAAAGTAAAGTATTAGGTAAGAAGTGAAGATATTAAAAATCCTTAGAGAAAGAAATTAAAATGCGTTAAATAAATAAATAAAAATATAAATAATTTTTTTAAAGCTGCCTATGACGCAATAAAAATGAACATCTGATGGTCCCAATCCAATATAACCTAAAAAAAATTAATTTAATAATTTGAATCTAATAATACATCATAGTTTGAGTCTGAGCAGAATAATTAATATTTCAAACTCTTCAGTTAAAAATTAGCGAAAATATATATTCCGCATCAATACATGTCAACTTGTCGAGTGTAATCAGTCCATGATGAAACTAATAATATCCAATTAATTTTGTCTTAATTAAAATATAACTTACATTTTTATATTATACCTAGCGTACACCCGACTATATGTATAAATACCGAAAAATTGTTATGAGTGGGTTGATGTGTATGAGGTTGTTTATTTAATTTGATATTACTTTATTTTATTTATTTAATTTTTTGTTTTCTCAACTTAAAATAAAAACAATAATTTAATTAAGCAAGTACGTATCCCTACCCGCAGAGCAATGTGTTTCACAAGGGGCCATATGGAAGCCATTAGCTAGGAAGATAAGTTTAAATTGGTTGTTGTTTAAGAATGATGCAACAGGGAGTTAAATCATTCTTCAAAAAAAAGGGAGAAGATGTAGTATGGTAAAGTATCACCCTGTATAGCGGATTGTTATTATTAGTATATTGCAATTGTTTAATATGTATGTGCGAAATATGCACGCTGACGAGGCATCGTGCTATGGCAATGTACTGGATGCAGTCCGATAGACAGAGATATTATAACTAGCTATAGACGAGAGTTATAGATGGGCAAGGGTGGACCTTGTTGGTCCGGCCCTTGGGCTGTACTGTATGTAGTTATAGTAATTGTCAATAGAAGGTGTTCTTAGTACAGCGTCTTTCTTTACGCATCAACCTGGATGGAAGAGTAAGATGAACAACTCTAATAGATACGTTATTCAACCCCAAATAATAAGTTATTACAGGGAAAGCTATCTTTCTTTGGGGCGTCATTGAGCCTGCGGAAGTCGGCGCAGAATCTGGTGGAGCCATCTTTCTTCTTAACTAATACTACTGGTGACGACCATGGACTTTGAGATGGTTCTATAATGTCTTGTTTTTCCATATCCTTAAGCATCTGATTAACTTCATGCCGCTTTGCCAAAGGTATTCGTCTTGGAGGCTGTTTTATCGGCGCTGCATCACCAGTATTACTTCGATGTTACTATGTTGATGAACTATGTTAGTCGCTGTCAGACAGAGAGAAAACATTTTGATTTATTCTCAAAAGTTCCTCCAACTTGGTTATCTGAACTTTATTCATTAAATGTGGAGATTTCACTAGGTCTTGAAGTACCTTAGGTAAAGTAGTTCCAAATTCTGAAGGTGATAAGGTTGTATAGGTAAAGAATGTATTAGCAGGTTGACAGGTTCCGATCTTGTCACCTTTTTTTACTTGTTGGGGATGACCTTTTAGATTCATCATTTTGACAAACATCATGTTTCCTCTACATTGAGTTAAGGTTCTTGCTGGTAAAATTCCCTTTGCATGTAGTGGACAGTCTTGAACTGATTCTAATAAAATTACTTCTTCCTCGAAATCATCAAGCGTCGCTTTTACTAGACATTCCGAACAGGCAGGTAAGGTAGTATCTTCTAGCAAAACCACTTCTCGGATAGTGGAATTATTTTTTCGTGGCAGGTTCATAACTATTTCTTCATTTTTCGTACCGAGGACTCGTAGAGGTATGTCAAGGATCAACTTATTTTGGTTCATAACATCAAGACTATATGACAATGCAAATGGTTAAATACCCATTCACATTGCAAATTTCGACCCAGAAAATTTTCAATGTGCATGTTCATATGATTTGCACTTGATAAGCTGATAATTTTCAAATTAAACTTGACTAAAATTGAATATATCTTAGACACTGCGAAGTTCAGTTTGAAATAGAACCCATGATAAGTGTAAGATTTATTTTCTTTTATTAACTAGATATTTGTTATGCTTCTGAAAATTTTTGTATGCATAGATTTTTATAATATCTTGACAATTCTGAGACACTTTTAATTTTCCTTTTAGGATTTTATTAATATTTCTTATCCAAACGATGGATCTTTGGGGAAATATGCATCTGGGCATCTTTATTGTACTTTTTGCAACTAGGCACACAGCTTTATAAAACCATTTCGCTGAAAAAACACAACGGGAAAACACAAAACACTACATATACAAACGAGACTACATTTGGTGTCAAAGTCAAAACGATCAAAACAAAATGGATGGTGGCGTTAGTTTTGGTCACTCTCGCTCGTCCCGGTCATATGATGGTCGTTCAGTATCGTGTCTCTTCGTCGACGGCCAGCGTTTGTCGACCTCTAGGGTCCTTAGTTAGAACCACTCCGTTATTGATTTCGTCTTTAAATTTGAGTTCCCATAGACTGATTACAACTGAATCAAAATGTGGCCTCGCGGCGCGCTTATATAGCTTTTAGAAAAGGATGGAACGATCTAGAAAATTCTAGAATAATCTAAATACTGCAGGGTGAAAAGAATTAAGCCTAACAAGAATGTTTATATATATATATATATATATATATATATATATATATATATATATATATATATATATATATATATATATATATATATATATATATATATATATATAAATCTCCACCGAATTTGATACTTTATATACCACAAAGGAGTATCATGTATTATCTGTATTATATACAACCACTATTATCGAATCGGATATTTAAACGGAACACCTCCCTATTGTGCAGTTCGGATTGAAACACCTGAGAGCGATTTATCATTTTGTTTACCGGTTCGCTTATCACGTGAACCGTGGTTTTTAACTACGATTAAGTAGTAATTTTAAGTTTATTCCCTTCGATAACTCGCCCAATGCAATGTTTGATTTGGTCCAAAGTGATCAAGAAATACGCTGTTTAAATAAAGAATTTACTAATGCCCAAAAATCTCTCAGGCAGTAGAGAAAATTATTTTTGGATAGGTTAGGAAAAATTTATTTTAATAATAGGTTCCCACAAATATTTAGATGCAGAGCGCATATATCCTATGAACTAAATTTAAGAGAATTAGGAGATGATGAACAATATATAACCGAAATATATCCGTAGGATAGAAATTTAATTAAATGAGAAATGCCAATGCAGCGAATAAGATAGTGGCAAATACATTTTTTGCAAAAGATGATTTTGTTGCATAAGCGTTATTTAACGCAAAAAAAGGGAGCATTCATGGTACTAATACTGGGTACACTGAAGATCATTAATGAAATTTGTTAAGTCACCTATTAAAGTTTTGAGTATCGAAAGAATGTATCGTAGATTGAAAAGCAGAGAAAAGGAAGGGGAAACAATTCTTGTGCCTCGACAAATGATAAAGGTTACTTTTGCGAAGATGGGGAACTTCCAAAATTTGTTTTCATTGACAAATTGAGGTGTGATGTTGATACTTATTACTTCCCTGTTATGCAATGGTTTTCTTGTCTAGAAAAAAATGTTTAAAAGGAAAAAAAGTTGAAAAAATTGTGGTGTAATTAAGGAAGAGAATTCCACTTGTTATGAAAATTGTTTAAAAGTGTATCTTTATTATAATTTCAATAGTAATTCCACTGTTGATAAAAACTGTTTTGTAGCAATTAAAAACGCACTAAGGAAAGTACCATACATTCTTTGTAGTAGTTGTAGTTGTAGATATTCCGTCATATGCCAGTTTAGTTTGTAAGAATAAATTTACTTCTTTAATCGCATCACCAAGTGAATTTCCTGCTCAAAAAAAAAAAATATTTTTCATCCTACTAAAACGTATAGTTCCAATCAACGTCAGGACCAAATCCAAAAAGCGCCTAAAAACTCCGACCTAATGATTTATCAGTCTAACTTTGAAAGTAGTAGGTGGGAATATGATTAATCTTTTACTGGTACATATTACTCAACCAAATCCGCCTAATTTTGAAGATTTCAGACATAAGTTAATAAACGTTGTGTTATCCCAACTTTTATCTGCCTTCCAAACTGTTACCATTGCTGGTTAACATGGTTTCACTCAATTACTGCTGGGTGAAAATTATAGTATGAATGAACCAACTAATACACAGCTTCTTGAAAATGTACTTTCTGCTACCAAGGACTCTGCCTCTAATATAACAAGTGACCTTAAGTAATATACTGCATCTGAAAACGCACAATTATTAGAAAAAATCGAAAAACAATGAAAGCTAATTCAGTGTATTGAACAAAAGTATTCTGAATTAGAACAGCAACAACTACAATTTGATCGGAAATTTCGCAAACACAACCTAAGTATTTTTGAATTAGAATATAACTTACGAACTTCCTAAAAACTTTTTAAGGAAAAGCAAATGTTGTAATAGCACAATCCGATATAAATAATATATATCAACTTAAAAATATAAACTCTTAAAAAGCTGCTATAAATTAAAAAACACTAAATTTTTTATAGTCTATTTTACAAAGATTATAGTAGAACATTTTAAGTTGGCCAAATCTCAAATTTATTCTGCCAAGATGATCGAAATAAGCTTTTAGTAAACGGCGCGGTCTAAGCAATCAATAACTCCTTCGTATGAATGGTGGTAAACAAGGTGAAAATTGCTCAGAACAAAATCGATTGGTAAACTCTTCTAGATCGAATAGTAAACCGTCAACACCAGGTTTCGAAAAACCATCTCGTATCACATCAAAAATTTGGATGAAAAGTGATATAGTGAAGACAACATCCGAAATCGTCAAAGATGGTAAGAAAAGAGAGAGGGAGAAAGAATCTACAAGGTTAACAACCCCGCCGAGCAGTTCCTCCAAAAAACCACAAATTGGAACTGGCCCCCGCTTGACACACGTTCCAAATCCATAAAATAATTTTGTGCTTGTCGTGCAGATAGACCTAGCACGTCAGAGGAATTTTTTTTGAAATACACACACACATATAAAAATGATCGGTATATAAGAGATTATAACTTTGAAATGGTTATTTCTAATGAAATAAATCAGTTTTCTGAATTTGATGTCCACTTTGGAAAAACAATCCTTTTTTAAATATTTTGCATTTAAACGTAAGAAGTGTGAGTAAAAATATTGACCAGTTACTGGTATTGGTGGGTGCACCACTTGCTTCTGATTGCATCGTGCTTTCTGCGACCAGACACATTTTCTCTGAGACTGATATTCAGATTGATAGATACACCATACCGAATAATAATAGTAAAATTAATAAACTAAAACTTTAGAGACAAACAAATTTAAATGTATTATAGTTGAATACAGATATATTCAGGAATTCGTATTTAAAAAATGAATATATAAATTTCGTGAGTGAATTCCGATATAACCATAAATAAGCCAACACATGTGCTGTTAAAATCGGCAACATGTATTGGTCATATATTTGTTAAAACTTCTACTGACACTAATAGCGAAATAGTATCAATAATTTTGAAATTCTGTATAATGGATCATTACATAACGGTTCTTACTAAATTCTTAGATAATAGTACCAAATGTATTTTGGCCTCAGCTTGGAGGGAAATAAAAATATTAGATATAGAATTGACAATAAAAGGAAAGAATGCAAAGCGCATCATGGAATGAGGTTTACGGTGTCAGTCATGTAGAAAACACCTACAACGTGTTTATCAATAAACATTGTATAGATTTATGCTTATATATATATATATATATATATATATATATATATATATATATATATATATATATGTATATAAATAAAAAATCTAATATCGGGTATGCGGTCTGTAGGTCAAATAAATAACTAATTTACTTCTGACATCCTCTATATTTCGTCATTTATTTATGACTTCATCAGGAGGAAACGAAGTGAAGTTAATGTTTTTGTAACTTCACTTCGTTTCCTCCTGATGAAGTCATAAATAAATGACGAAATATAGAGGATGTCAGAAGTAAATTAGTACAGACCGCATATATTAGATTTTTTATTTATCTTATATATATATATATATATATCTAAAATGTATATGTATATATATATATATATATATATATATATATATATATATATATATATATATATATATATATATATATATATATATATATATATATATATATATATATATATATATATATATATATATATATATATATATATATATATATATATATATATATATATATATATATATATATATATATATATATATATATATATATATATAAATATTCGTCTATAGTTGTTAAATCTGTTTCTGTTTCCAGCTTTCAACAGCACTTTTACAATGGATATTTTAAACAGGGATGGTATAGTTCCCGTTCTTTTATAGTTTTACTTTTAATCTTGTCATGTCCAGGTGATTTATTGCTTTTCAATTTTAGTATATAGTTTTTTAGTTATTTTCGGTATTTCACCGATTTTATGAAAAAAAAGACATGGAGTTTCTTCTTTGCTTTTGATTGAAACAATGAAGAAGTTGTTAAATTTGTTTGCAATTTCTTCATTTGATGTAAATTCCTCATTTATATTGTCAGTTATTTTATTTATTTGTGCAGATTGGCTGTTTCTGTTATTTGTAAATGCGTTTTTCACGCTCCACAGAATGTTTGAGTTTCCTACATTTTTATTTATTATATCTTGATATTATCTATTTTTGACTTTTTTATTAACGAGTTAATTTTATTCCTGACGCACGAGTAGGAATCATATTGTGGTATTTGGAAAATAAGATGCACAAGTAAAAGATAATAATGGCCAGAGATATGTAGAAATATATAAACACAAACTAAAAATTATAAATGATTTCTAAAAAATACAAAGATATTTATAAGTATACTGGCTACTGGATATACAGAGGATGTGGCTGGAACTACTACATTTTAATAACAAAAGGACTAATTCCTTTTGATACAAATTCGAATGGAGTAATGAACAATGCACCAGGCAATAAAATAAAACAAAATACATACAAAGTTAATGGACTCCAGTGTTAAATTAGTTTTTCGGAGCCGGCTTAATGAGAAGCTACAGGCCGATTATTTAGCAGGCGAAACTAGGGATGGGTGATATTAGAATTTATCTAGGCGATAGCACATGACTTATTGATATGAAAAAATTTAATAAGAACTACAGAGATACCGAATATGCTACGAATACTAGATTGCGCAATGTCCCTCCTGTGTGGAGCATATTTTCAGTTCAGATGAATGAAAAGAAAGTAGCAACTTCATCTGGTATTTGTAAATCTAACAAAATCCTACGATACTGTTTCAGTTCGAACACTTTGGTAGAAGCTAAAAAGGTTCCCAGTAAATAATACCGTAATAAGAACCATAAAAGAGCTTTATGTTCAAGCAATATTCAAAACTGAACTGGGGAACAATTTCTTTGAAATGTTCTCTGTAACAAAGGTTGTTAAACAAGGTTGCTGTCTTTTTCTAATTTGCCTCAATGAAACGCTGAAGAAATTGAGAATAATCTCTTCAAGAATTAGCATTCAGTTGAACGGGGATACAACCCTATATATATTTTGCCGATGTCAATGACGAGGTGCAATAGCCCAAGATGAATTTATGACAAGAAAACTATTTAAAGAATACGAATATTTGGGTTTGTTGGCTGATCAAGTAAAGACAAAATACCAGTGCATTGGAGGTCATTTACAAGGTCTTATTTTGGAAGAAAACGAAACAATTAAAGCTTGTGACTATAGTATATCTAGGAACGGTACTAGATACCAGTGGACGTACTGACAAAGAGGTAGAAGAACGAATAATAAAAGAAAGAAAAGTAAAATAAAAGGACATCTAAAATCAATATTGTGGGCCAAAAACATTTCATGGGGAAGACCTATTATACATTTCCATCTTTACAAGTAATTATAGTATGGCTGTTAATCTCAATAATGTTATACTAAGAGACAATTATTAAATAGCCTTTCCGTTTCTGTGAGGTAGCTTAAAACTAGCTTTCAATCGATTGATAGTTTTCTTTAACTTACTTTGTTTTATATTTCCTTAAGTCATCACAATTACTAATAATAATTATTCTTTTCCGATAACGATTAGAAATATGCACATTTTAGGAAATCTATCAATTAGTCATGCCTAGACAACAATTAAAATATACCTTTATTCCACTATTTATATTGATTTTATATTTAATTTATATATTTATATTATATAATGTTTATTGCTTTTTTAAGAAAGTGCTTCCGGAAAGGCGGGATCTCCTAAATTTACTGTATCTGTAACATTGTGATGACTATTAGAATTACCTGAAAACTGTTTTGTAATCCGTATTTACAGTTGGGTTGACAATCAGATATGGTTCCATTAAGATAATCTGCCATGTTTCCACTTGCATCTCTTAAAACTGTACTTCCAGTAAATACTGCCATCAGTATGTAGGATATCGTCGTTATTAAAATTGCCAATAACGTGCCCTTGGGAATTGCTTTTTGTGGATCCTAAAAAGTAGCGGGTATATTTTATAATTAGGCATATAAAAATAATAGCAATTATTTATAAAGGATATTTAGTTCACGTTAAAAGTCTTATTTTTAAATTGTCATGGTATGGTATTATATTATATATATATATATATATATATATATATATATATATATATATATATATATATATATATATATATATATATATATATATATATATATATATATATATATATATATATATATATATATATATATATATATATTATAATATATTTCTAAATTGAAATTTCTTGGTTTTAGGTCAGTTTGTGTTGAAATAAATTAGCTCACATTGTCTTTTTGAACATTTTTCTTAACGTTTCGACCTTTTTTTAGGCCTTTTTCAAAAGTCTACAAATTTCAGGAATTTTTAAATCTTAAACTTAACTTACATAACTGTCAAGAATCTTACCTTAAACGTAGCTCAATTTTAAAAATAAAATTTCCAATATATTTAACGATTTCACTTTTACATATCTCACTAACAATTTACAATAACAACCGAAGAACATAAAATAAATAAAATGTATGCTTGGGTACTATAGAACTGATAGGTAGGTTTTACTTAAATTATTTAGATCTTTTTTGTCGTTTATGTCGCTTGTCGTTTACTAAATAATTTAAGTAAAACCTACCTGTCGTTACAATTTTATGTTCAAAAAGACAATGTGAGCTAATTTATTTCAACACAAACTGACCTAAAACCAAGAAATTTCAATTTAGAAATATATTATAATATTAGGAGGTCAAAGAAAATAAGATGTATATATATATATATATATATATATATATATATATATATATATATATATATATATATAATAGCGAAGAGCGAAATCGCGATCGTCGTTTGACTAAAATAGATCATTGCGTCTGCTGTGATGCAGAACATGTTCCAAACAAGGATCATTTTCTTGTTATGACGTTGGTGTAAGTGGAATGAAAACATACTATCATTTAATACTCCCAACGAAAGCCAGGAGTCACAATGTAATTCAATGCCGGTCGTGGTATTAGCCAGCGGAGTAGTTGTTTTTGTGATTCAATTTTGTGCCTTTGCCCTACACGGGGCTGGCTAGTCTATGGCGGCCTGATGAGCTCTAATAAGAGCGAAATCGCGATCGTCGTTTGACTAAAATAGATCATTGTGTCTGCTGTGATGCAGAACATGTTCCAAACAAGGATCATTTTCTTGTTATGACGTTGGTGTAAGTGGAATGAAAACATACTATCATTTAATACTCCCAACGAAAGCCAGGAGTCACAATGTAATTCAATGCCGGTCGTGGTATTAGCCAGCGGAGTAGTTGTTTTTGTGATTCAATTTTGTGCCTTTGCCCTACACGGGGCTGGCTAGTCTATGGCGGCCTGATGAGCTCTAATAAGAGCGAAATCGCGATCGTCGTTTGACTAAAATAGATCATTGTGTCTGCGGTGATGCAGAACATGTTCCAAACAAGGATCATTTTCTTGTTATGACGTTGGTGTAAGTGGAATGAAAATGTATATCTAGACAAAATTTTATTCTTTTGATTGTCATTTTAATGTTAAATTATAATTCTAATTGGACCTACTCTTAAAATTTTTGTAGTTGCTCCTGATGAAGCTAATAAACATTGGCGAAATATTGAGCACTTACGATAAAAAGACTTTCTTTTTTTTTCCACGGCCGCTAGACCCGAAATAAAACCTCTTCGGTCGAAAATACTTAACTTATATATATATATATATATATATATATATATATATATATATATATATATATATATATATGTATATATATATATATATATATATATATATATATATATATATATATATATGTGTGTGTTCCACCATGGTGGATTCGTACCAGTTATATCACACCTATTCTTCTAGAAAATTTAAAGTCACTTCAGAAAATAGTTTTTTACGATGATTTTTAAACTTTTTATTCGTTCGGCCTTATTGAAATTGTATCAAAATCTATATAATATTTATGTGATATAGTTTGTTTATAATAATAGTGACGCCGTTTTACAGATTGTTTATAACCGTGCAGTCGCAACAACAGGAATGAAATTTACATACTAGATTTTAGAAATTAGATTATTTTAAACACAGAACAGTTTTTTAGTCGTTTTCATTCTTAAATACGGTAGAAGTGTTTAGAAAAAAGATTATGGGCCTGATCTTGTGCATAAATCCGGAAACGAAAACTCGAAATAGAAAACGAGAGGAATTTATAAATCGTGTATTATTTTTTTTTTACATATGTTGGGCCCAATAAGATTATAACGCCAAGATGTACTCGCCTATATTCTAAAAGCCTGCTAGCCAGTGAATACTAATTTAAAAGTTTCGATGTTCATCCTTTAAGTACATTCTAATTTATGGACTAAAAACTGTAAATAAGTAACGTGGAAAATAAAACCTTTTGATATGATTCATGTTGCATATATATTTAGAATAGTTGAAGTTAATTGAATAACATTTACCTTTACTACTTTAATAGCTACTAAATATAAATTTTAAATTTCAATATTGCAGATACCTATGAATTGCATTTAGTTTCAAACCTTAAGTGTTTGTTGCCCATATTTGTGAATAAAAATTAACTTTTGCCAACATGGCAGGCGCCTGCACAAATTCGGAACTTCGTATAATATATTTTAAGGATGTTTCACTTTTCGTTCATAACTCTTTTGATCTCCACTCATAATTATACGATAAAAATAGTGAAGCTATTTTACAGAAAAGATAACGGGATGCTTCCAAGTGAGCAGGCGCAAAAACAAAAATGACATTTACATACTGTATTTTGGAATTGACCGTGATAGAAGAAATTTAAATAAAAAAATAGTTCTTGATTGCATATTATTTTTAAAAACATAATATTTTTGGGGTGGTTTTGATTCTCAAAACACGGTAGAAGTGTTTAGTCAAGTGAATCTATTTTGTACAAGAAGTTCTGCTATCAAGGGAATATGGATCCGATTTTCTGCACAAGTCTGGAAGCGATATATATTAATATTATTTATTTTATGTCTATTTAGCGAGTGGTAGCAAGTAAGTTTTTTATCCACGAATTTTGAATTCTCACGAGGTTAACAATGGAAATACAAACAAAAGCCATTGTCACTGTTAGATTGATACATCGCTGCGATATTGTGAATAATAATTGCCTTTATTGCGTTTGATGATAAATAAATATTGATAGATAATGAATATAAATTTTAGTATTCCAGGTACGAATTGTTATGAATTATATTTCTTTTAAAACCTTAACTTAGAATCTAACTTTTGACAACATTATGTGCGCCTATAATTATATGTCAAAATCTTACGAGTTTAACACGCTGGATTCTAGCACAAAAGTTAAATTTAATTAAATAAACAGTTTTTTAAATTGATTTTTTTTAATTGAATTATTCCCCCATATTGGATTTGTATAAAAAAATTACTATCTATATATATATATATATATATATATATATATATATATATATATATATATATATATATATATATATGTGTGTGTACTTACTTTAAGGTCTCCTGATATATTAGCCCCTGCAAGAATGCCAGTTGCGGCTGGGAAGAACACTGCGAAAACTCTAAAGAAATCATAATTAATGTGTTCCGATTCCCTGTAATCAGGAAACATATTTTCCCAAATCACAGTGCCTAAAATTTGAATATTTATTAGCAAGAGAATGCAACAATTATATTTTTTTTGACAGAGATTTTTAAAATTTCTTTAAACAATTCTTTATGTAAGTATTATAAACATTTGTATACTTACAAATAGGTTAACAACAAAAGAATAATAAAATATTATCATAAATATTATTTTTCTTTGTCTTATATCTAGATAATTATTGATAACACTTGTATATATAACCTCCTAGGCAGGTCTTTAAACACTCGCATCGGAGAATATCGGATAGCTCATAGCAGTCAATTAAATAATTTCTTTTTGAGCCGTCTAATAAATTTACCATAAGATGTTTCATTTTTTAGTGAAATTGTCAGTCCATTAAAAATCCTGGACGCTTCAGTAAGAAGGTTGTGTAACGCCACATTAGTTCTAGCATTATCCAAATTAATATCACATACATTTCTGAAATTATGCCCATGAACCTGATTCACATGCATTAATTCTGTATGGAATTTTCTTTTTTTTTGTGTTTATTCTATAAATTGTTTTGGATAAATTAATCTATTGATTGAATTTTTAACAAGGGATACAAATCATAGGTATAATATGTATTCTATAGTGAAGGTTAAACAGTATCGTTAGAACTTTGGCATTATTACTCAAAATGCCCAACATGAATAAACAAAGTATCCCTGTCCATGGGACTATTTTATCTTTTATGTGCTCTGTATGTAACTCTGGTTTAATTCTTCGACTAAAATAAGACCCAAATATTTAACATTATTCACCCTGTCTATTTTTTTTCGTTTATCATAATAGTAACATCATCAACTGGTTTTTTTACTCGAACTCCTTGAAACCTTATTAAAATTAAATAAAAGTAGCAACCATATTTTTATATATATATATATATATATATATATATATATATATATATATATATATATACTAATTTTGTTTTCTTGGGTATTTTGGTTCGATAGTAGGAATAAAATTAAAACAAATTTAATTTAATTTTTGTTACATTTTTATAGACGTTTCGACCATTTATGGTTGGTCTTCATCAGTATTTTTTTTGTGTGTCTGTAACAATAGAAAACCGAGATAAGATATTTTTCTTAAAAGACTATTATAAATTGTATGGACAAATTATTAATAATATTATTTTAACATTTTAGATGACTTACCATAAGAAGGATCTTTCAGAATTCATCCTTATGCAACATTTAAAAACAGCATGTTTTCCATACAACACTCAAAAACAGCACATTTAAAAACATTGAAAAGAACGTCATACAGATTAAAATTACTATAATATTAATTGCTACGAGTATGTCTATCTTCGAGCGACACTGCTTTAACTGGCAGAATGCATTCATGTGAAACGTCGGTTAAGGAATTCTATGGGTTTTTTTTTGTATATATTAGTTTAAAAAAGCAAAGATAATTAGATTTGTTTTGAACTGTTTTATTATTTAAAAGGTGATATATTGTTTATTTACTTTTGAATTTAGAAGAAAAGGGGCTAATTTAGTTTGTTTTTTTTTTATATTAATTTAATGTATATATGAAGTCAGTTTTAGAGTTATTTGATAACGTTATAATATATTTGGCTCAAATTCTTTATGTCTGTTTTGTCATTTATAGCATTGATCTCCCGTTTTATGTATAACATTTCCAGAAACTCTCTCTTTTTTTGATTAATTTCCGTATTTAGAATAGTAGTATCTTGAAAGTTAAAAGTATGTTTATATTCTGTTTCGTGATTTGTAAGCGCTGTTTTATTTTTTTTATCATACTTGTGTCCATTCAAACGATTTTTAAGATACTGTGTGGTTTGCCCTATATAGACCTTTGGGCAGTCGTTGCATTTTATTTTGTATATAGTGTGTGTTTTTTGAAACTTAGGTGTTTTTGATTTTAAAGGGGAAAAAAATTGTTTTTGTAGGGTATTGTAACTTTTGTGAGATACGGTTAGATCTTGTTTTTTAAGGGATTTTTGTAAATTTTCCGACAGTCCTTGAATATAGGGTATTGAAATATATTTATTTTTTTTGTTTTGATTGTTGCTGGGGTTAGAATTATTTTTATTAATGTTATTTAATCGGGACTTAAAAATTGAGTTTATTAATTTCATTGGGTAGCTGTTTTTTAATAAAGTATTTTTTGCTTTTTGGATAGCTTCTTGTCGAAATTCTAGATCGCTTAATTTGATTGCCCTATCCGCGAGCCCTATAATGACAGATTTTTTTTGGGAGTGTGGGTGTTGCGAAAGATAGTTTATGTATCTACCAGACCAAGTATTTTTTGTATACCACTTTGTTTTTATGCAAGTTTCTTTGTTATATAAGGTCATGTCTAGAAAATTTATTTTTTTATCTTTTTCAGTTTCGATGGTGAAATTAAGTTTTTGGTGAAAATTGTTAAACGCGTTAAGGATATATTCGCTTTTTCCTTGTGGTATGATTGTTAAACAATCATCAACGTATCTGTAGAAGAATGGAAGTTTAAAATTTAAGTTTTTAATAACGTTGTTTTCTAATTCTTCCATCACTAATTGTGCAACGACACTTGAAATAGATGAGCCCATTGCACAGCCGTCAAGTTGTTTATAGAATTTGTTTTTATGCATAAAGTAAGTGGATTTTAGAACTAATTCTATTCCTTTTAAAAATTCATCAAGTGGGATATCAGTATGTTTTTTTATATCATTCCATTTTTTCCTGATGATTTCGAATGTTAGATCAATTGGAATGTTAGTATATAGTGAGACTACGTCTAGCGAGATTAAAGTGTGGTTATTTGGTATTTGGATGTTTTTTATTTTTTCTTTAAAATCCCAAGAGTCTTTGATGAAAGTATCAGTTTTGTTTATGACATTTGCTAAAATAGTTTTCAGGAATTTTGAGAGACCATTTAGAGGTGATTGGATACATGAGATGATAGGCCGTAAGGGTATACCATCCTTATGCAGTTTTGGTAGCCCGTATATTTTTGGTGCTTGAGCGTTATGTATTTTTAAATTTTTTGCTATGGTGGGAGAAATATAGTTTTTGTTTTCCCAGATTTTGATTAGTTCATTATTTTTTTTTGTAGTATATTAGTGGGGTCGTTAGAGATGAGTTTATAAGTTTCCTCGTTATTCAAAAGGGATTCCAATTTATTATCATATTCGTTTTCATACATAACTAAGACTGTTTTGTTTGACTTATCTGGTCTTAAGATTTTTAAGTTTTGGTGCTCTTTTAAACTCATCTCTAACGACCACACTAATATACTACAAAAAAAAAAAATAATGAACTAATCAAAATCTGGGAAAACAAAAACTATATTTCTCCCACCATAGCAAAAAATTTAAAAATACATAACGCTCAAGCGCCAAAAATATACGGGCTACCAAAACTGCATAAGGATGGTATACCCTTACGGCCTATCATCTCATGTATCCAATCACCTCTAAATGGTCTCTCAAAATTCCTAAAAACTATTTTAGCAAATGTCATAAACAAAACTAATACTTTCATCAAAGACTCTTGGGATTTTAAAGAAAAATAAAAAACATCCAAATACCAAATAACCACACTTTAATCTAGATAGACGTAGTCTCACTATATACTAACATTCCAATTGATCTAACATTCGAAATCATCAGGAAAAAATGGAATGATATAAAAAAACATACTGATATCCCACTTGATGAATTTTTAAAAGGAATAGAATTAGTTCTAAAATCCACTTACTTTATGCATAAAAACAAATTCTATAAACAACTTGACGGCTGTGCAATGGGCTCATCTATTTCAAGTGTCGTTGCACAATTAGTGATGGAAGAATTAGAAAACAACGTTATTAAAAACTTAAATTTTAAACTTCCATTCTTCTACAGATACGTTGATGATTGTTTAACAATCATACCACAAGGAAAAAGCGAATATATCCTTAACGCGTTTAACAATTTTCACCAAAAACTTAATTTCACCATCGAAACTGAAAAAGATAAAAAAATAAATTTTCTAGACATGACCTTATATAACAAAGAAACTTGCATAAAAACAAAGTGGTATACAAAAAATACTTGGTCTGGTAGATACATAAACTATCTTTCGCAACACCCACACTCCCAAAAAAAATCTTGTCATTATAGGGCTCGCGGATAGGGCAATCAAATTAAGCGATCTAGAATTTCGACAAGAAGCTATCCAAAAAGCAAAAAATACTTTATTAAAAAACAGCTACCCAATGAAATTAATAAACTCAATTTTTAAGTCCCGATTAAATAACATTAATAAAAATAATTCTAACCCCAGCAACAATCAAAACAAAAAAAATAAATATATTTCAATACCCTATATTCAAGGACTGTCGGAAAATTTACAAAAATCTCTTAAAAAACAAGATCTAACCGTATCTCACAAAAGTTACAATACCCTACAAAAACAATTTTTTTCCCCTTTAAAATCAAAAACACCTAAGTTTCAAAAAACACACACTATATACAAAATAAAATGCAACGACTGCCCAAAGGTCTATATAGGGCAAACCACACAGTATCTTAAAAATCGTTTGAATGGACACAAGTATGATAAAAAAAATAAAACAGCGCTTACAAATCACGAAACAGAATATAAACATACTTTTAACTTTCAAGATACTACTATTCTAAATACGGAAATTAATCAAAAAAAGAGAGAGTTTCTGGAAATGTTATACATAAAACGGGAGATCAATGCTATAAATGACAAAACAGACATAAAGAATTTGAGCCAAATATATTATAACGTTATCAAATAACTCTAAAACTGACTTCATATATAAATTAAATTAATATAAAAAAAAACAAACTAAATTAGCCCCTTTTCTTCTAAATTCAAAAGTAAATAAACAATATATCACCTTTTAAATAATAAAACAGTTCAAAACAAATCTAATTATCTTTGCTCTTTTAAACTAATATATACAAAAAAAAACCCATAGAATTCCTTAACCGACGTTTCACATGAATGCATTCTGCCAGTTAAAGCAGTGTCGCTCGAAGATAGACATACTCGTAGCAATTAATATTATAGTAATTTTAATCTGTATGACGTTCTTTTCAATGTTTTTAAATGTGCTGTTTTTGAGTGTTGTATGGAAAACATGCTGTTTTTAAATGTTGCATAAGGATGAATTCTGAAAGATCCTTCTTATGGTAAGTCATCTAAAATGTTAAAATAATATTATTAATAATTTGTCCATACAATTTATAATAGTCTTTTAAGAAAAATATCTTATCTCGGTTTTCTATTGTTACAGACACACAAAAAAAAATACTGATGAAGACCAACCATAAATGGTCGAAACGTCTATAAAAATGTAACAAAAATGAAATTAAATTTGTTTTAATTTTATTCCTACTATCGAACCAAAATACCCAAGAAAACAAAATTAGAATATATATGTATAAAAGGTTCAGAACTAAACAAAAAAAAAAAAATCTCTAAAAATATATATATATATATATATATATATATATATATATATATATATATATCAAAAACTAACCATTAAAACCAACAAATCCTTTAGCTTTTACTTGATCACTTCCTGGTCCAACTAAAGATCCAATTAAAAAGTCTAAAATGGCAACTAGAAGAATAACCAGTAGAACTAGTTGTGCCTAAAATCATGAAATAAATGAGAAAAATTATTATAATAATATGTTTCAGTAAAATGAATTTAGAGTACTAGTGTAATTGTTATTCAAATTGAAATGTCACAAATATATGTATTGCATATAAAATAGCATTTAAGATGTTGTTATATTGAACCTCAATTTTAAAGGTATGACCCTTAGATTACTAGTAGAAGAAACGAGGGAATTTTTATGCGCCACCTAACACGTCGAATTCGCTAGTACGTCAGTCGCTAATGTGGTTGAATTAGTTCCAGTAGCGTATTAAGCATTTGAGAGGCCAAAGGCACACCTTAGCGCTTGGAGTCTCCTTTACCCACAAAAGTTTTCTTTTTAAAGTTCGATATTTTAAAAGATTTTTTTAGATTTTGTTATATATTAGGTTAAGTATCTTTAAAAGTGGTACATAATTATGAAATGTCGGACTTGCATTGTCTTGCATTGTCTTTATGGCAACGTTTAAACTAGTGTAGTATCTCTGTTCGTTATCAAGCTCGAGTTAAAAGCTAATCATAAGATTACGTGCTTATGTACTGAGAGTGTGCGGTGATGCGTGAGCTTCGCCCTCTAGTCACCAAGCTTGAGTAAGTCAGTGCGACCTAGAACGGTCACCAAACATGAGCTATTTTAATGCTTGACTTGATGACAATTCTGTTGTTACATTCAAAAGATGTCACATCTTTGATTTTTTTTTCTCCCTGCTGTTATTTGTATATAATTTTACCCTCTGACCACTAAATTCTATGCGTGCTCGGCAATACTCGATTTTGGTGTCTTTTCGGTTAGTGGAGGTAAGCTTATATACGATTCACTCACAAAAGATAATAATAAATACCGATTTTTCGATTACTGATTGAATTTGATTTGGTTTTAGTTAAGAATGTCCTTGGCGCATTTCCGGATATGAATGCTGTTTTTATTTTTCTTATTTGCCGAATCACCTCTGAAATTCCTCTGACATCCGAAATTAATATAACACTGATCTTTAGTTATGCTTACTGTTCTTCTCTCGAAATTTGGAACTTGTATTAAAAATCTACTTTTCGGTAACCATCTTGCATGAGATCTTCTTTAATATAGTTGATTTCTGCGTCTAGGTGCTTATCACCAGTGCTCTATCATATAGAGGCTTTTTGATGTCTTGCTTCGTAGCTGCAGAATGGTTAGATTTCTGGTTGAGGTACTGTTTCGTTTGTGTAGGATTTCTGTGAAGTTCTTAGTACCTGTTATCCATTCTTTGAACATCAAAAAAGGGTAAACTTAAATCTAGCTTCTCTCTCCATAGTGAACTTTACAGTTGGGACACTATTCAAATGATCTAAGAAACCTTTTTTAATGTAATCGTTGTCTGTATCCTAAATGATAAAGGTGTCGTCAACACATCGCAACCAAAGCCTGGCACTACTGTAGAGAGAGATTAACCCATGGAAAGGCAGTTGTCCTGTGCGTAAAATATATCTTCTAGTTAGAAGTAATCACTGAGAAGACAACATTCTAACAAATCGATTACTCCCTCCAACGTGGTTCCTCAAGAGCTTAATAGTCCCTATGCTTTGTTTTGATGACAAAGCATAGGGATTTATTTCAGATAATCTTCAGAAAGTTTCATGACTAGTGGGCGGGGTTTCATACATCACTGCACATATTTTTTATACCTAGTATATAATGTAGTTTTAAAATTAGCATTTAGTGTGCACTTGTAAGTCCGACAAGCAAGTTCTTTTCTTAGATTAAGTAGTTTAAATGACTGAATTCGCTTAATGAATTACGTAAAGTACGCCGCTGACATTACGGATAGGCATGGTTGATTCCTGATTTTCGTTGTGAGAAATAATATATTTTTTTAATTTCACATTACACCTAAAGTTTGGCACACAAATCTGAGTCTATGAAAAGAATGTAACTATGGAAACGGTGCAATAATCATTCGAGGTTAGCTCAAGCCATAACAAGCATACCTGCTATAATCCCTGTCTGAAACATGTCATCTGCAATGCCTCAGAAGCAATAATGTTTTTCAAACGAAGATCGCGATTTGGCTGTTTTCAGAGGCCATCAAGCCGCCAACTGGTGAGCCCCTTGTAGAGCAAAGGCACAAAATGAAATCATAGAAACAACTATCCCGCTGACTAATACTATGCGATAGTGCGCATATATTTTTTTTTTCACGTTGCACAACACGTGATATGTCGTAGCGATGTGTTCGTGTTGCCACTTGAAGATACAAAGTTAACAGATTTTCTTACGTTGTTCGATGTTTTAATATTAGATAGGCAATTAGTACGTAATTAGTATTTTAATCATGAAAATAATAAACTAAGTATAGGTATTATCGGCGTCTTTATTATATTTATCTAATATTTTTGTGTGAAAAATATTTTTGGTAGGGTTTTTTTTAAGGCTTCCTTTAAGTTTCTAGACAATACCATATTTTTTTAAAATTAAAATTTAGTAGTGTAAAAATGTTACTTTATTTATTACGGTTGGTTCTGGGGCATCGCAATAGCTTCGAGCTCGCCACGCGTAGCTCTATTTTCAACATTAAATTAAAATTATTAATAAGAAAGTAGTCGGGACTTTTTTAACGGAAATTTTTAATCTTAAGAATCTTTTTTTTCTTAAATGGTAATAGTTTCCGAGTTTTTTGTTATCTTAATTTATTAATAACTTTTGAAATTGTTAATGTGCGGGTTTGAAACTTATGCACATTTTTTTAGACATCATTCCAAATCCAATGAGCCCCCACTCAGCAAGCTTTCAGTTTAGAGCAGGCACGTAGCCAGTGGGGGGTGGGGGAGGTACATGAGTTCTGGATCTTCCCTGTTAGTGTGTTCTGGTTTTTTCCATAATTTATTATAGGAAAGTAAAATTATAATTACCTCTGATTAAACAGTTTTCGCCACGTGGATTAAAGATGAAGCTGAATATGATAAATATGAAGATAGTGAATTATGATTGATTGACTATCTTTGATTTCTGTATAAACTTGAAAAAGTAACCTCAGAAAAAAAAAGTGATGTAAAGAAGATAAAGTTCGATTATGAAAGTCATGAGTGATATTTAATATTCTCAAAAAATGGAGATTTAAGAAAAACAAAATATTCTTTAAAAAGTAGACATAATTTTTAAAGTTTCGAAAATTTCGAGAAGTTAAAAAGCAAAATGAGAAAATTAAATTATTATTTGCCACGTAAAAAAACTTTTTGTCAATTCAGTAATATTGTCTCGTATAGTGTATGGAAAATAAGACTATACGGACAAAGTGAATAAACATTTATTTATTTACTGACTTCAAAAAAGGAGGATTTTGTCAATTCCACCCTATACCTCCCTAGGGGATCTATTTTTCCTCAGGTTATTTCGTTTTTTTATATAATATTAGTACCGTGATTCCATCAAACATTTTATAAGTAATGGATTTATAGCTACTTGCTTTTTTATTAGGGAGTTCCAAAATTTTAACCTAGAAAATCTACGCCTTGAAAACTTTAAAGCTGACTTCTCCTGTGAAAATGAGTATAAATGGAACTAAAAAGAATGAAATTTTTTTTTAAATGAAACCGACATGGAAAAAAACACTAAAAAGTAAAAAATATTTTATTTTATTTTAAAATTTGACTTTTTGAAATCGGCGTATAACTAATAAAGATAGTAACAAGACATTATACTCGTGGTATAATGTTCTATAATACACTCAATGCATAAATCTCTCTTTGCAATAAGTAATTAAGAATTGGTTTAACGGCAGCTTCATAAAATCAAATTTTCAGGATAAACTGAAATATTATTTCTTACTTTTTAGTGCTTTTTTTTTAAGTCGGTTTCATTTTTTTTAAAGTTGTCTAAAAATACGATTAAACACGTAAAACCGTAAGCATACTAGGAAAAAACATTTTGGAACAGCTTGCAGGTAAAAATTAAATTTTAAACATGAATAGCTAATTATTATAAATTTGGTCCCCGGGAGTGTTACAATTTTTCCATTGACAGGAGATGTCAGTGGGGGAAATTTATTTCCAGTTTCCAGAAATTTTGCAAAAGTTTGCATTTTTTTGCATTTGCAGAGTTCAATGTCAAATTTGGCTAGTTCAGAACTCCTCACCTAACCTGCAACTCAACTTTCCTCCTGAGTTTTGGCCCTCCAGTAATAAGAGTTTTTTAAAACAAATAACTAATTATTGTGAAAAACAATAAAATTAGCTGTTCGCCCGCCTAAAATATAGGGAATTAAGATGTGAACATGTGTATAACAGTTCTGCTATATCAGAGTAAATAAACAGAAACTGTTAAACAGTATTTTTTTATGAAAACAAAAACCATATTACCGTAATAAACTTACCTTGGCTTCCCATTCCATTCCAACCACAACTATAATTGTTAGAATTACTATTGTAATACATCCAATAATTCTAATATCATGTATTTTATCTTGGACAATAGAAAGCTGAAAATTAGATAGTAAGTCTTGCATTGATTCGCAAAATCCCACTACATACATAGCACACGCCACCGCATTGGCTAAAGAAAATATGAGTCCTATAGACCCTCCAAATTCGGGACCTAAGCTTCTAGATATCATATAATAGGTTCCTCCTAAAAATAATATTAAGTTGATAACATTTGAAACATGTAACAAGAAATACACTTTATATCCTGTATTCATGCATACGTTACGTAACTATTGCTTTTGTTCTAGTTGTAGTTGGTTTTCAATAAAAATCGGGAATAAGTTCATTATTTTTAAAAAAATATATTTAAATTTCAAATCTTTCTAGTTTTAATTAAGGAATAACGTGGCATGGTCTTTCATTAACGCTAAAAAGTCGCCCAGTTCTCTATCTCAAACATTCGAGTATGACTCCATTCAGTACAATGATCCAGATGACATAGCAAATGTATTCGCAAAATTCCTCCAATCCTAACTCTCTTCGTTCTGTCGTTGATTCCCTGATTGAAGGATATACTTGTGGTCCTGACAGGGTATTCTGTTTTGTTGCTAAGGACTGTGCCGCGGTGTTGTTGAGACCTTTATCTTTCATTTTACGGACAAATAAATTTCCCACTGTCTGGAAGGAAGCAGAATTACTTAAGTTTTCGAAAAAGGCAACAACAATGAAGCATGTAATTCTAGGCCACTATCTATAATATCAATTTTTGCTAAAGTTTTCGAAATAACTGTTTATGTTATATGTATATTTTCACAGCTAAGCAATTTGATTTCTCCAAAACAATATGGCTTCTTTAACAAGCGGAGTACAACAACTAATTTAGCTTCGTTTACACAGGTTGTGAGCCGAACATTGGATACTCAGTTGTAGGTTGACACGATTTATAAGGACTTTTCGAAAGCCTTATAAATCATTCCATTTTGTTGCACAAATTGAGTAATTTGGGAATTAACCATAACCTGCCGAAGTTCTTCAGATCCGTATTTGAATGGTCGGTTGCAATATGTAGAGACTTGTGGTCATAAATCAGAGAAATTCAGGGCAACAAGCGGTGCACCACAAAGGTAGTAAACAATTTTTTAGAGTAATAAAGAATCAGAATTTGGTTGGCGCGCTACCGCGCGCTTTCTTTACAGCGAACCTAACCAATCCTGACCTAACCTAATCCATATTTTTATTAATTATCAGTATTGTTAAAAATATAATTAAAACATATACGCCTCTTCCAAAGCCCACCGGACTAGGAAGACCATGCTAAATATTCAACAAAACTTGTTTATACTCCTTGGAAATAAACGACGAACCAATAGGAAGCACATTGAACAATCTGTGTTGTGATTGGCGGGTTGCCAGAGAGAATTAGGATATTATTTAGGTTGCAGTGTTACGATTAGTGTGATATCGATATATAGATAGGTCAGCGACATATCATATAATAATAGCCAAATAAAAAAATATCCATAGTTATCTTGAGTGCCGATACGTACTCAAGAATGCCGACAGGTAGCCGATAACTAGAACATTACGTATTTACAAAGGTGAGAACCTTTTTGTTGCCCTACAATATATTTGTTTGTCGATAGGTAGCAATACCTATTGATAGGCGATAGGTAAATTCCGTTACCGCTTATCCCTGACTCGAAAAACGAGAGCGCGTACTGCAGTAGAGTTGGTTGTAAATCAAATGAAAGAAAAATACATTTCAAAACATAGGATTTATGTTGATAAAAACTGGAATTTTGTTTTTGTTTTGATGAATACTGTCACCCTTTCAAAGTTTGTTACCCTAATTTTTTCATTTTAATTATATCATATATAAAGAAATAATTTTACGTATCGAAACGTCATTTTTAAAGCAAATTTTAGAATTTTGATTTTAGCGCAAAATGCCTAAAATGGGAAGGTAAAACACCATGAATCGACCTCGGAAATATAATATTATAAGATGTCGCTAAAAAAACAATTAGGCATGGACTTGAATTTGGCACGATTAACAACAAATTTTGGCGGGAAATTTATGTTATGAAAGGTGGCTATTTCTTTTGGTTTTCTTGTTTTAGATAGAATGGAAGCTCTACGGCTGTTGGCAATTAAGAAATCATGGTTCTTGGGATTAGTGTCAAAATAGAATAATTTCGACTTCGACTACACGAGGCATCTTCAGGGATCTTTACTTCCTGAGATCGGAACACTCAATGCTTCGTGCAATCAAAGGCGAAATGTCGGAAAGTAATTCCGTTTTGACATAGTCTAATCCCAAGGACCATGATTTCCTAGAATTTACCGGTAAATAAAATTTACTCTATATATTCTAGCTAAAATATTTTACCTACCTCCTTTTATTACTCCATTGGTACTGATTGCAGACATAGATAATGCTGTAATTGATGTAACCACTGTGGTAATCAGTATAAGCAAAACCGCTTGAGCTACAAGAAAAGTAATTTTTAAAAGTTCCTATTCTCAAAATAAAGACAAAAATGTTGTAATTTTTTCAAATTATGTTCCGCCAACTTGCAACAGCTTAAAAAATAATTCATGTACCTAGTCAAAAATAGAAATTAGACACTAAAGACATCAAAACTTTTTTATAATTTTGAAATTACTGATAAATCAGGCTTTTAAAATCCGAAAAGTTAATACGTTAAAATGTTTTAAAAGTATATTTGATTTAGATGGAATGTGTTGGAAATATTTTGGTGTTTTGTTTCTATTTTTTATCCATTTTATTAACCTCTACATAGAACATTATTTGGAGTTACTATTTTAAATAATAAATAGAATGCAAAACACACTAAAAAATCATTCAAAATAATTTAGGTAAGTAGCACAAATCCCCATATCAAAGAAATATTACATATTTACATGATTACCGATATCATAACAATTAAAAATAAAAATTTATTTGTTTAGCATTATTAAATATTTTATATCTTTGATAATTTTACTTTTTATCATCTTCAGTACACTAAAAAAATAATAATTATTGTTATCGGCAACGGTTTTTTGTCCTTGATCTTAGTTTGACTTCATTTGTACTTACCTATTCCAGCTTGTCCGACAACCCAAGATAATCTGAGGAAAAGCATAACACCCCAAATATTTAACAAACATCTTATCAAAACTCCCTGAATCCATCCGAATTTTAACTGTCCCTCTATATTAGTCAATTTACCATTTAGAGTAGCTGTGCTTTGTTCTGACTAAAAAAAAATAAAATATATTATAATATATCCTTGTGGTGGTAGATGTATAATATAATAAAATCAAACAAAATAATAAAATCGATCACACCGAAATAAATGATAGATGGTAGAATTTAAAGCTTTGTTTGGCAGCAAAATGAAAAACGGAAAAAAAAACTATATAGTAAGGCTGTCAAAGATGAAATAGTAGATATAATGCCAAAAAAAAAAAGAAAATCTACAGAAAGAAATAAACCTGGAAGACATAAACATGGAAATAAAGACTATCAAAAACCTTAGAAGCGTAGGAGTAGCTGTATCATGTAATTCTAATGAAGGTTTAAAAAGACTTAAAGAGACAGGAACAGGAAAACTTGGAAATGAGTTAGTAAAAATACCAGAGAAAAAAGGACCGATAGTTAAAATAGGTTGTCAAAACAGTATAATGTATTATGATGTGAATACATAAAAAATACTAAGTATTATAGAGCAGAACGAAGGCATAGAAAACAAATTAAAATTGTTTGATATGGAAGTGGCAAAAAAGATGGTGAAAACATAATTTGCCATAATAAAATTGAATAGTAAGTTATTTAATAATATTATTGGAGAAATAAATGAGTGATTGAATATGGGCTCGACCGTTTGTCGAGTATAGGAACACTTTAATATCACAAGATGTTTTAAATGTGGGAAATTTGGCCACAAAGTTGAAGAGCGTACAGTAGATTCATTATGCTTAAAGTGTGGTGGTATTGATCATGCAATGAAGGATTGCTCTATTTTAGTGTGAACTGCCCTACACTGAAAAAAGAACAAAAATCTGTTGCTGAAAAAATCAAATATGCAGCATAGCCAATGGAGACTACAGTACAATATTATATCTTAATTCTCAATATTACCCCTCCAATGGAGATGAAATGATAGAAGTAACTGAAACTAGTAATTTAGGAATTGTATGCCTATCAGAAACTGATGTTACAGAAGATATCGAGGACCATGAACTTTACATAAATCACTATAACATGGAAAGATATAATTCTCACAGCCGTAGGACGGGTGGCGTAATGATTTTTATAAAAAAACAATATAGATTATATATTGATTTATTTAACCTCGAAGAAGCGTCCATTATTATGAACACTATTTTATCATTTACTATTAGCCAGCACTGCCACATTTATACAGCATTTTAATGAATGTTTTGAAATTTTTAACAGCAGGAAATCTATATTTGTGGGTGACTACGCTACAGTCTGGGTAGCAGATTCATTTTACACTAGCCAATTGAAAAACATAGTAGTAGGACTTCAATAGAAGAAACAATTAGTGAATAAAAAGACTCGTAGTACAAAAATGTCCGCAACCCTGATTGACTTAGTTATCACGAATGAAGATATTGACGTTGAGGCACTGGATACACCAAGTATCACAGATCAATTACTCTACCAGTTTTTGAAGAAATCACCAAAATAACAAAAAGAAGAAAACTTGACATTTTCCAATTTAAACGAGAACTTAAAAACAATTATGTAAAAGATCACTGTAACCCAGATATATTTGTAGGGGATATAGTAGCTGCCCTTGATATACTGTCACCAAACACGATGTGCACCTTAAACACAACTAAGGGTGAAAATATATGGAATAACCGAGAAATAAAAAATCTTTCAAGAGAAAGAGATAGTTGCTATAAAAAGCAAAACTGACAAATATCCTTGAAGACTGGGAAAAGTACCGAAGAATAAGAAATGCGGTAACAAATTTAATCAGACGATCAAATAAGAAGTATTATGAAGTATAAATTGAGCAAAATAAAACATGACTCCGGAGAACTGTGGAAAAACCATTATAAAACCACAAAAATAAATGGTATAAAAAAGTATAATATTTGAGAGTGGAAAGGTGAAAGATGAAATGTTTAGAGCACAAAAATTTAATGAACAATTCCTAGACAGTATCGGATGTAATAGTACGGTCTATGGATTGCAATACTAACCTTAAGCTTGCTCAAGACGAGAATAATGAAGACGCGATTGAAAAAAGGGAAAATTTCACAGTTACAACTAAAAAAGAGTTGGAAAGGATAGTAATGACATTAGCAAAAAGGGGACAGATGAAGGTGTAAGTGTTTTATTTCTGAAGAATTCATTTGATGTGGTTGGAGAAACCATGGTGAATGTGATAAATAAAAAGTTTTAGAAATTGTTGAAAACTGGACCATCATTTACAAAAATAAGGAACTATAATTGATGAACAATGAGGACTCAGGAAAAAGCATGCTTGTGAGCCAGCATTGCAGTACCTGTTGTCGGAGTGGAAAGATCTTGAGCAGAGGTGTTGTCGTTTTCATCGACTTTATCGAACTTTTGAGACAATGGACCGAAATAAATTGTGCTGTAAATTAAAATTATACGGACTTACATGAATGGTTGCCATGTGGTTTGAATCTTATCTGATGGAAAGATTTCAAAAAACAATGTATGGTGAAAGTTTTTCAAATGAGAACCAAACAATCTATGGTGTGCCCCAAGGCTCAGTATTGGGGTCAATTCCTTTCATCTTATATATAAACAGAATTAAAAGTCAAATAAATGATTGTTGTATAGGTTTATTTGCAGATGTTACGATATTAGATGTCAAAAACGAAGATGTTAAAATAATAGAGAATACCTTAAATAGTAGTTTAAATAAATTGGTAAAATGGATAGAAAACAAAAGCCTTAAAACAAATTCATCAAAATCAAAGGTAACGTTGATAACAAGAAAATGTGTTACAAATATTGAAGATGAAAAACTTGAACAGGTCAAAGAGATGAAATATTTAGGGGCTATTATGGACTATCAATTAAATTTTAAGGCACATTTTCAATACTCAGTAAAAAAGTATACTTTTTGTCTAGGATTGGCCAATTTGTTTCCTTGTTTACCAGAATAACTGTGTATAAGTGTATTGTTTCTCCACATTTTGAATATTGTGGTAGTTATATATATATATATATATATATATATATATATATATATATATATATATAAAGTTTATAATTAAACATCCTAATATTCAATCGGACATGTGTAGGAAATGCTACCAAAAATCAGCCAATTGTCATCAACGGGTCTGGTAACCAAGATCTGGAAGAAAGCCTGGTAAAAATAAAACTCCATAAAAACAGCTATATTCACCTCCAGAAAGCACTCGTTTTGGATGCCTGCCACCAGGAAATTTTTACAGAAAGGACCTGTCACTCAAATACCTACATACCAAGAAGAAAACTTTCCCGAGAGTCATAAAATAATAAGGGTCTCTGATGAAGGTGTTATGCGCTTGAAATCGAGAGAATCTATAAACGAGACCATCTGGTCTATATACCGTGGACAAGAAAGTATCGAATATACATAACAGTTGCATGCCGATTTTTATACCCACAACTGCAAGTAGCGCAGCACAAAAAAAGTCTAAAGAAGAACCAAATTAAAAACTACCTAGACTGGACTAATTATTGTTCCCTTTGCTCCTGAATGTACCTACGTTAAAAAGTTACTTGGGAACAGAACAGAACGCTCTCTATAATATAGTAATTCAGGATATAATAATCGGAAGGTCTCAATTGCGTCCGGTTCGCGCCGTGACGTGATTGGGTGCGTAGATTTTTAAATTGTTTATGGAGATGCATGTCGTTTCTAGCGTTTAGACATTATATTACCATTTTTTTCAATTAAAAATGTTTTTCTAACGTATAACTCACTAAAATAAAAAACTTATGACATGGTAGTTATATATTTATTTAATAAAAATACAAAAAATACGCTAACGAAGGAGTTAAATTTGCATAAAATCCGACAGTATTTCATTGTATACTCTTGTTTTGTTATACATGTTTATATTAAGTTCAATTTAAAACTAAAAAATGCTATAATATATGTGTTTTTTGATAAGTACAGGGACGTAACTAAGTCGCATTTGAAGGGAGGAGGTCTAATTAAATATAGTCTTATTCTGTAGAAAAACTCTATTTTTATTAAAAATGTTGACCATTTCGTCCAGATTTACATTGTTGTCTTTTTTTATATAAATTAATAACATATAGGCATCTTTTAACAAAATGTCTTGAGCATATCCGTGCCAAATTTGTATTAAATTTAGCTTTGCGTTTACACAAACGAGTCTATTCACGTAAACATTTTTTGTCTTTGGGGAAAGTAAAAAACCTTATATTCCTCTCAAAATTCTTTGCCTGATTATCCCCGTCACACCCGAACACCGCACACCTCATTTTTATTGTTGTTTACTTTTGTTATTGTTGTTATGTTATTAACCAAAAACAAAAATGTTCTGTTTGTAAATAATATTCCGAAAATAATATGATTTTAGGATCCCGAAATAAAAACCACTAATATAAGCAAGCATTTATTTCAAACTGACTCTCAAAGGTATGCGCGTATTCGATACCAGTTATTTACAGTTGTTTGTTGTACACTATGGTCACATATAGAGGGCGACGTATTTTTAAGTACAAATATAACATCTCTCCTCTTAAAGTAGTGTGAATACTTATATGTATACAATTTTTTACTCTAGGCCAACGATT
Organism: Kuschelorhynchus macadamiae; assembly: GCA_030620095.1. Taxonomy (NCBI): domain Eukaryota; kingdom Metazoa; phylum Arthropoda; class Insecta; order Coleoptera; family Curculionidae; genus Kuschelorhynchus; species Kuschelorhynchus macadamiae. The sequence continues at coordinate 266,872 of JAUTXW010003787.1, forward strand.
AATCTGTCTGGTAGCTTTAATTTGCTGCGTCGTCTTAATATTTTATCAGTTATTTGACTTGTTGACGCCACTGGTTCACTAATTAATTCCGCACTGTCACTAACACTATTTTCAACATCGTTTAAGTTATCTTTATTGTGTAACTCTAAACTATTGTCTAGTTCTGATCGCGGAATAATGGAAATGTCTGTCTGTCCCAAGGACTGTTCCTTAATATTATCCTTATTATTAAAATTTCGTTTAAGTTGGTTTTTATGACGCTTCCATTGCATTCCGCTGTCAGTTTTAATTACATATGTTCTTTTTCCTAAAACCTTGTTAACAACCCCAGCACACCACCGCGGCTGATTTGCTCTAAAATCTCGAGCCCATACCCTATCATTAATTTGGAAATAAGAAATGTTTTTGGAATAATAATATTTCTTTTGATAATCGTGTTTCTTTTTTATAACTGCATTAGTGCAGGGCAACAATAAATCAAACTTAGTTCTTATTTTACGGTTAAAAATTAATTTTGAAGGTTTTTCTCCCGTAGTAGTGTGTGGAGTATTACGATGATGAAATAAAAAACGATTAATTATTAAATGTATATCACAAGTAAGTATTTCATAACGTGCTTTCAATATAGCATTTTTTATAATTTTGACTGCACTTTCACCTAAACCATTAGTCTGTGGATAGTAGGGAGCACCTGTAAGATGTTTTATACCACTACTAGATAGAAAATTTTGAAAATCATCAGATGTGAAAGTTTTTGCGTTATCAGTGCATATTTCCATAGGCAACCCAAATCTTTCAAAAAGTTCACGAAAAACCTTTATTGTTGTAGTGGCGTTTAAATTACTTACTTCCTGACACTCTATCAATTTTGTTGTCGCATCTTGAATAACTAAAAAATTTCTATTAAATATTGGTCCGAAAAAATCCGCATGAAGCCTTGTCCAAGGCTCTTTCGGCCAATCCCATAAAGCTAAAGATGTTTTAGCGGGATTACTAGCATAAATTGCACATGTACGGCAATTTTTTGGCAGATATTCTATTTGACTATCAATTAAAGACCACCAAAAATACGACCTTGCCAATGCCTTCATTTTAACTACGCCCATGTGCGTGCTGTGTAATTCCTCTAAAATTTTATTCTGAAAATATTTCGGTATAACCAAACGATAACCCCACATAAGGCAATTCTGTTCAATAATTAGTTCATTTTTTCTAGAAAAAAATGGCTTGAATTCCTGCGTTGGGTATTTATTTGGCCATCCATTTTGTACATAAAATATAATTTTACTTAGCAATGTATCTTTAAAACTAAATTTTTTATTTGTTCAAAATTTATTGGAATATTTTGTTCCTCCACGATATTAAGATAAAAAATATTTTAATTTAGGTTAAAGTATAAAAACTCGTCCTGAATGTTATTTTTATTTTCCGTTAAATTCCTAACTGGAAGTCGAGACAAACAATCAGCAACATTCTTTTCCGAGCTAACGTATTTTATTTCATAGTCGAAACTTGACAAAATGTGAGCCCATCTTTGTAGTCGGTTTGCAGCAAAAATAGGGATTCCTTTCTTTTCTCCAAAAATCGATAACAATGGTTTATGATCTGTAAACAAAATGAATTTTTTGTGACACAAATATTGAAAAAATTTCTTAACACCAAAAATAATTGCTGCTGCTTCTTTATCTATTTGAGAATAAGATAATTCAGCATTATTTAGTAAGCGCGAAGCAAAAGCGATAGGCCTCTCTGAGCCATTGTCATAAATATGGCTTAAAGTAGCCCCAAGAGCAAATTTTGAGGCCTCTACAGTTAATTTTATTTTCTCTTCAGGATTAAAATGTGCTAAAACTGATGCTGAGAGCAATAAGTTTTTTGCTTGATTAAAACTATTATTACATTCGGTGTTCCAGATCCATTGGGCATCTTTTTTTAATAAACTATAAAGGGGTTTTAAAATGCTGGAAGCATTTGGTAAAAATTTACAATAGAAATTAATCATTCCGAGAAATGATTTTAATTCAGTTATATTTTTAGGAATAGGAGACTTTTTTATGGCTTGCACTCGTTCCTCGGAGGTATGCAAACCATCCCTATCTATTTTATGCCCTAAATATTGAACTGAATCCTGAAATAAACAACATTTTTCCTGTTTAATTTTAAGACCACATTCTTTCAAACGTTTAAAAACCTTTTCCAGGCGCTCCAAATGCACCTGGTCATTTTCCCCTGTAATCAGAATATCATCCAGGAAGCAAACTACTGGATCCTTGCTTCCTGGATGATATTCTGATTACAGGAGAAAATGACCAGGTGCATTTGGAGCGCCTGGAAAAGGTTTTTAAACGTTTGAAAGAATGAAAGAAAATCAGTTCAATATTTAGGGCATAAAATAGATAGGGATGGTTTGCATACCTCCGAGGAACGAGTGCAAGCCATAAAAAAGGAATGGAATTACAAACATTTGCTCCATAATACTCTGAAATATAGAAGGAGCACTAGTCACCCCATAAGAAAGTCTAGTATAGGAAAAGAATCCCTTATGAGTTGCTATTGTGACAAGTTTTCTAGATTCTTCGCTTAATAAAATTTGTTGATACGCCTCTGATAGGTGAATCTTAGAAAACTTGACTCCCCCTTGAAGTTGAGAAAATAAATATTCAATACGTGGCAAAGGGTAACGTTGAACCTCTAAGCAGGGGTTCAAGGTAACCTTGAAATCACCACAGATCCTTATTGTACCATTGGGCTTCAAAACTGGCACAACTGGGGTAGCCCATTCCGAAAAATCAGTTGGCACCAAAACACCATTTTTTATTAATCGTTCTATCTCAAGTTCGATTTTAGGCTTAAGCGCAAAGGGCACTGGCCTTGGTTTAAAACATTTCGGAATAGATCCCTGTTTAAGTCGCAACGTAATATGAAATTTGTTAAATGTGCCAATTTTGGAGTCGAAAATCTCTTGATATGTATGTAATAATTCGGAGATTTTATTATTCTTTGCGTTTGAAAACATTTTAGACTTATTTGCCTCACTAGAAACATATTACTTTTAGAAATACCTAAATTTAACATATTCAGGCCATTCCTGCCAATCACAGGAGGGCCTCCGTTTTTTATAACATATGTTTTCAAAATAAATGGCTCCTTTTCATAGGCTTATACATATATAATCCTTAAGAGCTAAATCATTTTTATTTAATTTTTTTGACTTAAAATGTTTGAGATATAATTTTTTCCGAAATAGCAAAGCCGGAGTCGGCCTCAAAATTTAAAGGTATTTTTTTCTACTAATAAATTTACATATGTAGGTTTAACATTACCATTATTATCAAAACTATTATATAAATCTCGTATATTAAATATTGACTCATCAGAAATAAAATTATTACTTGTATTATTCGAGTCCTCTGTCATAAAATTTTGCGAAAAACGTTTTTTACACTGGGGTGCCAAATGGCCCTTTATTCCGCAGGCATGACATGTGCAATTTTTATAAACGCACTGTGTAGAAACATGGTTAACCCTACCACAAACTGTACACTTTTTATTTGCTGAATGCTGTTGGTGATTTTTTTTATCATCACTTTCCCCATGCTGGTATTTACGTTCCTGTAACCTACCATTTCCAAAGGAAGGAAATTTCTGTTTATACCCAGAAGTTCCTGATGGATATTGTTGTCTTGAACTAAATCCCGTTTTTTGGTATTGTTGTCGATAAAAATTTACCGGCTCCTGTTTGACAAAAATACCCATACTTTCTCTAGAACTTTGTTCACGCAAAGCAGACTCTTTGTATAAGGCAATCTTAACAATCTGTTGAAAACTTGCTTTACAAGCATCTTCTTCCACTAAACGGTCCAGAATTTTTTCGTCGTTGATCCCGATGACACAAATATCACGCATTACCGTTGATAATTCCGTTTGGAAACCACAATTAGAAGCCAAATTTTTTACTTTTGCCTCCCATTCCGAAACACTCTCGTTTAGGAGCCTCCTACAGTTATAAAACTTTATACGTTCGGCAAAAAATGATTTTGCTGGGCTAAAATGATTAGTTAATAATGTAATTAATTCATCATAATTCACGTTTTCAGGCAATTACGGAACACATAAACTTCTTATTAGAATATAGCACTCTTCGGACAATGTATTTAAAAGAATTGCACGTTTCCGTTGGACATCAGTAATTTTATTTGCAATAAAATACTGTTTTAGCCGTTCACTAAAAACTAAAAAATTTGAATATTTCGGGTCAAAAGTATTAAGAGTCCCGAGAAGACCAATAAATTTCGGATCGTCTGATTCCTCGGCAGTCGTGTTTGGCATTTTTTTTTTTTGTTTAATATGTCTAGTGAATTTACAAAGAAAATTCGAAAACACCTCCGTTAACGTAAGACTAAAACTTCCGAAATTACACAATATGCACGTGAGTTACTTAAATCACTCCTCGTCGCCAATATGTTCTGTTTGTAAATAATATTCCTAAAATAATATGATTTTAGGATCCCGAAATAAAAACCACTAATATGAGCAAGCATTTATTTCAAACTGACTCTCAAAGGTATGCGCGTATTCGATACCAGTTATTTACAGTTGTTTTTTGTACACTATGGTCACATATAGAGGGCGAAGTATTTTTAAGTACATATATAACAAAAAAGAACACAGGAATCCACAAACACTTTTAAACATCAATTGAAAATGCACTGAAATCATATGGCCGAAGGTCAATGACAGCCGGCGTTAATCACGCGATGACGTAGCAGAGCCAGGCAGGAATACGCAATATCATACCTTCGGTTTATTCTATCATGATAGTAATTCATAATTTTTCAACCAAGCAAAACGATAGAAAACAAAAACATAATGATCAATCTGCTTTTGTACACGTTCCTTGAGGGAATATTAAAAAAAATTAACTGTAGTTATGATCTTGTGTTGAAATAATATGATTATGCTAAAGTTTTTTTGCCATATAAGTTTTTAATAAAAAATACATATCCATTTTCTTGTAAATTATTACAATAAAATCAATTAAAGTGCAAATATCCTCTCAAATTAATACATCTGATCTTAGCCTACTTTTCCGTCATAAGGGAGCATATTTCAAGATCTACTTGAAATTTTAATACAACAGCGATATAAAGTATTTTTACTCTCCTTTGAATCCAAATCAATCAAACAATACATATTTTGTTTTTTCTCGTAAAATAATACTAACAAAATTTGCTAAAGCATTGGCTGATTCTAAATGTTAGTTTGTTTTTGTTGTTTGGCAATTTTCTCCGGTATTTCTGAACCAGAAAACAATGGTGAATATAGAAAAAAGAATTTTACCAAAATACTTTTAAAAAATATACTGTGTGCTTTTTAAAATTTTAAGTTTCCGATGTTTAGTATTTAAATGTGGATTTTCAGTAACTATTTTAACAATAATTTCTATAAAAAAACCTTACCCTAATCGATTATTTTAACTTGTTTCGTACTATCTGGGCCCGTTTAAGGGATGGGCAGGGTGAGCTTGAGCTCAAAGTGACAAATTTAATTGTTTTAATAATATAGGTGTAGTTAATTAAAAATATTTTGGTTTTTCTTCCTAAGTTGCTTATAAAAATAATTGCAGGGAAATAAAAGCATTATTACAAGATATAAAAAAAAATTTACAATATATTCCTTTATGTTATACTCATCGCGTCGCAGATCGATGCATAAAAGAAGCGACTGGACTTACTCTTCTAACGTCTTGAACGTTAGGAACTGAGTTTCTGTGGCGACACCGTTCTTTCAAGTATTTATCATTGCGCTCATGATGCAACACTGAAAGTAAATTAACGTCACTGTGCCGAACGTGTATAAACTTTTTCATTTACATTATAGGTACCATTATTCTTTTCCACTGATACTTACATCGTTACGGAACTGAACGAACACGTCACTGATATGTAAAATTGGACCTTTAATCGAATTTGTTGTGAAAATTATTAAAAACTTTTTGTCAACAAGTGTACAATGACTGTAAAAAACCATAAAGTATATGTAAATTAGGTGAATTATTTCTTTAATTTTTTCTTATATCATTTTTTCAGTATTTAGCGGTTTATTAAATTCTGAAAGGCTGTAGTACTAAATATTCCAAGTTTTGCAATGTTCAGAGGAGGGTGCTCCCTTAATCCTCATATTTCCAAACTAAGAAATTTTCTTAAAGAAAAAGCTGTCGGGGATTAATTGATTTTTTGGAATTTTTGTATTTATACCAGTACTCGATGATTAGGTTAGATTAGCCGGATATCAATGCACTAGTTTTGGGATCTCGGAAACTACACTATGGGAGATACGGAAATGGGAAAAGTTTTAGACAATTCTTGTACTAGGATATTGTCAACCGTAAGGTTGAAGCTTGATTAGTTTTGAAGAAATCAATATATTCCGTTTTGGAAAAATCGCTGTAACTCTTTTATTCTTGAAAAAACTTTTTTTGAGGTATTTTTTTAGAATCTTCCTGTAAAATCAGATTTTAACTGTTCGGTTTTTTTAAACAATCGTCTAATTCTTTCTATTTTTAATCCGGATCTGGATTTTATTATTTAATTTTTTAGAAGGTCCCATTTATTGATTTCAAAAAAGATATTTTTTGTAACATATGTGTTTGCTTTTTTCTTTGTTCCGAGACCATTTTTGTAATTAGCAAGCGTATAAAGTTATTGAGTACGGAAAACATACTCAATTATTTTATTTATTGCTTCACGTGCTTTTTTGTCATTCACTTTTTCGTTCATACTTTTGCAGTTTTCATCTTTTCATTTCTTTTCGAGAACAGTTCATCTGTAAAAACTCACAGTATGCATATTTCTTATATGTATGTGCATGTTAAAAACTTTTATTATGTAATAACATCTCAGCATTTACTTATTGTATTTGCAGATGCTAAATCCATGACTGTATGTTTTAAAGTTAAACCTTCGAAAATGCTACCAACAGGCTGATCCGGAATCTGATAATATAACTTGGGCATACCCCTAAACATATGGTTATATATCTATGCGCGCATTACATTTTGCTCTATCGGCTGTATGAGATAATTATGCTTTCAGCTACAGTTTTTGATTATTATTTTGTGGGATAGAAAGAATCTCGTGCGTCTCTAATTTTTGAAAAAGTTTTTACTGAAATGGACTGGAAGAAAATTTATTTTCGAAAAAACGAATTCGAAATCGTGTCTTAATTTTTTTGCAACTACGTATTGTTAGCGTTGATTATCTCATTATTCTTAAATACCGTATGCAATGCCTTGGTTTTGGTGGTTAGAATTTCGCTTCAAATACGAAGGTTGCAATATTTGCTTGCAAAACCACCTATAAAACTGATTTTCCATTAACGACATTTCAGCAGATTCTGTGTTCTTTTCTTTATTAGTTTAAAATTGCATCTCTTCGTGGCATTGAAAATTTGTAACTTCTTTTACCAGATTGCATCCACTGTTGACTTTGCAATATCACATTTGTTGCAAAGAGAATATCACTATATTATATTCAATGTCGCATCAGCTTTGGGTATCAATAGTAGTATTACAAGTTTGATCTTGTCTAAAATAGTGAGAAAATAAAACAATATTAGTGCTCACTGTAAAGAGACCTAGATTGATCACAGCACAGAACCTGTACAGTACTATAAAAGGTCAACGAACTAGATGTTCACCAATTTTTAATTTTATCTTCAAATTAACAATGGACAATATTTCTAACCTGCCTAAAAAAGCTGCGTACTTACAACCTACGGAAATATAACTTTTTATTTTTTACTTCAATATTAAATACAGGAATAAATTCGAGTTAAGTCTTTATTGTAAAAAATTGTGATATTAATTAAAATATTGGGACGGCAAAAACAGATTTTTGCCCAGAGCGGCAGCCCGCTCAAATTAATTTTGGAGATCAACTTATTTTCGCCAATACTGTAATGTAACAGGGGAAACTACTTTATTTGCCATTAATTATTCTAGTGCCTAATCGCTGTCAGTCAAATGACAGAAAACGCATTACTGACTTTGTATCTCAAGATCTTTTTACAAAATGTAGAATGAGTAAAGTCTTCTTAGGTTTAATACCTCGATACAAACATGTTTACTCTCCCAAATAAAGCTGCAAAAAACCGGGTTCTTCTCTTTAAAACCTAAGCATTATATAAGATCTCCCTTACTTGACCATTGCCTGCCCCTTTTCTAGATCTATATAAGTTTCTTTTTTATTTAGGGATTCGGTTTTATTGAAATAACATCTATTGTCTTGTTTAGCCGCTAATCAGGGAAATATAGGTTTAGGCTCGAATGCATTTCGTTACTGCTCAACTACAGAGGACTAGACCTTTCCATTTTGTTTGTTTCTTTATTTATATGATGTCTCTATGACGAAACGCTTTCTAAATTCCATTATCTACCAAATTTTCCTGTTTTCACTTAAGATCAGAAAGCACACACTTTTTTTTAGATTTTTGCGATTTTTGCAAATCTGTCATCTATATACGAAGAGCCGCCATAGGACCTACTATGTCATTTTTGCTTACAAAATAGTATTTGAGTGACATATTTGATCCTTCTAAATTCTGCAACGAATTATCAATTGATAGGGAGGTGTTAAAACGATTTTCTACATTATAGATTTTTCTTTCTACATGGAAAAAATACAGATTAATTGATATATTAAAGTTATAATCTAGGTACTTAATATATGCAAATGTTAAAAACATTTTGATTATTGTTGTTATGAGTTTATCGATCATACATCATTAACTTTATTGATCTAATCAAAGCAAATAATGCTGTACGGGCCTTTCAAATTTATTAATTTGTGTTTATACAAAAGCCATGTGAAGTAGAGTAACCAGATCGATTAACAATAATTAATAATACTTCAATATAATGTAATAACAGGATGTTGATAATGAACAACTTTTATATTTGTTATAAATAAACGATGTAAAATATTTAATGCAATGCAACCCTACTAAAAATATCCGAGAAGATACACGATGAACAATGAAAATTATACATAATAATAATATAACATTTGTATACAATTCAATATTACGTAGATACAGCTCTCTACAGTACTGCAAGAGTACTTCGCTACCCATATGAATCGATGACTAAATTATTTAAAATCCACATCGGCGGATTCTGAACCTATTTGGTCGTCAGCTTTCTTTAATGCATGAAAAACTTATAAATTGCCCCTCTGCTTCGTTTAGTTCATTAGCTAGTCATGGTTAGTGCAATCTAAACAATGTTTCCAGGACACTCGAAGTCTTATGTGGTCTAGCTGCTGTGGCTTTAACTTTATTATATAATACAATTTAAGATTAATAATAATTAATAGAAATAAGAAGGTAATTCAATTAACTTAAATATTTTATTTGTATTTACAGTACCTACCTTTTAATTTCATATATTAATAAAAACAAAAGTATTTCAAATCTACAGATATCAGCTAACATAAAATCGCAGACAAATTATGAAATGTGTACGATTTTATACTTTTAAGTATAAATACTAGTAAATATTCACTAGTCTCGTTCGTACAATGTTGAACACTGGCTACGTTGCCATTCTCTGTTTCTTATTTCAATTTTTCACTATTTTTATCCATGTTTTTTTAATATAACGTCTCATTTTCTCCCTCTCAATTCACCCTTCGAGATTTTTTCAGATCTTTACGTTTCCGTCGGTCTGATTGCCTACCTGTCTCTCTGTTTGTCTTTTTTGGCACGCACATTTTATAGAAACGCTTTTTTTTACATAAAAAAAAAGGACCTAACCTAAGCACAATCAGCTTTTAAAACACAATTTTTTTTGTTAACAATAAAAAAAACACCCAGCACTAGGAATTGAACTCAACCTGCCCGCGCGACAGTCAGATGTCGTACCAACAAAACCGATTTATATGCTAATACATACCAAGACTGGGCAAGCGGTGGGACTCGCGGATGTTTAAGAATTAAAAACTGCTCGCGGCACACCTCAAAACTACGTATCCGATTTACTTTATATTTTGGTCAAAAATGTAAGAGTCATATGGGGATGACATGGTAACATTATGGTAAAAATCCAATATGTCGGAACAAATTGGCGGTCAAAAAAAATTTAAAAAAATTGATCTGAAAAATATGTATTAAACACAAACATCAAGTGTGATATAGGAATAAACTAGTAAAGTTTTGGGGAGGAGTACGACAAAGACGGTTTGGGAGTCAATTATACCGAAGAGCATAAAAAAGGTCCCCTTCGGTCCTAACCTACCTATCGGTATTCTTGGGTACTTATCGGCAATTCTTGATATTTTTGTTATTTAACTGATTTTTTATTTCTTTCGTAAAAGGGAAGTATAGTAATCGTAAAAAAAATCACCCTCCCACGTTTTGGGACTCCTACATACTAAAGAAACATTTTTTCTCAATTCTGTCTCTATCCGTCTGTCTGTCTGTTCGCGGCATAACTAAAAAACTACTTACCCGATTGACTTCAAATTTTTGTCAAAAATTAAGGGTAATTTGGGGACAACAATTTTTAAAAAATCCACTATGGCGCAACAAAACGGCGGCCTTGTGAAATGTTACAAAAATTATTACTGCCAATTCGATTTACTTACATACACAAAAATCAAGTCTAATATGGAAATAAACCAGTAAAATTTTGGTACGCATTTCAGATCGTAGTACAAAATGGCGGCCAAACAAAATGTTTAAAACAATTAGCGTAAAAGACCTTATTCAATCGACTTCAAATTTTGATATAGGGATAAACTGGTAAATTTGTTGTATACAAATTCAACATCAAGCATGAAAATGGCGGCCAAATAAAATTATGTAAAGATCAGTGTGATTTTGTAAAAATCAGTTGAACAAAATGACGGCTTATTAAAATGTTTGAAAAAAAACTATATGTAAAATCGGTATATTTGCTTTACCAGGAACTTACCTTGTAATTAATCCTATCTTTTATTAGGAATAGTACAATATATAGTCTTTATTTTTGCATATATAGATATTTAGTAGTTACATATATAAATTGTATTATGTTTCATTTTTCTAGATAAAACGAATCTTTATGAGGGAACTTCAGGGTAATTGGCTAAAACAAATCTGTAAAGATACTTAACCAGTAAGTTTCACGTGAATCCTTCCTTTTGTCTACAAAAATAAAAGAAAACAAAAATGTACATATATATGCGGAACTAGAGAGCGTCATACTTCACTATTCCTAATAAATGGAAATGTTCATAATGCCAGGTAAAGAAAATTTACAGATTTTTAAATTTTTTTTTACGGTTTTCAATGCATTATTAACTTCTAAAATTTCATATTAGGAAAACTTCCATTTTCCATTTCCTCTAGCAAAACTCCTTAACAGATAGTTTTTGAGCGTGCGTATGACTCGTTCAACTATCGTTGTTTTTTTGTGTTGTATGTCGAATAACGTGTAGTATTGTATTCCTTGACAACATTTACTGGCGTATATCCGCCTTTTTTAATAATGTCTTTCATTGCTTTAGTGACTTCAACACCAGTCTTGCTAATAGGTTCAATTCCCCGGTTCCTGGACCGAACATTTTTATAAATTCATGTTTTTTGACATTCGGCACGCTCTAGCTCGAGGGTGCGTCTGGGTAAAAGTGAGCCCCAGGTCAATCGTAGAGGTTAAATGCAAGAATCATAAATCGCACAGAATAGATACTTCTCGTAAGCGTAACGTTCGCCGTTTCTCGCCGACCGCAAAGTTCAATGACCGTGTGAGTGACGTACTCCGGCCTTCTCAGTATAATGATTCTAGTATTACATTGCTTTGTAATAGAAATTTGCCTTTTAAGGATTGTTTTTTCAATATTCTTTAGTTTGTACAAGTGGTAACAGGTCACAGTAGTTTGAAAAAGTGTTGTTCGTGCATAGTGAAACGTAATTAGCCAAGGAAAGAATTAAAACTTCTTTTATAACTGATATATTTACTTCTGCAGAAGGTACACCGGTGCAGTAGAAAAATGTCAGCTATAGATATATTTGGATTCCTTATTATTTTTTTATTAATTTTTCAGGCAAGTTTTGTTATCTTTTAACATATAGCAGGTACTTTTAATTTTAATTTTTGCTCTGGATTGTTGCTTTTTTAGTATTATTGCATATCTCAACCTTGTTAATTAATCTAAAAGTTATTTATTCTTAGGTATCAGAACCCTCTGTAGTTATTGAGTTTTTTATTTCCATTTTCGTTGTAAAAGTGGTTATATTAAGGTATTATTTGTAATCTCTAGAATATATTATTTTTTAATTGTGAAAAAAATATGTTTGACAATAATAACAATTATTTTTTACTTTCCTGTTTAAGAATCACTTTACCTATTTGGTTTCTAAATTCATACATTTAGGTACCTAAATAATGGAAAGGTGGTTATCTATATGTAACGATTTGGGGCATCCTGTTACAAAAATAGAAAATATAACAAAATTTCATGAATTAAGAAGGCACTCATGATAATATATTTTTGCATCAAAAGGCTAAACCATATTATCCTCCTCTAGAAATAACGCATGAGACTTGTTTCGAGCGGGCCAGGTGACGTCACTGCAGTAAGGCTCGCTCGCGCTAAACTGTCGGAAATAAATCGCTGATCTAACTATCCTGTGTGGTTTAAGGTTCTTGGTTAAATGAGGGCGTCGTTTGGGCTTTTTTTGATATACCTTGGATTCAAAATGCAGGTTATATTTTCGAGATAGGACATTTTTTTCAGATTTCCCGTCCAAAAATCTCGGGCAAGTTTATTAATGGGAATTCAGGATGTCACTTAAAAAAAATAAAAATGGGGTAAACTTGGAGGCATTTTGCGGAGCTGAAACCCGACCACTTTGACCAAGCTTAGACGGGGTTTCGATGGGGAATATAAAGGAAATTTAAAATCCCAATGGGATGCCTATACCTCAAATTCGGGGAAAGTGCTTTAGAAGACGGTGTTTTAACTAAAAGTTTAGGTTTGTTCTGTGTACAGAAGCAGAATGTTAAAGGAAAGGCAGTGAATTATATAATCTATTTTCATGTAAGTTTTTACTTATAGTATTATTTGTTTAGTCCAGTATAAATATACTGTACTAAATTTACGATGTTTGTTCTTAAAATATGTAAAACATATTTTTAGAAAAAAAATATGTTTCGTACAGATGTGGTGTGTGTGTGTGTGTGTGTGTATGTGTGTGTGTGTGTATGTGTGTGTGTTCGCGATTCGTTGCAAATTTGCACCAAAAATACTCTAAATCAGTATCTCGCTGAGATTAGATTTTAGGTGTCATGGGCGTAGATCTTGGATATTTTTCAGAAGTATAAAAATGTAAAAAAAACAGCAAGAGCTAGAGTAAATGTACTAATATTGAAAAATTGTCGAAGCCATTAGCGTAGAAACTTTTTATTATTATATATAAAAACGTAATGCGCTAATAGGATTAAACAACCCTCTGAAAACGAAGACAAAATCAAGAGGGTTCAGATTTTTTAACAAATGGTGAAGCACGTCAAATGTCTTCTATTTCAAAATACATTTTCTTCCGTTATACAGGGTAATCCTAGAAATATAAAGCAGTTTAGTTAAAAAAAACAAACGGTGAAACATGTCAAATCTATATAATTCAGATTCTACCAACCCTTGTTTCCATCCTGCCCTATAGAGGCCGGATATCTATATCACTTGATACATTAGCCGCACGCGGCTATTGTTACTATCCGCGCATTTCTTTTTTTAGACCGTACATTTTTGAAATGTGTGTTTTTTGACCTTCAAAGTGCTCTAGCGCGGTAACGGTACTTCGGGGAAATACGCTTCTATGGGGTCGATCGGAGGAGAGAACGCGCGATTTCGCTGGGGCTTATAATAAACCGACAGTGGCATCCGATAGGGGCACTCTTTTGGAAACCCCAATGATTCAAATGCAGGTCGCCATGGTTAATTTTTCGAAATATTGCATTTTTTCTGATTTCTCCTCCAAAAATCTCGGACAAGTTCGTTAACGGGCAATATCGGAGCACGGAACGTCACTCAAAAAAAATAAGAAAGGTGTAAAAAATGGGGTACGTTTGAAGGCATTTTGCGGAAGCGAAACTGTGACTACTTTGTCAAGGTAAAAAAGAGGTTCGATGGGAAATATAAAGAAGATTTAAAATTAATATAAGATGCCTATACCTCAAATGACGAGAAAACGGTCGAAATGCAGAAAAACTAAAAAAAAACTGTTTCCGTCTTTTCAGTTCTCCCATATTTCACTATTTTATTTTCGAGAACAGTAACCAGGAGTGGAATTTGTTTATGGGATCCCAAATTTCCCCCGAGGGATTCAAAAACTACATCGCTAAAATTACTCTGCGGTTTATACCGGGCGAGCCATTTAGAAATAAAATTTCAATGTTCTGTCCATATATTTCGGTATGGTTTTACGTTTAGCCTTGTAGCATATAAACGCTTGGTCCTAGGTGAATCAAGTAAATACACAAAGAAACGTCTATATTTTGATAGTGATGTAAAAATCAACTCGATCAGCGTTAAGGGTGAATTTTGAGAAATTTTTGAATTGTGGAGTGCACGAATTCTATTTTCCATTTTCTGGACCTTCGTATAGTCGTATCCGTACCTCCCGGGACAAAAACGATTAAGTACATAAAAAATTCCGTCTTTTTTCTGCAAGACATAGATTTATATTTTTTTTACCCGAGGTCAAAAATTGGGTAAAATCTAGTTTCAAGTAAACATGCATTATTTTTCCATTTGCCACTGAATTTACCACTTTTTCAATTTGGGCTTGCTCTTCCAGCTGTGTAACTTTGACTGACATGTCACAAAAGTCAGTTTGACAGGGTCACGATGTTTTTAACCCGAAATGTCTTCAAAATTTACAAATATATGTTGATCTATCTATCTTAAATGTTTTGAGGAGTAGTGAAAATGGGCATACATCCCGAAAAGTATAGGAATATCAAGAATTCTGTGTACAAATAAGGTTATAGCAAGTATTTTATATCGAAATGATAATTTATAAATTATAATACAAAATAATAAATACATGGATTACTTAAAGGTATGTATATTATTATGTTTTGATTATTAAGGGATTTCTCCCTTTTAAGTAACAGTAAGCGATAATTATTTCTTCCAAACCAATGAAGTCGCCGCTTTTTGTAATTTCTAAAGCGTTGCGAGCTATTATGCTTATACTAACTGCTAATCATCATCAGTGACCATTAAGAGTTTCAGATGTTTTACATATGGGGTATGATAATTATATGATATAAGGATTTTATTTATACGGCAAGGCGTATTACAAACTAATTATTTTGACAGTAGGCATAGATAGGGTTTTAGTTGTTTAAGGTATTCCGAATTGAGAGCTGCAAAATGTTTTTCGTATGAATGTGTGGAAATTAAGCCCTTTCCATATTTTAGATATACATGTTTTTACATTTACTAATTGCCCTAGTATAGACAAATTTGGAATAGCAATGTATACCCACTAGAATATAACGATAACGATAACCATCGGTTTTCATTTGGTTATTGTTGCATTAGTTTTTCAGTGCTAGGATTCATAGTTTCAACTCACGTCTCTTGAGATACTGATTAAATTAGGTAGCCAATATACTCAACAAATTATACCTTCTTCACAAAGTTCTTCGATAGACATTTCATTATCGTGTCCGGTATGAGCCATCTTTGAACTCCACAGCAATCATGACCTTTCCACTAACTCCTTTAGTTTATTCCATTAGAGATAGTCAAATATTTTTCGATAAAATATGCTTTTTTAATGGTAATATAACTTTTGCGTATACATTTTTTCTTGCAACGTCTTGTCATAGCCCTTGAATGTTGCATTTGTCAATTGTAACATATTTGCGAAGCTGTCGCGATCATCGTTTGACTAAAATGGATCATTGCGCCTGCAGCTTTGCAGGATATGTTCTAGACAGGGATCATGGTATCATGGTTGTGACGCTGGTGTAACGTGAGAAAAAAGATATTAACATTATTTCTCCCAACGAAAGTTAGGAATCAACAGTGTAATTCAATTTCGATCGTGGTATTAGCCAGCGAAGTAGATGTTTGTGTAATTACGTTTTTGTATCTTTGTATAGCTTTCTTTCAGTTCGTGAGTCATCTCGGCTTTATAATTTAATACCAGTGAATTTTTTAAGAATATTAAGTCGTAAAGCCCCGCATTGATTTCAAATAACGCAATATTTTTAGCTTGGTGCTATAATGCACTTTACCAGGAGGAAAAAGTATTTTCAAATTAACCATATCCTTTTTATTTTACTAATTTACTTTTGTCTCATAACTTACCTTATAAACCGTAACAAATTGGGATATTTTTTTTTTAAACCGGTTAAATATGGATGAATTATAGTATCTGGAGATGAACGATTTCTTAAAGTGTTAGGTTATATCGTAGATTTGTTGGAGGGAGAAGGTGTTGCATAGATTCCATCAAACGTCTCGTTTTTGGGGGTATCCAACAATGTTTCATCAGCAGTATACTTGTACCGTTTTGCGGCTAGTGTTGATGTTTCCAACTAAAACTCCTCTGAATGCGCATTGCATCTAATGGTTCTACGTATGTGTTGACACTTTTAGGTTGAGTTTGTATTTGCTTACGAAACCTTTATGTACATTAGATATAGAAGTCAATCAGCTCATAGAATTTCTCCAATTCAAATTTATCTTGTACATGAGCAGCTCTAATTTGTTTAAATATTTTTTGAACGGCACCTTTAACGCTGATAAATTGACGTTTCAAATCAATATCATTATTCATCGTCAAGGTGATGTTACCAGAGTATCACACAACTGTGAAATGAACATTCACTGATCTTACTCTATATATATATATATATATATATATATATATATATATATATATATATATATATATATAGCTATATGTTAGACCTTTGCTATGTCTCCCCGAATTTAAATTGCTATCTTCACCGATAACTAAAAATCCATACTTGCCAATCCAACATTTAGCCTTGAAATTGTATGAATGTTACATCTGGTGATACATGGTGATAATAATAACGCATATAATAAATATTTCATTTCACAGGGGGTGATCCCTGATGCGTGGAAGGTTGCTTTGGTTAAACCTATCAAACAAAAAAACAAAATTCAATAATAAAAAGCTATGCGGATCTTCGACCTATAAGCTTGCTTCCTGTTTCCCAAAAGATTGCCGAGTCGGTTCTTCACCATAAACTAACAAAATGTTTGAACCAGTTCTATTTTACCCCTCAGGCAGTCTGGATTTGAGAGCTTCGGAGCCTGCATGGTTTAGATCACCAAAAGCTGACTTCTTTAACTGGGCTTTCGCCACCATACAATTTGGTTGCCTACTGGCTAAACTTTATTATTATGGGATTCATGATGAAGTGTTTAACTGGTTGAATACTTGAATCCCATAGTAATAATAATATAAATAACCTCCGTAGTTATCTGAAGCGGCGATTTCAGCAGATTATGCTAGTTAAAAATGAATCTCAGGGACCCGTACTTGGTTCGCTTTTATTTTCAATTTTTACGGCTGATTTAGGTAACATCGCACAGTCTTGTGAGGTACATATATTCGCTGACGACATTCAATTAACCTTTTAATTTGCCCTTAAGAGCTGGTATTTTCATCTCCGAATAATTTTATTAGGTGGATATTTTCCATGGTTACAACTGCCCCAACATTCGTTTCCACGGTAAATATTCGAAGAATAACGTTATTTGGGAATGAAAATACTGGCCCTAAGGATGCTTGTTTGTGTATTAATAATGATCTAAGTCTTCTTAAAAAATGGGCTGATAGAAATTGCTTATTTTTAAACCAATCATAAAAATCTCCTTGTCAAATCTATAAAAAATGTTGTGGTCTTATTATCCTGATTTGTGGTAGTCCAATTCCTACTGAACAGTCTGCAAAAAATCTGGGACCTGTTATTGACTGCAATCTAGAGTTTGATAAGCATGTCAGTTCTATATGTCAAAAGGCATACCTTAGCTTCAAACAAATTCTCCCTTTTAAATATCTTCTTGACGTTGAAACTAAAAAAAATGCTTGTTGTTTCATTAGTGATGTACCATTTTAATTACTGCATTGTCTATGGTCCATGTATCAGTGGCGATGCTCGGCTTAAACTTTCTCACATTACTGCTTATATCCGTGAACACGGTTTGCTTAAGTTTAATGAATTGCGTTTCATTTATTTTTCTTGCTTTGTGGTTAATATTTTAAATACTGGTCTTCCTGGACCAAATTAACTTGTCACACCCAAGTTCATCTGAGGGAGTTGAGAGAAATAGCTGGTCATCTGCATATTCCTTTTCACAGGACTTCACATTTTCGTTTCGATATCTCAGATATCTTTCAGTCCCATCGACAAAGGTTAAACTAAAACACCAATTACTGACCATTACCTTTAATTTGCAGGTCAATCTGAATACATTTTAGTAATAATAATACATTTTAGTTATAATAGTGAAATAGTTATGTTTTCCTTTAGATGGAATGTTATACACCTAGTCTTTAATTTTGTTCTTGCACATATTACCTTTCATTTTCTGTTTTTCTGTACTTTCAGTTTCATTATTTTAATACTTTAACTTTGTTTTGTGTTGTTTTCGAGTATTATTTTGTTAGACAGTATGGGGCTGGATTTTAATATCATTTGAAATGTCTCCTAACCTTTTGTGTATTTTTCACAATAAATATATTTAAATTTGAATTTGACATTTATTATTCTTAAACTTTAATCCAACACCATACAGATTGACGGAAATGTTATTCATTTTCTCAAATTTTGTTATATCTCTTAACTTATCTGGGAAATCTATACCTGTAATATTTAAAACTGTTGAAAAATGCGGGTATGATCCAAGTGCTGAAACTATTCTGCTTGTAGGGATCCAAGTGCTGAAACTATTCTGCTTGTGGGATACAACGCTGAAGTTATCGCCCAGTCAAAACAACATTCATCTTGGTTTTTCACATTGACAACATCTTTTTTGTTTTCAATACATTTGGGCATCTTTATGTGGGAAGAAGCACCGACCGACGCCGCGACGGGACTAAACTTAAGAATGTTTACTTCTAGGTATAGGATTTTCTGTAGAGCCCAAACTGTAAAATTAAAAAATACATTAATATTTGAAAAATAACTACTTCCTACATATTAAACAATATTAATAGTGATTTAACTTACCATAACTGTACCAAAACTGAATCTTTCTTGAAATTCTGAAGACTAATTCTTTATTATATCGACAAAAGATTCTTACATCAGATCCAAGTCAATTCTAGAATCAATAATTTCATTCCTCGTATTAAAAGATTTATCGCTGTATGCGTCCTGTGAGGGTGGAATATACTGGCCTACTACAATCATATTGACCTCTATTGTAACATGAACCTTTAACACCTTGCTCATTAAAAAACGGCTGTCGCTGCTTATACGATAAGTGACAACTCCTTTTCTGAAAGCACTTTGGATAACTTGAACACCAGTCGATAATGATAAACATAAATTAGTTCGATGCTGTAATGTTCTTTCATGAGCGGTCGTTTTGCTCATTAGCATTAAACACAAAGTTTCCATATATTTCCGGTATTGCGGGGTGTGTTTGGATATGATCTACGCTACATCTTCTATTTTCAACTCCATTACCCAATCGTGCTTTTTCCCTTTTGTGGCGTTACATAATACAACTTCGAGAAAAAAACGATACACAACAATCTTTACAGATATATCTCATGATTCTTCAGGCATATTAGCAAATAGAACTTTTTTAAATGTGTTCAGATTATTTGTTGCGTTTAGATTGACAAACAAAAATCTTTTTCGGCTTTTTCGCAACTGAATAAAAATATTTAACTTTAAATTGATTGAAGCAAATATTAAAAATTTGGATGTAATATTTTACTACGAGTCGAAATTCGCCTGAGAGCTCTCTTTAAATGCAGCTCTAGGTAAAATCTTATGTTAGAAGGGGAGGGGGGTTTTGAGAAATCAAAACATTCTCAAGGACTTTTCATAGTGAAATGTCACGGGCATCTCAACGTTATTCATGACGTTTCAAAGTCAAACTTAAGGTTAAACAACTTGAACTTCAACAAATTCCCAAGGTCATTTCAAAACTATGGGTCAATGACATCAAGGTCAAACAAAAATCAATGGTCAATGACACCTCAAGGTCAACTTAATCTTCAAAACTAAGCTTAATGGGTCAAGAAGCCGGGGTCCACTTTACGTTATAGGCCAGTGGTTCAGGGACGTAAGAGGGGATGATATTCTTAGACTACTCCCAAATACCTTAAGTGGTTAAGTTTCCTTTATTTTTTTCCTAATGTTCAGAGGTAGCTTTTCTTTTAAGCAATTTTCTATAATTCTATTGGGAACTAAATCCTTAGGCCTCGTTGCAAGTAAAACAGTATCGTCCACGTAACGAAAGTTGCTGATGACTTCTCCATTTATTTATTTATTTGTTATATATTACCACAATACCCTTTTACATTTCATACACAGCTTTTCTAAATGTATTTCTAGGGCATAGAGTAAAATAACTTATATGTTAAAAAAATACAGACCAATTTACCTCTTTGTGTTTTTATTGTTTATTCTTAAGCGGTTTACCCCTAATATAAATGGGTAATAATTTGAACCGGGTGTAAAGCCTTCTGTAATTTTGTAAAATAAAAGGACATGTCCATTGGTCTACTCTTTCCTGATACCCAAAGAGTTTCAAATACAATCCTAACTATATTATTTATTATTTAAAAAAAATAGCAGCAACCGATTAATATATTATTTAATTAATAACATCAATTCAACCTTTATGATTTTATACGTATTATATACTACCAGAATATGTATTGACTACTTCAAACCTTATCAAAACTTGTGGTATGCTTACATTTAGAACTATAAAATTTTATTGCATGAATAATAGTTTTATTCAACGTGCAAAAATGTAATTTGTTTTTATTATGTTTTTTTCATAATCATGTTTAGGTATGGACTCTTGTCGTTAGATAATACATTAGTAATTTGAATTCTTTATTTAGTTTTGATTTAAATTTTGTATGGTGGTTCTGTCGTTTACGATAAACTTAACAGTTAATTTGTTTATATCTTGTTTAAGGATTGTTTTGAATATTTAGTTGGTCATGCCTTTATGTTATTCGGCGTGTTTGGGTATTTTAGTGTAAAAGTAATACTATAGCTCACTATATGTTTCGGAAAGCTCAACCTATCCCCCACTATATAAAAGCTGAAATGCAGATTAACAAGTAGAACAATAATTTGTTCTCACAAGAATATTTATTGGGTGTACCGGTTTTGAGTGCTCCCCTTTTTCAGATCCACTACAAGAATATAGCGCATTAAAAGATTATTCTAACCTACCAATCACATGCTATTATTCAAAAATATATAAAAATAAATAAAAAATACCTATTACTTACTTGGATTATTCTCTTTCCAAGAAGTCATACAATAACAGTCATTTTACAGATATCTGTCTATATTAATTAAAAAAAAAAGATATCACAAAATATACAAACTTTCGCCTGTGGCGCTGTGCATCTAGCTACGCTGCGCTTCACCCGATCTTAAATCCACGAGCCGCCACTGGAATAACTGTAATATTTCCCAAAATATAGTTTAGAAAACATTGAATTTATTTTTAATACTAATATTTTTTCTTTTATAAATAAATACTCGGAACACCAATGAGATCTTCTATCTCCCCAGCTATTGCCCAATATGTTATGGACGATTTACTTAACCATTGCATACCTTTACCAAGTTTTGACATTCCTTTTTTTAAAAAAATGTTGATGGCATTTTTTGTTGTGTGCAATATAAATGAATGCGATGATATTATTATAATTTTTAACAATTAGTATCCAAATTTACAATTTACTTTAGAGAAAGAAACCAACCAAACTCTTCCATTTTTAGATACGTATGTCATAAAAGATGAAAATAATAAAATAATTGCAGTTCTGGTAGATATATTAATTATAAGTTTTATCATAGTAATAAGATGAAAATTAATTTAATCTTAACTTTGAATAGAATTGAAAAATTATTAACTTTAAAGCAAAAAAAAAATCAGAATTATACTCCAACAAATTTTACTAGATAACTCATACGGAATTAAACTTATTAAAAAACGTATTAAACAACCCTAGAAATTATAATATCCTAGAATGACAATAATTATGAAAGGACTCCTGATAATGACTTGCTTTTTGGTTCAATTCCCTATATTCAAAATTCGATTCCAAAAATTTTTTAAAGTTTTTAAAACAGAAAATATAAAATCGCACACTGTAATGTTAAAACCATTGCTGTTTTGTATACTGAATTAAAAGATAAAGATCATGTTTTAAACTAGTATAATTGCCTTTATTCCATTCCTTGTTCTAATTGTGATAAAAACTACATTGGTCAGACAAAACCAAGATTAGGTAAAAGAATTACACAAAACTGATGCAAGACTTAACAAACAGTCTTGTGCTCTTTCAGAACATATTATAGATACGGAATACACATGTAATTTTAACGAAACAAAAATTTTACACACTGAACATAACACTAGCAAAATGTTTTTTAGAAATGACTGAAATACATAAAGAAATGAACCAAAAAAAAACAATATTGAATATTTAAGTTTCATTTATTCTTATATTTTAAATTTAGACCACGAATAACTGCATAAAAATCAAAAATATTTCTTTTTTAAATTACCTCTAATATTTTGCTCGAGATAGGGTAAAGTGCACCACACAGATCTAAAACATCGACGCCAGAGGGAGGTATGTCAAAAGCAGGCCGTTTCCATGGATATAAAGAGTTGTAGCTAACCGCGAATGATCATTGCACCGTTTCTATAGTTACTCACATTCGTTTCATAGACTCAGATTCGTGTGCCAAACTTTATAATGTATTATCTAATTTTTAAAAGTTTTCGAACATACCCCTTTTTATAATATGGATTTGACATATTATTTAACCTATATCTGTTATTATTTGATAGAAAAAGAATTGGTTTTAAATTATTGATTTCTTGTCAAGTAATGTAAAAATTTGAATAAGCAAAATCTATCTACTTTTATACCTTATATACTTCTGAAAATTCATTCAAAATGGTCTTTAGATTTTAATTAGTGCTAAGTACCATTTAATTGTAGAAACATACTTAAACTGAAAATTGTGTTATTTATAGAGCTCTGAAGAAGAAATGAATTCTTTTTAAAACTTGGCTTATTAAGGGGGAACTGCACGCAGTAATATGGATCATTTGCAAGTTAAAACTATAAGAGATATGTATTAGCTTCAATGTGATTTTAATAGGGAAATATGTATAGTTGGGCGCTAAAGGCGAATTTTTATGAAAAAATCAAATCTAGAGTTATAAAATAAAAGTAGATTTGACCATTTTCGACCATTTTTTGACCACTTTTTGACGCACATGCCTTCGCATATAATTTTTTTTCCACAAAATGGCTCTTTACCGCCTTACATTGATCCTTTGTCTACGTAACTGCAAAATTTGAAATGGTAAATCGTACTCATGTCTTTGTATTTCTGCAGCGCGTGAACCCTTTTGAACCCATTTTTAACAGAAATGTAATTTAAATAACCTATACATAACACATTTTTTTGAGGTCGGACGTGCAGGAAGTTTTTTTTAATGCGTAGGTACCTTTTCATCTTACTTTCAACTCGACTAGACCCTGTCGCTGGTTTTTCACTTTTTGCGTGCAGTTCTCCCTGAAAGAATCCCCGTTATATATATATATATATATATATATATATATATATATATATATATATATATATATATATATATATATCGAGTAGACGTGATCCCGTTAAAATGTGTTTAAGCACCTTGAGAGTCAAGATTCATGGGATCTTTTCGAATTTTATTTCACTTTTCTGCAATGTACCACATAGAAAAACCGTAACTGCCATTTCCGTTTGACTGTGGAAGTGGGAGAACTCTGGGAAGGATTTAAAGCAAATAGTTATACACCAATAATCGGAAGTTAACTTAAGGACGAACAGAAGCCAGCTGCACTTTAGTCTATTAAAATACATAAAATATTTATTATTGATATATAGTGTTCTGTTTTATGCTATTATTGAATGTACAGAATGTACGGTTTAATGTGAGAATATTTTAGTTGGTTTTTAGATTAATTTAGTTAGCAATTTGATTATAATACATTTGAGTTAAGTTATTGGCGTCTTTTTTATCATCGACAGTATATTTCCCCTTTTTAATTAGTATAATTTCTTTTATTGTGAGATTTTGTGGAGTGCAGTAGACCCATTTTTGTTTTTTTTTTATTACATTGCTTTTTAAGGGAGTGAAAAAAAAGACTGTTTAGACCAGATATGGTTTATTTCTTCCCATAGACTTAGGACATTGCAACGATTTTATATTTAATATAAAATATTACATTGAATAATATTTCTTCTTTTGCTGCTTTCTTTATGTTAAAATAAATTTATTTGTTTTTTTAAAAATATGTAGTATATAAAGTATAAAAAAAAGGTCGTCGCTTTTGTATTACAGTAAGTTCGGTCTAAATGCCGGTTTTGCTTGTGTTCGTAAAAAAAAAGTCTTGTAATTTGCCAACTCGAACACAATTTATCCAACTCAATTACAATTTAGCCAACTGTTCAAGTCATTGGGGAAGGGCACGGCTGACTTCGCGTCTTGGTGACGTCCGTAGTTGGAGTTAAAGTTTAAGTAACGACCTGACCATGTTTTTTTCGTGTATCACTTGTCTTTTATATTTTGATCTTTTTGTTTCTAATTAGATTTAAGAAAGTTAATTTAGTTTTTGTCTTCAATTTCTATTGATATTCAAATTAAGGGAGAACTGCACGTAAAAAGTGAAAAACTAGCGACAAGGTCTAGTCAAGTTCAAAGTAAGTGAAAATGTACCTACGAATTAGAAAAAAACTTGCTGCACGTCCGATCTCAAAAAAATGTGTTATGTATAGGCAATTTAAATTACATTTCGTTTAAAAATGGGTTCAAAAGGGTTCACGCGCTGCAGAAATACAACGACTTGAGTACGATTTACCATTTCAAATTTTGCAGTTACGTAGACAAAGGATCAATTCAAGGCGGTAAAGAGCCACTTTGTGGAAAAAAAAATTATACGCGACGCCATTTACGTCAAAAATTTACGTCGAAAATGGACAAATCTACTTCTATTTTATAATTCTAGATAAGATTTTTTCATAAAAAATCGCATTTAGCGCCCAACTATACATATGTCCCTATTGAAATCACATTGAAGCTAATACATATCTCTTATAGTTTTAACATAATATTGCAGCGGCGGAAGGCTTGCAAGTGATCCATAATACTGCGTGCAGTTCCCCCTTAAGGGTTTAAAGTTATTAAATGAATTTATTAGGCCAATAATATTATTTTTTGGGATCAAGGCAGTCAAGCAATCGCTTACAAATCTTTGGAAAAAAGTAGGTCAAAGCCAAGTTTACTTATTAAATTTTTGTCCAAATATTCCATAACTAATTTTGCGACGGTGGAGGAAATAAGAGATCCCATAACGCAACAGCTGATAAAATTTGTCCTCATGCTGGAAATTAAAACTATTATTCAGACTAATATTGATAGCCTCTATAAATTCGTTTAAAGGAAGTACTGTATAAGCTTTTAGTTCGTCCTATTTTTGTGTTATTATGAGCGATAAAATTTCATTTGGAATATTTCTATATAGACAGCTTCCAGGAATATTAGTAAAGGATTATCTGAAATTTTTACGTTATGGATACATTGTTTAAATTCAAAAGAATCTTTAGTAAAATTAGACAAATATTTCGATAGTTTATAAAGAGAAGATTGGGCACATGATTCAATAGGCCTTAAAGGTATGTTAGCTTTGGAAGACCATACATTTTGGGTCCCGCTGCGTTCTGTATTCATTAGGATTCTTTTCTTCTGTATCAGTAATCATTTTTTTGTTTAAATTTTTTATGAAAGTGTTATTTTTGTTTTAATAAGATTTAGTTAAATCAGTTTTTAATTCGTTGTAAGTATTTACGCCTAAATAATTCTTTAATTTTTGTATCATCTTCATTTGATTTCATTATCACAGTTTTATTTGATTTATCTGATTTAAGGATTTTAATTTGAGTGTTTGCCTTTACGAATTGTTCTGTTTTATTGATTTACTATTGTATGCTCAAGGCCAGAACTTTAACAATATCTTGTGTAACGGTCATTACTTAAATTTAATTCCAAGCAACCAAAAAATATAGCGTCATAATAGGTCTAACCGATCGTGTTTTCTCACTTACTTCTCCAAAATGTCATGCTGAGATTTTAATGTTTAAGGCTCTAACAGGCTATGTGCCCTATCGGATTTGCTGTTTTTCAGTAATAGATATCAAAATATCGCCGGGATCTAATTAAAAAAAAATAGATCCCGGTGAGGCAGTTTGGATGTTGAATTCCGGCGTACAAATGTGCCTAATTACGATTCAGCTTCCATAATTTTTCCATTCTGTTCCGTACCAGTTTATTCCTATATCACATTTAGTTTTTATTTATTTACGTGATTCGTACTACAAGTTTACTAGTTACTATATCACACTTAATGATTGCACACATTTCGAAATTAATCTAATAAGTAGTTTTTTCAGGCTGATTTTTTAAATATTTTATTAAGCCACGTTTTCGATTCGTACCAAAATTTTACCAGTTCCAAATCAACACTTTCTTGGCATCTACGATCTAGGAACGCTAAAACGTGAAGATATGCAAAATCTCAGAGGGTGATTTTTTGCACGATTACAAACATTTTATTTGACTGCCATTTTGTTCCTACGTGTTGAACTCATACCACAGTTTTACCAGATCAAATCTATGTCATACTTAATTCTTGCACAAAATTTGAAATCAATCTAGTAAGTAGTTTTTTCAGAATGATTTTTAAATATTTTGTTAAGCCGCCCTTTTGTTTCCCTATCTCGAATTCGTGCCAAAAGTTTACCAGTTAATAGGTAAGAATACTGGATTTTAGTGCAAAATGTCAGGTTAATTTGATAAGTAGTTTTATGTTCAGTGAAAGGAACTCATGGTGTCTCAAGGAGATTAACAGGGGCTTTGTAGAGTAAATTTGACAGGTAGTGATTAATGCGTTAATATGTGGCGAAATTGAAGATTCAGAGCATATTTTTTTAGACTGCATTAACTTAAAAAATCACGGAATATTACTTTTTATTCAGGTAGCAACAATAAAGTTTTTAAGTTTAATCAATTAACAACAATAATGAAAATATTATCTTCGAATAATATACATATCTCTATACCAGAATATAATTCAATCCAATTTAAAACTGTAAGACAAAAAACTTTACTATGATGTAGTGTTAAGGATAAAAGTTAGAAAAATCAAATTATGTGAAGTAAAAAGCGGGCTGGGACTATTAAAAACAATAAGAAAATAATAAAAATAATAAAAATATTGTGTATATTAAAAAAAATAAGTTAGTAAGTTAAACTAATTTGATTTTAAGTAGATTATATGTCAAAGCAAAATTGGAATTTTGGAAAATTGAAAAATATATGAACAAAGAGAGATGCTGGTAATTTGGTGTCAACCAGAGCCATATAATTTATTCACACACACACAATAATAATAATAATTTTGTTTAACATTTCACTAGGCCGCCATTTTGTTCCGCCATATTGGATTTTTACGAAAATGTTACCGTTTCATCCCCTTAATTTTTGACTACAATTTGAAGTCAATCGGGTAAGTAGTTTCTTAGCTACACAGACGGACAGACAGGTATCTAGGAACCCTAAAACGAAAAGATCTGTAAACACCTAGGAGGTTGATTTTTCATGATTACAATACCTACTTACCAGAGATATAAAACCTAGTGTACTCAATTCCATATCTGGATTGGCCATTAAAGTACATAGGAATGATGGGGATGACAAAATATTGAATACTGTTGGCCGTTACGTGAATGAAAAAATTTTTTAGAAAAACAACAATGTTTTTAAGATTTTCACTATATATTTGTTGTCAACAAGACATGTTTCGCATATACAATAGCTTCTTCAGGTGTAACTAGGTATAACTAAAATACTACAATGTTAAAATATAAAAGGTAAACAACAGGTAACAATTATAGGGAAAACCCAAAGAAGATGGTGTTATAATAAATGAAAAAACCTTAAAATTATATGAGTTATATATCTACAACAAAAAGACGGTTTAGTGAAATACATTTAACAAAGGAGAGCTATTTAATTCTAATTGGTCATTTACATGTCATGTTGACAACAAATATATAGTGAAAATCTTTAAAAAAACGTTGTTTTTCTAAAAAAATTTAAAGATGACAAAATACTTAGATAGTAAAGCAAACAGTCACAAATACAAAAATAGGATGGTCTGACCAATTTGGATATTATTGCTATTTGCAGGAAGTATTGAAGATAGTACCGGAATGGTCCCATGGCAAACATTAAAAAAATAGCGGAATGACGCAATTTTGAACCTCTTATAACTTAAGAGCTTCCTCGAAAATTTGAAAAGCATTAATCTGTTGCCTTGAAATTTGGTGTAACTAAAAAAAGTCATATCTCCACACCCTGGGGTACACACCCCACTAGGAGAATATGTTTTTTCTTTAGGTTATTTTTGTTATTCCAATTTTTAATAAATGTTGAAACTATCAGATATCTTTATTCTTGGCACAAAACATTTCTTCTGGTAATACGTGAAGTATATTGCGGGGGAGTGGGGACTGAGGAGTTTTTAATGGCACGAATTTCAATTTTATAATGTGTATTGCTCATGCCACGTCTGACAATACTCACAACCAGACACGTAATGAGCGTTGTTTGGATCATTATTATATAAATAACTATTTCAGTCCTGAGCGTTAGCTAAGTATGTAATAATAATATAAATATATTTTTACAAATCAAACGAAAATTGTTTTGCTTTATGTTTACCAGTTAATAGGTAAGAATACTGGATTTTAGTGCAAAATGTCAGGTTAATTTGATAAGTAGTTTTATGTTCAGTGAAAGGAACTCATGGTGTCTCAAGGAGATTAACAGGGGCTTTGTAGAGTAAATTTGACAGGTAGTGATTAATGCGTTAATATGTGGCGAAATTGAAGATTCAGAGCATATTTTTTTAGACTGCATTAACTTAAAAAATCACGGAATATTACTTTTATTCAGGTAGCAACAATAAAGTTTTTAAGTTTAATCAATTAACAACAATAATGAAAATATTATCTTCGAATAATATACATATCTCTATACCAGAATATAATTCAATCCAATTTAAAACTGTAAGACAAAAAACTTTACTATGATGTAGTGTTAAGGATAAAAGTTAGAAAAATCAAATTATGTGAAGTAAAAAGCGGGCTGGGACTATTAAAAACAATAAGAAAATAATAAAAATAATAAAAATATTGTGTATATTAAAAAAAATAAGTTAGTAAGTTAAACTAATTTGATTTTAAGTAGATTATATGTCAAAGCAAAATTTGAATTTTGGAAAATTGAAAAATATATGAACAAAGAGAGATGCTGGTAATTTGGTGTCAACCAGAGCCATATAATTTATTCACACACACACAATAATAATAATAATTTTGTTTAACATTTCACTAGGCCGCCATTTTGTTCCGCCATATTGGATTTTTACGAAAATGTTACCGTTTCATCCCCTTAATTTTTGACTACAATTTGAAGTCAATCGGGTAAGTAGTTTCTTAGCTACACAGACGGACAGACAGGTATCTAGGAACCCTAAAACGAAAAGATCTGTAAACACCTAGGAGGTTGATTTTTCATGATTACAATACCTACTTACCAGAGATATAAAACCTAGTGTACTCAATTCCATATCTGGATTGGCCATTAAAGTACATAGGAATGATGGGGATGACAAAATATTGAATACTGTTGGCCGTTACGTGAATGAAAAAATTTTTTAGAAAAACAACAATGTTTTTAAGATTTTCACTATATATTTGTTGTCAACAAGACATGTTTCGCATATACAATAGCTTCTTCAGGTGTAACTAGGTATAACTAAAATACTACAATGTTAAAATATAAAAGGTAAACAACAGGTAACAATTATAGGGAAAACCCAAAGAAGATGGTGTTATAATAAATGAAAAAACCTTAAAATTATATGAGTTATATATCTACAACAAAAAGACGGTTTAGTGAAATACATTTAACAAAGGAGAGCTATTTAATTCTAATTGGTCATTTACATGTCATGTTGACAACAAATATATAGTGAAAATCTTTAAAAAAACGTTGTTTTTCTAAAAAAATTTAAAGATGACAAAATACTTAGATAGTAAAGCAAACAGTCACAAATACAAAAATAGGATGGTCTGACCAATTTGGATATTATTGCTATTTGCAGGAAGTATTGAAGATAGTACCGGAATGGTCCCATGGCAAACATTAAAAAAATAGCGGAATGACGCAATTTTGAACCTCTTATAACTTAAGAGCTTCCTCGAAAATTTGAAAAGCATTAATCTGTTGCCTTGAAATTTGGTGTAACTAAAAAAAGTCATATCTCCACACCCTGGGGTACACACCCCACTAGGAGAATATGTTTTTTCTTTAGGTTATTTTTGTTATTCCAATTTTTAATAAATGTTGAAACTATCAGATATCTTTATTCTTGGCACAAAACATTTCTTCTGGTAATACGTGAAGTATATTGCGGGGGAGTGGGGACTGAGGAGTTTTTAATGGCACGAATTTGAATTTTATAATGTGTATTGCTCATGCCACGTCTGACAATACTCACAACCAGACACGTAATGAGCGTTGTTTGGATCATTATTATATAAATAACTATTTCAATCCTGAGCGTTAGCTAAGTATGTAATAATAATATAAATATATTTTTACAAATCAAACGAAAATTGTTTTGCTTTATGTTAGATGCAAAAATATAGTGTTTTTCTTTTTCCTGTTGCAATAATTCAACAAATGACGGCATTGAAATATATCCATCTCTATTTTTTTATGGTTTAATTGTGATACATTAATTAACGAGATAGCTAATTATTTCATTCATATCGAGTAGTACACGTAAGTAATACAATTTCGTAGTGGGTGGAGAAAACCCTAATAAATGAAAATTGACAATAATTATTCCTAACATAACCTAAAGACCTTTACTAATTAAATATACTTCCTACATTTTGAAGTACGTATTTACACGAATGAATCATCTATTAGGAACCTAATAAAGTAGTCCCGAGTTGATTTGTTTTTTTGTATTGGTTAAATGTTAGCCGATATATCTTAAGCAAAATTAAGCTCGTTTCGTAGATAGATGGATTACCGCTAGGCCATTTTTAGATGGGATGATTCAAATAGGTATTTATTTGTTATAGTGATATAACATCGATCTTAAGGTGCTACTGTGTTGTCTAGACGGTTCCATAAAATACAAATGAACAACCCTAAAAACTTAAAACTTTCTGATTTGGCAGCCACTATAGTATATAATCGTTCAGGGGGAGCACTGGAACTTTCTTATTTTTCGAGATATCAAAACGATCTAAAAACCAAATTCTGTGACTGCTTACCAAGTTTCTTGTGGTATTAGAATACTAGAAAAAAGTGTAAATTTTCAAACATATAAATATAACTGGCAATTTTTAAATGAGACACTTTGTAAATTTTATTTTTAGTGTCCTAAAAGATATTCATAATAAAGGCTAACCTAGATTATTATATAAGATTTTGTTTTATATAAAATTAAATTTATTTGCATACCTTTGGTTCAGTAGCATTATAAAGTTCATCTAGAGTAGGCCTATTTGCAGCTTGAAGAGACATAATGTTTCTGTAGTTGTCTAACCTAGGTAAAGCTTCTCTGGTGAGATGTCTGAAACAGTTGAATTTAAAAAAAACCAGAGATATCGACAATTAATTAAAATATACATTTAATTCCACACGTACAGAACCCAAACACAAGCACATCCATACATAAAACAAAATAAATGACAAACTTCTAAATTAGTTCAAAGATCTAACAAGAAATAGATCTTTGATTTAAATTGTTGGTAGTGTCCACGTTGTCAGATCAGAAAGAAGGGTTCAATTTGTCAAATACCATACAAATATTATAAAAAAAAAATTACACAGAATAAATATTTGTATAATAACTAGGTGTTAAACATGATTTCGAAAGAGCGATTTTTTTTTAAAAGGTGACGGTAATGGTCATTAAATATAATTTTAAAATTTTCATAGAATTCATCAAGGACCGCCATATGATTTTTCTAAAAAGGTGCTACATTCTTCGACTCTTTACATGATTGTAAAAAGTAATATGAGATTAAATGGAATATGTCCTTCCTTACAGCATAATTTTAATCTACTTCTAAAAAGGAGAAGATTATCAATTCGAGTCTATGTAAAATCAAAACTATTTTTCACAAATACTTCCACTATATTTGTTAACAACACGTAACATTTTTCAGTTTTCAGACGTTACATCTCGAATGAATAAACAAAGAGTAAAGGAATATTTATATAACTAGGTGTAATACAACAATTCGGAAATTTTAAAAATATAAAGGAAGGAATTTTTAAGTACTAGCCATAAACTTAAACTACCCAAAAATTATTAAAATATATTTAACAGAGGTGAATTATTGAGTTCCACCTGATCGTGTAACAAATAATTTGAACGTTTGAGCTTATTTATTTCTAGAGACTCCAGTATATTCAGTTTATGACCCTTATTTTCTTTGTGTAAAATTTTAACATTTAAAGGTTTGACCCGTCTCAATTAAGTGTTTTGCATAATTGGTTTCGGTTTTTCCTTTGATTATATATTTATAGTGTTTGACCTATATATGTTTTGTCACAATCTCGATAATTTAGTTGGTATACACCTGATTGTTCACGTTTATCAGATTGTATTTTTATTATTTTTAATGTATTTACTTTAAGTTTTATATGCGATTCTAATAAACCGTTCAGTAATTTACCTATTTTATAACTTTGTATGCCGTTGTATTTTCATTAATATTAAGGTGAATCATATTTTTTTATATAACTTTTTTTTGTCGAGTTGTATCAGTTATATTAATTGAATATCAATTGTTTATTGCAATCTGTTTGATTATGTATAACTCGGTCTGAAAATTAGTTTAACTTAGAGGTAAAGAGATTAGTTTGTGAATCATATTCTGAAAAGCGGCTAGTTTTTGTTGAATTGGATGACATGAGGTATTGTGTATGTTAGTATCCGTATGTGTTTATGACACAACACAGAAAAATCATGTTTATTATTTAATCTTTTGATAGTTAAATCTAAGAATTTTATACTCTTATTAGATTCTTGTTCAACTGTAAATTTTCTCCCTACATCTAAGTAAAACTTATTTTCAGTCCAAATTAAACATAATCAAACAGATTGCAATAAACAATCTATATTCGATTAATATAACTGATAAAATAAAAAAAAGGTTATAAAACATTATAAATATGATTTACCCTAATATCAATGAAAATACTAGCTCAAAAATAGGTATAAATATTAGAGTACCTAGTATACCAATAATTCTTTAAGTAAGCACATTAAAAATAATAAAACTACATCTGACAAATGTAAACAATCAGGTGTATACTAACTAAATTGTGGAGATTGTGAGAAAACGTATATAGGTCAAACAGGCAGATATTTTGGTAAAATAATACACGATCACTATAAATGTTTCATCAAAGGAAAAACCGAATCCAATTATGCAAACTACTTAATTAAGACCAGTCATACCTTTGATACAAATTTTAAAATTTTACACAAAGAAAATAAGGGTTCCAAATTGAATATACTGGAGTGTCCAGAAATAAATAAGCCCAAACGTTCAAATTGTTTGTTAAACAATGAGGTAAAACACAATAATTCACTTCTGTGTTAAATATATTTTAATAATTTTAGGTAGTTTAAGCTTATGGCTAGTACTTAAAAATTCCCAGCCTTTAATATTTTTAAAATTTCCAAATTGTTGTGTTACACCTAGTTATATAAATATTCCTTTACTCTTTAAGTTTATTCATTCGAAATATAACGTCCGAAGAAGCTACTGTGTAGTGAAACACCTGTTGTTAACAAATATAGTGGAGTATCTTCTGACACAATCGTATCGACTCTATGTATTTTTTTATGTATGTACATCTATTACTCTTCGATGCTTTGAACAATTTGAAACAATTTTTCAGAGAATATTTATTATATTGCCGGAGTAGTCTCTTAACAAGCATATTAAAAATAGCGGAATAGTTCCATTTTGAATTATTTGGGCGACGCGACATTGAGCAATATATGTTTTCAGCATATTGTCAGGAAAAAAGTATGTATGTTGCATATGCAATGGACCCAGTGACTATTTGTTAAATCTGACTTTTACGACAAAACTTGTATAAAAATAACTAAAAGGGAACAAATAAAAATGCACTAAAAAGTGAAAAATAATGTTTTACTTTATCTTGAAAATTTTAATCTAGTAATAATAATGAGTAAAGACAGTAGGATATTATACTCGTGGTATTAGATACCAAAACACTCAGTACGTAAATATATTTTTGTGAATAAGTAATTAAAAATAAGTTGAGTGTCGAATTTACAGAGTAAATTGGAATGGAAGAATATGGAATAAAATATTATTTTTCACTTTTTAGAGCATTTTTTGAATTCGGTTTTATTTTTTTTATAAACATTTTTTATGGCTTTAGAAACATGCCAAATTTTCTTTCCTTCTTTTTTCTTTTACTTCAGGAGGCCATAATTTACAGTGCAAATGATAAGGTAACTTGAGTCTTACATGTAACTGACTTTATAATGTGTAACATTTTATTAGTCTGGAGATAGTTAATTGTATAACAAGTCTTGAAAAGTTTACATGATTTTAATACGCGTTACATTTTTGTGGAGATTTCGTACATTTTGGTACTATATTTCAACCCTGTAATAATTTCATTCAAACGCCGCGCTGTCCTTTGCCAATACCTCTTGGGCTGGGATGATCAGTAAATGGTTCAAATTTGAAAAGAAAAGGAAGCTTCCAATTCGATTAGTTATTTTGAAAATAATAAAATTGAAAATTAATATTTTAGTGAACCATTAAGAAAAATCCGAGTTTTACTGTGCGATAAATGGTTCAAATTTGAAAAAAAAAGTAAGCTTTCAATTCGATTAGATATCTTGAAAATAAAAAAATTGAAAATTAATATTTTAGTGAACCATTACGAAAAGATCCGGGTATTGCTGCGAGGTACTAAGCTCTAAGTTGCAAGAGGGTTAGGTGAGGATAAAATAAAGTACACTGGGATAGTTGAAAACAATTTTGTAAGTAGTAACAAAAAGCTATCAATATAAGCTAGTTTCAGCGATTTTTTTTATGATGTACATGTATAGATACAGTTTTATACATTTTCTGATGTGTGGTATCTCTCCAGCACAACAATTATAAGTTTTTTCATAGTTTGTGAGTTTATTAAAAAAGATACTCTATATTTATTAATAATATATACAAGGACGCAAGTACATGGGGGAGCCACCCTTCTCCCAGGGAGTTCGGGTTAAGAAATTAGCTTCCCTAAGTTGGGAAAAAATGTTCGGGTTAGAAAATTAGCTTAGGAAAAACAAAATATGAAATATGAATTGATACCGAAATTACTGTAATACAAAAAATACGTTTTTTTTTTATTTTTCACTTATCATTTTCTATCCCCCGCTTTAGTATTACCTTAGGCTTTTATGGGCATATTCTGTACTCAGCCTGGTTCTATCCGTACTTGTAAGAACATCGTCATCATCACTGTAATTATCTTCTGTATCATTCGTCTTGGGCAATTCTTTATCATATTTATTACAACTGTCGGTCCGGACTCTGTTAACTTGGAATCGAGTGCGCTTCTCTGGCGATGGCCTCAGAAAATCGAGTTCGACCTTGTCGTTATTTTCCATAACAACATCTTTATATAATGACATGATCTGAAATTTGTAAAACAAGAACATTAAAATTCAGGTCGTTGATGTATTCGGAGAATTTCATTATCGTCATATTAAAATGTAGAAAGGGTTCTATAGCATATTGTTATTTGTCATAATTGGCTATTAAAAATAACGGGTTTACACTTTTGTTTAGTTGCACGTATTTAAAAATTACAGAATTAAGTACGTCCATTGTTTGATGTATGCGATATTGGTAATATTGTCATGGATCCGTGGTCGTTCAGAAAAGGTTATATTCTTATAGAGTACTTGCTAAATTAAATCATCTAGCTCTAAAAAGTTCTTTTACCACTAATTATCACACCCATTGTGGGTTACTATATAAAACTAAAACTAAATCATAATTTTGATTCAACTGTAGTTAATTCAAATCCGGGGATTGAGCTATACCTACTGGAACAGTGTTGAAAACGAAACTGTGATATCAATGACAGCTGTATTACCGGCCATTCCGATATTTCGTTGAAATGTAATGAATACTGATCTAAAAGTAGTAAATTGTATTAAAGTCATATATCTATTGATAACGAAAGGCAACTCTCAGAATAGATAGACATATTCGAAATTGGGCACGTCGAGGAAGAACCATTAATGCCACACGATTATCAAACTCGATTCGAGAGGCATGTGGTGTTCATGTTAAGTGCCATCTGTTCATAGAAGAGCAAGATTATATTTTCCAGGCACCATTTCAAATGGGGTCCGCTTGAGTGATCAAATTGTTTATTTAGTGAGGAGTCACAGTTCTGTTTGCATGGAAATGATGGGACAACAATGTATGGTGACACATATTCCGTTTGACGGAGGTTTGGTTACAGCTTCGGGAGGAATCTCTAGAAATGATCGGACGGAATTACTTTTCTTTGATAGAACTGTGACAGAAGAAAATTACCTCGAGCGAGTTTTGGTACCAATTAGCAGGAAATGTGGGAAGGCAATTTTATGTATGTTGATGACAGTGCTTGATCTCACCGTGCTCGACAAGTAATCAGCTTTTTTGATGAAGATAATATAGCCTGCTAAATCAGCAAACTGTAATCCAAGTATTATTTCAGCTTTTTTGTTAAAGTTACTCGCGCAAGAGGAGGTCTTACTAGGTACTAAAAAGATCAAATTAGTTTTTACCTTTTTATGTGTTTATTTGCTGTTGATATACTTTATTGTTGTCGTTTTTGTTTCTTCTGACGTTGTTCTCTGTCGTTCCTGTTATTGTTTTGTTTAAAAATAAAAATGTTTTTTGAGAAATTATCATTATACTTAAGTTATTTTATTTTTTTAGCTCATTGGGCTAGAAGCAAAATTGATGACTATATATATAAATATATATATATATATATATATATATATATATATATATATATATATATATATATATATATATATATATATATATATATATATATATATATATATATATATATATATATATATATATATATATATATATATATATATATATATATATATATATATATATATATATATATATATACATATATATTTATAAATTTGTAAGTCGCTAATTTTTTAAGTCGTAGCGTAGATCTTCCGGGAAATGGTAGACAATGACATGAAGTTTATGCAAGCACAAGACAGGCGCCATCGCATAATTAGTTTTTAAGTTATTGCAATTTGAATTTTTTACCACGCTAACTTCCAGCTGGTCTGGTTGCGACACGGATTGTCCGATTTCAATTCTGTAAGAAAATTTTGAAAACTCAGTTATCGTACTTCCAAACGTATATATTCATTTTGCATTAAAATTTCGCAAAACTAGCACCCTTGATTTGAGAAAGTGACTGGATACGAGTGAAGATATGTCATGTTTGTAAACATTTTTTGCTAGTTTTGCAATATTTTAATTCAAAATGAAAATATACATTTGGAAGCACGATAACTGACTTTTCAAAATTTTCTTGTAAAATTGCAATCGGTCAGTGTCAAGTGCATGTCACTGACTACCATTTTCCGGAAGATCTACGCTACAACTTAAAAAATGGCTGACTTATAAATTTTTGAATAAATGGTGAATAATCCGGTTTTTCAGGATTTTCTTTGAAACGAATCATCCGATGGACTTGTTTAATAGCGCATTTTGTTCGTATTTCAATTCTCTTCTGTATAGCATTACAATTCCTTGAATCGTTTTCATTTTATAAGCAAATAACGAAAAAATAGACGCCATTTTTTGCACTAAATTGTTTATAACAAATTAATAAATAATAGTTACTAGTAGAAAGAACATCAGCATGAACCAGCAGAATGTGTTTTAAGTGATGGCTTAGTTGGTTTTCAGGTAGTCTTTTTGCTACAAAATCAATAAATTCCTGCTCTATTTCTTGGCCTATAAAGGGTTTTGACACATTAACTCGAATAAAACTCCGAAATGATAGCTCGTATAAAAAAAAATCTAGAAGTAATAATTTTTAGTAAAGAATATAAATATTTTTAATAAAAATAAGCAATATACCGAGTGGTAAAAAAATATGACCTTAAATGCAAGGCATATACCCCTGTTCTATGCCCCTGAAATTATCCATATGATTGTCGTTTGTTGGGTTAATGTCTGTGTTACTTAATGTATTGGATTGGAAGGAATTTCTAAAAGATGGCAACCCTAGCTTTTTGGTATTCTTATATAGACCATGTAGATATTTTAGAAAAGAAAACTAGTTCCGTCCGATAATTTCCAAATGGAACATGCGTCACCATACATTGTTCTCCCGTTTTTTATTTACCACTCTTTAAGAAATCAACGTGAATTTTATAAACAAAATAAAAAAAAGCCGACATATCTAACAATCTTAAATTAACAAAAGCTAAATAAAAACAAGATTTATTTTTAGTTTAAATAGATAAACAAACTGTAAGGTATGAAAAGTGACATATGCAAATCCAAATCAGATATGATATCTATGAGTGCTTAGAAGTTGGGCATGGTTAGGACGAGTGTGGGGCCCGGCTGACTATGGGGCTCTAGGTCTCGACTTACCTGACTTATTAGAAAAATTAGCCCTGATCCGACACCGCCTCTTATGTGCAGAACTGTTTAAATTACAGCGGTTGAGACGTTCAAGTCTACGTCCGGCGCCGGCGGCGGTTCGCGTTTGCATCCGTGAAGCAGTGTCACTTGGCGCCGCTTACTTTATATCATTTTAAACGTTGCTGATTGATGATGTTAATTTTCAGGTAATACATTCATATATTATTTTATTTAATCAAGAAATACTTTCTTCTCTATAATAGGTTATAACATAGATCTTTTCGATATATTTCCAAGAGCCTCGTGTACTAAACCTAATAGGAATTGAAATTGTGCTTGACTCGAATGTTTGTTAATTAAAATTATTTGATTACTTTCCGTTTACCGGGTTTTATAAATATTGGCAATTAGTTGGCCTTTCTTAAGTAACGAAAAAAGAGCCTCTGGTTCTTCGTCATCCAGTACAATAAAACCGGCGATCTAATTCTTATTCTACATTACATACTTTATCTCATATCTTACCAAACTGAAGAATTTGTGAATGCTGGCGGCTACGGCTGGTGATTACCATCAGCCGCTACGGTTAGTTATTTCCGCTAGCCGCAACCACCGGACGCTCAAACGAAATCATACAGTTAGTCGTTCAGGCTTAATTCACTTACCGCCTGACCAAAAAAAAACATTTATTGCCCACCTAAGCCGAGTAGTCATTTAGCGAATGTTCGCTTAGTAAAGGTGCGTACTCGCTTAGCGAACAAGAGCGCACGAACAATACCGCATGCATACGGTGGAAACGGAAACGTGCGTTTGATTGGTTCAATATTCGCTTTAACGTCTACATTGACCAAACGTATTCTTATGGTGTTGTTCGCCCGCTTTCGGACAGTCAGTTGTTTCGCAGGAATTAAAAAATCATTGCAAGAGCATCGTTTATAACTCTTAATGAGGAAATGCAAAAGAAAACCAGAAAATGCCGTCTAAACGCCTATCGGGAGTGCAAGTCCAATTTAAAAAATTGTAGTGCATATTTTCACAAAATTTTAGTCTCGACAAAAAAACCGTTTTTTTTTAATTTCATAAAAATATATTAAATATATGTTTATTGTACAGGGAGTTTGGTTATAAAGGCAATGGGTCGCATCTCGTGATCTCTAAAGACGCCATAGAATATTCTTCTACATAGTGAAGTCAATGGGAGTATACTGAGCAGTGTTCTTCTCAAATTTCTCGTGTGATAAACTCTAAAGATAAACGTATAAAATCTGATATATTTATAATCAGCAGGAAAAAATCATGGTTCTAGGGATTAGGCCATGTCAAAATGTAATCAATTTCCGACGTTTCGCTTTAGATTGCATGACTCATCTTCAGGGATCTTTACTTCACGAGATCGAAACACATTTTTTTTATATGAAGTTTTAGTAAAAAGATCAGGCTAAAAAATCACCTAATAACTAAAACAAGTACTGGGGTCTATCGCACTTAAAATTTGTCTAGAATCACGGTAAGTAATATTATTGTTGCTTAAATAATCAAATCTACATAGAAAATCAATATTAAAAATTGTTAATAATTAAAATGATTAGTAGAATTATTATTGAACCTGGTGCCTCTAAAACTCCGGAAACTATATGAAATGCGATATTTTCCTTTCCACTTATCGACACAACAAATACATTTTGATAAGATTCATTATTACATACTAAAATAGCTTGCCCATAGGTCGGAGGATGCACCTCTTTACTTTTTTGGGTTAATTACAGTTTATGCATCAAATTTCAATTTATATTAAAGCTAAATACCTATCCTAAATACTTCTTGAAAAAATCATGTCATTTGGCCAAATCTTGGCGGAGAAGTCGATGATCTGGATCTTTGCTCCTAATTCGCCACCACTAATGTTATCTTAATTTTAACAAATAGAAAAAATGTTAATTGTGTAAGTTGCAGAATTTATTACATAGTTAATAGAAAATTATTTTACAAAAGCGACTAACAGCCCCAGCTTAATTTTTTTAATGGAACTCGCTGTATATTACTTGCCAATAAAATGAACCTCTTCTTGGTAATACATTGGGCTTGATATCTTTATCTTTAAAAACATTGTTTTTTTAAACACCCGAGAAATATGAGAAAGATACAATCGATCCCCTAAAAAGTAATGCGTTTCTATTGACTTCACTATGCAGTAAATCATTTTCCTTCTCTTACCTTTAACGGCAAGATTTTTCTCAAATTTGTGGGGATTTTTTAAAAATAAAGGTATCAAACACAGTAAGTTTATAACCAGCAAGATGCGACCCATTTGATGGGCATAAGACATACCTAATTGAATTTGGTATACATTTTTAAATTATCCTCTATATATAAATAATAATTAATTAAAAACTACGTAATAAACCCTACCACCTTTAAATATTCAATAAATGTTTCTTCAATTAA
Organism: Kuschelorhynchus macadamiae; assembly: GCA_030620095.1. NCBI lineage: Eukaryota > Metazoa > Arthropoda > Insecta > Coleoptera > Curculionidae > Kuschelorhynchus > Kuschelorhynchus macadamiae. The sequence continues at coordinate 308,459 of JAUTXW010003787.1, forward strand.
ATCTATATTGGAAGCGGCGAATTATGAGCAGAGACCCGGAACATAGAAGTATATGCATAGAACATTAGCAATTTGAGCCCCTAAAAACCACGAATAGCATAAGAAATTCCCCATTCACTGTTACGAAAATTACCCCATTTAGTTAAACCATCACGTAGTAATCGGTATAGATAAAAAAGTGAATTTTCTTAAAATTTTTAGTTTACCAACACTATGCAAAAAAAATATATATATATATATATATATATATATATATATATATATATATATATATATATATATATATATATATATATATATATATATATATATATATATATATATATATATATATATATATATATATATATATATATATATATATATTAGGATATATATTTTATTTCCTTGTTCATATTCTGTTTATTTTATTGAATTTATATATACTTGCTTTTATGTATATAAGTTAAAATTGATATACTCGGTAGAGTAGTGATTAACTATAAATAAAAAATAATAGTATGTAGTATTTAATAAATAAAAAATACCTAATTTATTTCTAAACAAATGTATTAAGTGCGACGATATATTTAACAAAATAATATTTGTAATGTGTAATTAAATAAATAATATTAACCACTGAAATATTTTGTTGACATACCGAATAACTCAATAAAAGTAAAAAAAGTAATATTACTTGCTGATGACACTGTTGTTATTAATTACCGATACAGTATTGACACTGCCAAATAACCTTCTATGCATACATTTAGCATGTAGGTATAGGCATACATATTGCATATACATAAGTATAAAATTATATTTTTCTATTTTAAAATCATAGATGCGTCTTCTCGATGCACAAACTTTAGTAGTATCGTAATGGCTCTCTTTTCGATGCTATTTTTTTCCGCTACAAACTTGGCAATGCTGAATGATAGAGTGATCGTCAAGGACAAAACGTCCTTGGTGATGGCCACCTCGAATTTGAAACCGTTCAGAATGTTAAATTGAAAAACAAACACTTTTGGTATGTATTGACACCAACTTGAAAATATACAACAGTAAATATGTTTTTAAAAGATAATGCTTTTTTAAAATATAGAGCACAAAATAGAAAAAATAATATAAAATATTCGTTTCATAAGACAGTTAATGTTAGTCGTTCTTCACCTAGGGCTTATACCATAAAATCATGTTTTATAAAACTAGTATTTTGATATACTATTCTAGACCACCACGTATCTAACATGGTACGTAATAATTGGCATATGTCGTCCTATCATAAAGAATTGTGATGTGAATTTTCCTCAAACTAATAATTCGTATTTTTTTGTTTTCCCTTTATCTTTTTAACCAATATAGTTGTCACATCATGTATATTAGTTAAAAAAACTCGTCTTAACCTTGTAATCTTTTTTTCACTTTTATAATAAAAATACAACATATGTTATATTTTTATTACCAAAGAAAATTATTAACATGGGTTAAAAAAACTTAAGAGAGAGCAGCCTGCCAGTTTGTGTACTGGTTATGTGTAGTTAATAGATACAAGGTGTATACTTGATCATTTAACTACCGAGCAGGATTAACCTATGACTAAAAGGGAGCATGGTCACGGGCCTCTGCAGTCTACATGTAAAGTTGCTACATAGGTATACCACACAGAAGCAATCTCAAAAAAAGTAGTTATGGTCATGTATACAGTCGTTTTTCGAAATGTTCCAGATCATGACTAAAAGGTTGCTCTTATCTTAAGCTTTCAATTGATACTAAACAAAGTTGACCTATTAAATAAAAAAGGCATTTAAGACTTTTTTTACCTAACAGTCATTTATAAAGGTAAATAACCGGTCATTTTAAATCTTTTATTAAATCATTTTCAAAAATGAAGAAATTCAGTCAATTTTAAAAATGACCCGTCATTTATGAAAGTTATGCGGTCATTTAAGGTTACTTTGGGGAATTTTTATAAGTGAAGCCCAGCATTATTTATTTATAAGGACTGCCTTTCAATCTCTGCGTAGCTAGTTTTTATTTTTTTTCTGGTTAATTGTACTATAATAATACTATAGTTAGCCTTTGTTAGGAGTATTTCTAAGATTTTTTCTTACTTGTACCGATTTGATTTCTATACTGACTGGATATTGCCATTTACAAGGTATTTGACTCAACCTCCGAACGTTGATGTCTCAGGATTTAACAGAGATGTTAAAACTTGTTAAAATTTTGCTTCGAGTGATAACTGGTTGTACGTGGCTTGGGGCACGAAATTGTCTGTTTCGTATGCGGTGCGATATCCTGGACTAACGCAAGAACTAGTTCGCTAATAAAAAATAGAAAGTCCGCATCATATGTATTTCTTTTTAAATAACCGACCTAACTAAAATTTTAGTTTGCAAACAGTTTTTTTTAAAAGATAGTTTTGGTAAATTTATCGCCTAAATGCAAAGTATATTCAAATTACACAATTTATTGTAAATTATTTTTAAATTGGGTCATTTATCTCTTAACCATATTTATTTACTTTTTTATAAAAACAAAACTCAGAAAACTCTTGGTTTCATGCCCATATTGCTCTAAAAATAACATTTTTATTAAAGTATTGAAATAACCAAATAAAGTCTATGGAAACACTTAAATAAATTTCTCATCCAACGATTCTATTTATACTCTACTGTGATAGTTTATTTCAGGATTGCTTACATTCGGTTAGGTGAAAAAGCTTAAGGTTAAAAAATGAGAAACATTTGAAGTCAAATCATAGAGTTGAAGTGTAGTATGTAGGTATAACATCAAAACAGAAACAAATTGTTCACTTATCATTCAAAATTTTGAGAAAAATTACAGTTTTCTTACCATTTTTGAAAGAAATGTAAAATTTGATAGGCAAAATATATCACCTGACTGACATTTTTATTGTCTTTTTGTAATTTTTTTCTGCAAACTCAAACTTTGTTAAGGTCAAATATAAAAAAAACATTCCCATATGATGTAGACTTTCCTGGTCACACTGTATGTCTACAGGGTGTTTTTCATTTGTTGGCTAAAAATGCAAGACTTACTTTTTTGCCTTATATATGACTAAAAGTTCATATAATCATGTGTCCGCAAGGCCTTCGTTTTTGAGATGCAGGATTTAAATTTATAGTTTTTTTTAGCGTTTTTTAATGGACTTCGTACATTTATTGAGATAAATCATTCAAATTTGACACACACTATATTCTACAAAAATACTTATAATACATTTTACAAAAATCTACTGGGTGTTTCTTATTTCCAGATCGCGACCCCTTTTACCCTCCCAAAATTTTTACTGCTACATCCCTGGCTGTTTTTATTTAGTTTGCTTACTTCTTGGAATATTACTTTAATCCGATATTTTGAACCGTTTGGACGTTAGTTAGCAAAATGCTACGGATCTATACATTTGAAAGTTTATGTTTTTTTCTGGTTTTATTTTCATCAATAAAAATAAAGGATGTAAATTTTTGATTAATTTTAGATCTAAAAGTTCATATAAAGATGTGTTGGAAAAGCATTTGGTTTTGAGATACAGGATGTTAAAATTAAAAAAAAATAAATTTTAACACTATGTATCTCAAAAACTAAGACATCGACTAAGACCTTTCGAACACATGTTTATTGAACTTTCAGTCCTAAAATCAACCAATAAATTACATTCCGCATTTTTAGCACTCAAAATAAAAACAGACAAAAATAACATTCAATTTTAAATGTGTAGAGCCTAGCGTTTGGTCAACGGACGTTTAAAGGTTCAAAATATATAAGTATATAAATCCAAGAAGTTAAAAAACAAAATGAGGAATCTGATTTTCTAAATATAAACAGCCATTGACGTCTCAAAATTGAATGATTTATTTCTAAAAATGTATAAGGTGCATGAAAAAAAAACTATAGAAAAATTAAGCTTTTGACACCTTGCGGACACATGTTTATATGAACCAAAATAAGGCAAAAAATTTCGTCCTTCATTTTTAGCCATTTTGTTTTGCTATCTTATATTCATATCAAAATTCTACCAATTCATTTCTATGTAATCCTTGATTTTTATGCAAAATTTGAGGTAAATTGGATATTTTGTTTTTTTAGCAATAATTTTTTTTACTTTTCACCAAGCCGCCATCTTGTTTCGGTATATTGGACTTTTACTAAAATATTACCGGGTTATCTACAAATGACCCTTAATTTTTGAGTAAAACTTGAAGTCAATCTGATAAGTAACAGGTCTCGCCCGAACAACGTTTACACCGCATTTGGCTCAATTAGGACTTAATACAGACATTCAAAGGAATATCCAAAAGTCGGTCATTTTGAAAACACGTATCATCGTTAGATCATTTCTTAATACACAATAGTTGTTTTTTTCCATTTCCTTTTTTTTATTTTTATTTTTTGTACTGACTTGGTATAATCCCGTCAGTATAAAATACAACCACAGGAATACTGCGAGACAACAAGTCATAATAATAAACAAGACACACAAAAGATACTAAAGACCATCAACAAACACATATTACCCGAGTACATAACGAATGCGAGCGCAATTGAGGACATTCATACAGTGATCTACGCAGCAGCTATAACAAAGCGAAGATACAAAGAGTCAAATGAAAGAAAGGACGCTAACAACCTGTTTCGAAGAAGCGAAAAACAGTTCTACCAAAAAACCATGAGCAATTAGGAAGCACGAGTAATAGAATCACCGACCAAAGAAGAAATTTCAGAATACTGGAAAAGCATTTGATCAGAACCGAAACTACTCAATAATAACGCTTCATGGATTAAAGCAGAAGAAGACAGACACAAGTGCTTGGAGGAACGAGAGGACTTTGTAATGACAACACAATAAGTTGCAGAAACAATCAAATACACGCATAACTGGAGATGTCCTGGAATAGATAACATTCATAACTTCTGGTACAAATAGTTTATCTCCACACATGAAGCTCTCACTTGGCAAATTAATGAAATTACTTTAAAACCTAGCACACCCCCCAGTTTCCTCACCCAAGGAATAACATACCTTAAACCCAAAAAGTCACACACTAAGAACCCGTCAAATTACCGACCTATTACGTGCCTTCCAACCCTATATAAGATCATCACGGCCACAATTACCTGGAGAATAGAACAGCATCTAACACACAAAAACATTTTAACGGAAGAGCAAAAAGGGTGCAGGAAAAACAGCTAAGAATGCAAGGAGCAGCTTATTATAGACAGCGTCATCATGGGACAAACCAGAAAAAATCATACTGGTTACATACATTATAAAAAAGCCTTTGATTCGATACCCCACAGTTGGCTAACCAGAGTGCTAGAATTATACAAAGTCAATCAAAACCTCAGGCAATTTATTACACAAATCATGGGTACATGGAAAATTAAAATCAACCTGAGAACACAAAAAGAACACATCGAAACAGAAGAGATCTACATCACACGAGGTATATTCCAGGGATATTCACTCAGCGCTTTGTGGTTCTACCTCTACCTCAATCCACTCTCAAACACACTGAATAACACAAACTTCAGATTCCACATTAAACACCAAAAAATAACCTACACAAAATAAACCATCTATTGTACATGAATGACATAAAATTATACTCAAGCACAAAGGCACAACTAAAGGAACTCCTGAAAATCACAGAAACGTTTACCCTGGACATCAACAGACTCACCATGGAGAGAAAAAAAGGAGGGAGGGGAATTATAGACATACTATGGCTAAATAAAAAATAAATTTACGAACTCAGAAAATTCTTCCACAACAAACAAACTAACCTCCACAAGGCAATAGTGAAGGCAGACAAGAATTATACATCACTCGACCTGTCTCAAACGAGCCACGCAGCAGACGCACGCAGTCACATCTAATCACGACTAGAAAAGATGAAGACCTGGTCTGAAAAAACACTCCACGGAAGACAGAGATACCACATAAAGCAAGACCACATACATAAAAAGCTTTCATATACGTGGTTACAAGAAGGGCAGCAGTTCCTTGAAACAGAAGGCTTCCTGCTTGCCAACCAGGACAAAGTCATAACAACCAGAAACTACCAAAAGGACATCATCAAGGATACAACTATTGAAGACGACAGGTGCAGGAGATGTCACCAGTAGAGAGAAACGATCAATCACAACGAGTGGATGTAGAATAATGGCCGCAACTGAATACACCCCAAGACACAACTCAGCAGCGAAGGTCCTTCATGAAGCATGAGCTACACCACACAAATTAACGGAGAACACAGACCCTTATTACCACTATACACCAACATTCATACTTGAAAACGAGACTACAAGTTCTACTGAGACATTAACATCCACACAGATAAAACAATCCCCGCAAACAGACCCGATATCACATTTCAATCCAACAAGAAAAGATTACTTATTTAATTGACATGGCTGTCCCCAACGACGAGAACATCCAAGCGAAAAAATAAAAATACTGTGGAAACAGGAAAAAGTTATTATTGTTCCTCTCATCATATCAATAAAAGACCTTACCCCAACAACGTTTACACCGCATTTGGTTCAATTAGTACTTAATACAGACATTCACAGGAACATCCAGAAATCGGTCATTTTGAAAACATGTAACATCATTAGATCATTTCTTAATACACAATAGTGGTTTTTTCCTTTTCCTTTTTTTTGTTTTTTTGTACTGACTTGGCGTAATCCCGTCAGTATAAAATACAACCAGAGGAATACTGTGAGACAACAAAAAAAAATAATAATAGCAATAATAATATTAAAAGACGCTTGTTAATCTCAAATTTCAAAGTACAGATACAATATCTCATACATTTTTGTAAATTTGACTCAAGACTAATTGGCCTTATTGTCGGCTTTCTAAGCCTAAGTTCAGAAGCTGTTGAGGCCTTGCTACACTAAGCTACCCTAAGTATACAAAAATAAAAAAAAATATAAATACATACTGTGTACAGAAAATTAAGTTTCCATTACAAATAATAAATACTAGTAGTAGAACAATGCAGAACAGGTTAAAAGAAGAAGAAAATGGTTGGAAATGGACAGGCCAAAGAAGGCAAAGGAAAGAAACAAGAAAAAGAAGATAAAAGAGAAAGAAACTCATAAAATGCAATATCAATAAAATTATCAACACTGGTAAATACTCTAACAAGAAAACCCTTTCTGATTCTATTTTTAAAAGTGAGAAGACTTTCGGAGAAGCTAATTTTTTTATTTATTTATAAAGAAAGCCATGCAGTAAGAAAATGATCTTTTATATATTTCTTTTTATGCTTAGGAATAGGCAAGATGGAGATGCGTCGAATATTAAGTCTACGAATATCTGTTCTTCTTCTATTTTGAAGCACGGCCAACTTAGCAAAATAAAATAAATACCCATAGACCTTATAGAGTATTAGATGTCAATTTAAATACCTATAGTATTTTTTATCCAATTTCAAAAATCTAAAAACTGTCATTTAGATAATTTTAATCTATATTGGAATGGAAATAAAAACCCGGGGGCTTTCATTTAATAAATCATCTATGGCGGTTAAAGCACTGTTACAAGTGTGAAACTTGGATTGAAAGTTCATAAATTAGTACCTACAGTCAATGAGTAATTTAAGATAAAAAAAAATTGAAGTAGGGCTGAATTTTTAATATGTTGTTTCTGGAGGGCAAAAAGGTAAAATCCCAAGTTGACACGTCTTCACATGCCTTCCTTCGACAACATTTTTAAATTCGATTTATCTCTTTTCCAAGGAAAAGTGTAAGGACAGAAATTGTAAAGCATGAAATTTTAAACATTTTGTCTAAGACCTTACTCTCCGTAGTTTATTCCACGGAACATATAAGGCGCCAAAGTTTCCAAAAATTAGTTTTTCTGTATTTGGATTTTCAAAAATTGATTTAAACCGATTTTGTTTTGTAAAAATTTTATATCTCGACAAAAGCAAAAAATATCTATTTTTTATAACTATTCTTAACAGTTTTTGAGTTGCGGCAAAAAGTTAGATATGCATAAAAAATTCGGGGACATTCCTCTCGGTTAATGGCGAATTAGATGTAAGACTTTCGAAATAATAATGCAAAAAATATTTAACATTTTTATATTAGCAAGAAGACAAATGAATTAATACGCGATAATTGGAACAAAATTATGTTTGGATATTTTGGCGCTTTCTATCTTCTTGGAAACGAACTACAGAGTCATCGGCATAAGACAAGAAATGTTGAAAATGTCGAGCTTTTTACACTTTTTCCTTTAACGAATAGGAAACGAGATAAATCGTTGCCAAATTCTTTTCAAAACGGCGGTGAAGGAAGACGGGTGGAAACACGCTAACTTGGGATTTCACCTTTTTGACCATCAGAAACAACACATTAAAAATTCAGCACTTCTCCATTTTTTTTATTTTCTCTCTATTTTTAGGATAGATTGGCTTTGCAGTAATAGTGCCCCATCCAAGATAACAAAATCTCAAATTAATATTTAAAAAAATCAAAAAAGAAAAGAAGGGGCCTACATAAGTCATTGGTATATTTGATACCTGCAAGGATGTAAGTGTGTGTACCACAATATTTTGCATTCTTCTGAACTACTTGAATGTCTTGATCAAATAATATATTTGATAAATAAAAAAAATAGTATTTAGATTTAATTTTATATGATTAATAATTCACGTGACAAAAAATAACTTTTTATGGCAATTTATTATTTTATCAGGCCGTAATGAAAAGCAATTGCAATAACCGGAGAAACATCCCAACCTTACCTTACGTATAAACTGTATCAAATAAACATTTTTTTTGTAATATGCATAACTGATTCTATTACAAAAATTCCGGATAATAAAAACGCATTTTATAATAAAGTAAATTAAAAATCCACTCTTAAAGTTCGTCCTGTAAAATAATAATTCACGATGTTAGCTTTTCTTTAAAAACAAAAGGAATGTGCTCACTTGCAGTCAAGATGGTTATTCGCCATTTCCTTAGTCTGTCGAATTTTCGAGGATATTTTTATTTTGAACAAAACCCTTACCAAACTTTAGAAGCCGCTAGCGAAATATTACTATTTCGTTAATACGAACCATTTTGAAAGTATGACCATGACCATAGCGAAATATAGACTTTTATTAACTATATAAAAGTATAGTTAAGGGTATGTTGCCTTGTAATAGAGTCAAAATGATGCATTAGTCAATAAATTTTCAGCTTTAAGCATATTTTTTGGTGGTGAAATTAAATCAGTAGTTTTCCGTATTATAATTGTCTGGTATTGTACGAATGTTATTTCAGGAAGAATTACGACTTTTAAAATTTCAGTTTCTCTTTAATTTAATTTTGGCATACCTATCTGTTGTAAACACGGCCTATTTAACAAAGCTCAAATATGTAGAACCTTTTTAACAAATAAGCATTTTAGGTCTGCTTTAATATTTAATTTACAATTTAAATTTCGTGGAATAAATAATACACTACCTACAAGTTTAATTTGAATATTAATCACAATTTTTATTTCCAATTTGATTAGACTTACAAATTATTATATTAATCACGATTTCCATGTTTGGCATAATATCTCAAAAATAATTTACATAAAATAAATTCAAGTCATGCTACTTTATAGACAATCTTGAAAAAGTAAATTTGAAATTACCTCACTGCAACAATTTAGGAGTCCTTTATTGCAATTCATTTGGAACTAAAAGTGTAGTTTAAACTAACATTCCATCAACACTGCTGTACCTTGTTTTCTTGTGAATTTAAATTTCTATTACATTTTTTTAAAAATAATATTTGAATAAAAATGGACATTCTGTCAGAGATTAGCCATTCCGGTTATATTTCTGACATATAACATACGTCATATACTGCTTTTAGTTTTTTAATTTTAGTTTTGCTGAAGACTTTCCCCCGAAACGTCCAAAAAAGTATATATTTTTCAGTGTCGTTCCTCAGGTACCTTCATAGTGAACCCAGAACTAAAGACTACATATTAAAAGTTTAAGGTAATATAAATCATGAATTCCCCACTACGACTTCGTAATTATATATACAGTGTGTTCGAAAAAAATGTTTCAAATAAAGTTTATAGATCTCTTTTATGTCTATGCTAAAAAATAGTTTTAAATATACAAGGTGTATCACAAAGATGGTAGAGAGATGGCAAAACAAAATGGCAGCCTAATAAAATATTTAAAAAGTCGGCTTGAAAAAAACTACTTATTAGATTAATTTAAAATTTTCTGCAAGCATTGACTGTGACATAGAGATAAGCTAGTAAAGTTGTGTTACGAATTCAAGATGGCGGAATAAAATGGCTACCAAATAATTTTAGTTCCCTCGTAGAAGAGAAGTGCAATCGTGGAAAAATCACGTAACCTCCTAGATTTTTCAAATTTTTACGTGTCAAGGTCTCTAAATGCCGAAAACCATGTTTTCTCAATTCTGTTGGTCTGTCAGTTCGCGAAATAGCTAAAGAACTACTTACCCGATTGACTTCAAATTTTGGTCAAAAATATGGCGAAACAAAATGGCGGCCTAGTGAAATGTTAAAAAAATTATTATTAAAAAAGTACTTATATAATTTAACTAAAATTTTGCAGAAAAATCATATGTAGAATGTAGGAGTAAACTGGTAAAATTTTGGTACGAATTCAAGATGGCGGGATGGGAATCCAGTTTAAAAAAACTAGTTAATAGACTGATTTCAAATTGTGTACCATAACTAATTTTGGTGTAGGGATGAACTAGTAAAACTGTGGTACTAACTCAAGGTGGCGGAACAAAATGACGGCCAAATAAAATTTTTGTAATTGTGAAAAAATCAGCCTGTCAGGTTTTGCATATTTTCAGGTTTTAGCGTCCCTAGATAAATATTCAAAAAATAGTTTTATCAATTTCATCCGACCGTGCGTCTGTCCGTCAGTTCTCGGTATAGCTTAAAGACTACTTCTATTTTAGTCAAATATTAAGGGTTATATAAGGATGACCTGGTAATATTTTGGTGAAAATCCAATATGTCAATAAGATGGCGGCCTAGTGAAGCGTTAACAAAATTATTAATAAAAAACTAATTATCCAATTTCCTCAAATTTCGCACGAAAATCAAATGATACATAGGAATGAACTGATAATATTTTGGTATGGATATAAAATATCAAAACAAAATGGTAGCCTATAAAAAATCTTATTAGATTAATTTCAATTTTTTTGCAAACATTAAATGTAATATAGAGATCCATTGGTAAAATTGTGGTACGAATTCAAGATGCCGGAACTAAAAAACGGCCAAATATTTTTTTAAAAAAATCAACGTACAAAATTCATATTCAATTGATTTTTGTAGAAAAATTAAATATGATATGGGGATAAAATGGTAAGAATTCAACATGGTGTAACAAAATGGCGGTGTGTCAATGTAAAAACTACTTATTAAATTTATTTTGAATTATGCACAAAAATCAAATGTTAAAATATTAGTAGAAATCCCACAGGATAAAACAAAATGGCACCCAATAAAAATGATTGAAAAAATAGTATATATATGTGTGACTAAATGACTATGTACTGAACTAAATTGGGTCACACTTCACTATTCCTAATAAAAGGAAAGATTTTTTTTGTTTTTTAGAAAGACTAATACGCTAAATAATATTATGAAAATATACCTTAAATTTAACTATATAACTTTTGCCTATTTTCACAAAAGTATTTTTATTTTTATCCTCAACTTGCCGCCTCGGCACGTGATAACTATTTATTTGGAACAGAGAAATTCAAAATTAATAGATAACATTTCAAATCGTTAAGTTTTCAGTAACTATTGAAAAAGTTTTTAATACAAAAATCGGATTAAAATGTTATTTGTGCCAACGGAAATTTGTAAAACATCAAAACATATTTTTACTCCTTATTAGTGAAATTTCGAAAAATCGAGAAATCATTTCTGAATGATTTTATATATGTATATATATATATATATATATATATATATATATATATATATATATATATATATTATTTTCTTGGGTTATGTTAACAACAATGAGAACAAATTTGTTCACCTCATTGTGTTGAGCTTTTTCAAGTCTCCTGATTCCTAAAAAGTTTTTCTTTTCATTAAAAACACAGTAAAAATATTTACATAGACGTAAACATCATTATATACATTGAAACGTTATATTGTTTAAAATCATTAAATGGCACACTTTAATAAATTAAAATCATGTTTTTTTTTATATTTTTTCTAAAAACATCTTTGGTGATAATATAATGACTTAAAATATTTATAGACTACGCTTAATAAATAAAATGTGTAGATTCCACATTCATAGACACAAATTTAAAACACATATGTTTATTATACCTAGAGCTTACGGTACGCACCTTGGACACAGTTAAGTGAAAAGAACGATGCCTTGAAGAACCGATTTACTTGGTGGAAAGTTAACGTAGTGAAATTATCAGACTGATCGGATCTAGAATATTTTGGTTATCAATTTTTTGTCTATAAAAACTATATACTTTTTCTGAGGCTTGGCACCTGTGAAAACAAATATTATTATTTTTAATTGATATACAGAGGCAAGATGAATTTCTGTTTAAAATTTATATAGGCTCAACCAAGATTAGATCTTGAATTTTCATTACTCTCCGATTATCACTAATATCCTTTTTATCATTAACTGCTTGACTCTCCCTTTTTATTTCGATCATTTCCTTGATTGTTAATTTATGATAATTTCTATCTTGCGCCAAAATATCGGTTGCCTTAAAGTTGAACTCATGTTCTGTTTATTTTTATGAAAAGCAGTGGATGCATTTTTAGTATATTTGTGAACTTTAATCCGGTTTTTTAAGCATTGCATTCTCACACCGATATATTTTTAAGGACCATTTAAACATGGAATTGAATAAAGTACGTTTGATTTCTTTTTTTGTGGAAAGAGAATTTAATACATTGTATACTTTATGACAAACAGTTATGTTATGTTTTAAAAGAATATACTTTAATTTTCCTGATTATTGTTACTATTACATTAATCTTTTGGTTGATTGAATGCTTAGAATTAAAATTTAGATATCGGCCCGACCAGGTTTCTGATATACCATTCGGTTTTCAATTTATTTAAATTTAATTATGTCTAAAAAATTAATTTCATTATTTTCTTCAATTTCCATTATGAATTGTAACTTAGGATGAAAATTTTAAAATCATTTACTTGTTGATAGAAACTTTCTTCGCATTGACAGTAATTGATTAAGAAATCATGGTTCTTGGGATTAGACCATGTCAAATTGGAATTACTATCCGACGTTTCGCATTCGATTGCATGAGGCATCTTCAGGGATTTTTACTCCACGAGATCTGAACACTGGTTAATATATATATATATATATATATATATATATATATATATATATATATATATATATATATTTCTCTTTTTCTTAAACCTTAAATATTATAATATAGTGTTTAGTTTTCTTAGGTTTAGGTTTATCCTTTATAACGAAACTTGCTATTTCCTCGACGTTTCGCCCGTCTTAGTAGGCTTTTTCAAAAGGTCTTATTTATTTAAGTTTTTTTCTCATTTTGAATTATTAGTCTTGACCCACCGAAACTTTGAAAATATGTTGATATAGGCATGCTTTCTACTAATTATCCTAAAGTTTGAACTTTGAACCCTCCCCGAAATGAATTTCTGTCTTGAAAGATAGTAGTTACAGTACAAACGCGCAAAAAAGACATCGTTTTTAGATTTAATCAAACAATAGGGACCGAATAGGTATACGATGACGACAGAAATGTTAAACCTTTTTTTATCGCCGGGTGAATCAAGAAAAGGGTTTTCTTCAAATTTAGGCTCAGTATATAATTATGAATTTGGTAACAACATATTCCAGTCGGTATCTTATTATAATAAAACGTTTTTATCTATATTTAGACTTATGTTCTAAAAGTTAAGGGTAATAGAAAAGCTTATATTAAAATTTCTTTACTTTTTTTTCAGTGTTAGGTTTTTGTTAGTATAGGGTGTTTAACAAAATATGTCGCCTACATTATTTTTTGAAATCAAATATATCAACACAAAGTATTAGATTGACTTCAACTTTTAGTCAAACATTAAGGGTCATATGGGGATGTTATTATTTTGGTGAAAATCCAATACGCCGGAACAAGATGGCGGCCTAGTGAAGCGTTAAAAAAATTGGTACTAAAAAACTAATTATCCAATTTACCTCAAATTTTGCATAAAAATTAAATGTTACATAAGAATGCACTGGTAACATTTTGGTATGAATATAAGATAGCAAAACAAAAGAGCGACCTAATAAAATATTTAAAAAATCAGCCTGAAAAAACTACTTATTAAATTAATTTCAAATTTTGTGCAAGCATTAAGTGTGATATAGAGATAAACTGCTAAAGTTGTGTTATGAATTTAAGATGCTGGAACAATGTCTGTCTGTCTGTTCGTGGCATAGCTAAAAAAATACTTATCGGATTGACTTCAAATTTTGGTTAAAAATTGAGCGTGACCTGGTAATATTTTGGTATAAATCCAGTACGGCAAAACAATTATTCTTTTTTCTACTTTCTAAAATTTTCATTCAAATTGGTCAAACCACATGAAAAAATACATAGGATCCAATTGATAACCTCTTCGTTTTCTGAACAATATTAATAATAAAACTCGTTTGTTAAAAGTGTCTTAAGTATTTATAATTGGTTCATTTTCCACAAATCGTCATTTTGTTGAAGTTCAAAAAATGTTTAACAGAAAATATTTAAATACGGAATTTTCTTTTGTACCTACTACACACCTGAAAGAAAGATTTTTCTAAATCATCAGTTTTGCCATAATTAATGATGGCACTGTTATTATGAGAAGGAATTACTTTATAATATTTATTATACAGTATGCAGAGCCCTAATCAAGTATATACGTAAATAAGTTTAAAAATTTACTTTGTTTTAAGAAAAAACAAGTAAAATATTATTTGTTGTGTACTCACGGCTTCATTTGAAAAAATTAAATATCTTTCATATTTCTTATGTAGTAAAAGTAATTTGAATTAGACTTCGTACAACTTAATATCTAGATATTTATAAGCTCCATTTTTCAATATTAACTATTTTTCCATTCAGCCATAGCCGTAGTTAGGCAAATTTGAGCGTTTGAATCAATAAATGAGACTCTACTGAATGTCTTCTTAATTTACAGGTTAAAGCAAAGAAATATATAAAAATGTCACTTGTTAATTTTTGATCGAGATCGTTTTCAAGAAAAAGCATAAAAGCCAGTATAATAATTTTTTTGTCCTATTTTTTTCTCAGAGCATGCTCAAAATTGGCACCTTATACTGAGATCGTATGATTGGGAGAACCGCTAGAGGTCGCTAAAATTTAATGATATAAAAACAATTTTTGTTAAGATATGTTTAAGTATAATTTGTATATATCTGGTAATCCGACTAAAAAATAAATCACAATATTGCGTTTAAATTATCACGCTTACCTTAAATTCAGCTTTAAACTGAAATTGATTTAAGCTTCCGAATCTTTTATTATCAAAACGCGATATTCTTGTTAATCCATTTTGGCTAATTTTCTGCCTAAATAAAAAAACGGCAAAGGCAACGTGCACTGTATGTTACTAGTATAATAGATAACACCAAGAACACCGCACAGAGAACTGGCTTATGACATTATAGCAGATATCAGGCAAGGCTGAAAACGACAACCGGTAAAGGGGGTTCGACTGAATAACGTGCGCCGCAGCGTGTATTGTCATATAAAATGACAGTGCAGCTGTGAGTTAGTGTATATATTTTATTTTCCGGGATAGGACCATATGTTCATGGGAAAAGTGGCCCGGCCTAATGATTAAATATCCGGGGACCTCGTTTCTCATTAAAATATTTTAAGATTTCTGCGCCAAACCCCTAATTTTCATGTATAACAAACACAGGATACAGGGTGCCCGGAAATTTTGTTCCAATATTTGGAGGGTCCACTCTATACATAGGCATACTTAAGAGAGTTCCTGTGAACATGGGTCCGAAAATGCTAATTTTTAAGGTGTTAAAATTTTCAATATTTCTTTTTTTGTTGTGCCTCGTACATTTCTTGAGACATTTATTTCAAATTTAGCACACTATAAACCGTAATTAATGTCTATAAGTAGGTTAGATTAGGTATTATAGACATTTCTATCGAACTGTGCCACCAAACCTCACTCACAAAAGGCCTTAGTATGGCCCTAAAAGAATGAGGGACCGGTAAGGTGGTTAGATACGGAAAACCTAGGCTAGCACAGCTCGGGAGTGGTCGTGCGGTCACACTACGATGTTCAAATTTATAGGGCGCCAGTAACCATTTATATATAACCTATTTCCGTTTAAGCATAAGTACCAGGTTACAAGATACTAAAATTTACCGAAGTCAAGGTAGCGAAATGAAAATAAATAAAAATATTTAAATTAACTGATTTTAATAACAAAAAAAAATATATTTCAGGCGTTGATCAATTATAGTAACAATTTTCCTTCATGAAATTAATTTCATTTAACCATTAGCAAATTTAAAGTTAATAAAATATATATATTCATCACTATGAAAACTTAAACATTCCAAGGAGGTTGGTACCTTTCGTGATCACGATTGGCTAACAAGAAAATCAATTAGGTTAGGTTAGGTACTAGGTCAAATATATAACAAAAATTATATGCCAGTACGGCCCTGAGTATTTATTGACATAGACAGGCATTCCCTGTAATAAAACCAAAAATAATTTTAACTAATTTTAAAAAAAATATATTCAAGTACGGTTCTGGCCCAGAAGCTAATAGTTATAAAACATTTAAATCCAATTAATAGTTGAAAAATATTTAAATTCAATTAATAGTTATAAAATATTTAAAGTTAATTAATAGTTATAAAATATTTAAATTTAATTAATAGTTATAAAATATTTAAATTAAATTAATAGTTATAAAATACGTAAATCCAATTAACAGTTATAAAATATTTAAAGTTAATTAATAGTCATAAAATATTTAAGTTCAATCAATCATAATAAAATGAAATGGTTCTACACCAAAAGTTATTTATGCCTTAATAGGATGAACCGCGATTCAATTCAAAATATAAAAAAATAACAGGGCATAAAGTCCTTCTATCCGAAAACTACAATCAGGAAAAGTTTTATAGAACCAAAAAAAAAACAATAAAATTCAGGCCAAAATGATAACCCTATTATAGTGCTTACAATACCAGGATACAATCGATAATTCCAAAACGGCAGTATGCATCTCATAAAATTTTGCAGAGATTCCGATTACAATCAACAATAACACTAACACTTAATGTTCCCTTTTTTTATACTTAGGCAAACGAACACAATTTTTACTTGAATGTCTGGGTACGTCACAGACAGAGCTCCGACATCAAAAACAAAATTTGGACCAACAGCAGTGTATCCCGGTTCCAACTAAATATGTCGGTGGCTAGGCTCAGAGAATCTGATATCTGAAGTCCCGACGATGGTCAAACCCAGGGGACATTAAAACCCTAATGTAAATAAAATTAATCTTAGAAGCATAATTTCAGTTTTTTCTATTTTTATATTTAATGTTATTTATTTCCTTTTGAATAAAATTTTACCCTCTTCTTAAAACCTAATTTTTAAGTGCCTCACATAAATGTAAACTCCCCAGATATTATAAAAAAATGTCATAACTCATTTTTATTATGCGATTATTAAAAAAAAAAAACAAATAATTCTCTTTATGTTATTAACTAGATCCTGACTAAACGAAATGATGCCCTATTACGTAGAGACAAAATTAATTTAATATATTTAATAATATTTTCATATAATTCTCCTTCATACTTAAGTTACCCAATACTTAATCCATATAACTATTATTAGTAATAATAATAATGCCCCAACTATACCACTAAAACTCATAAAGTATAAGCTATGAGCCTCTATACTTTTTCATTAAAACTAAACAGAAGTTAACGCCATGTTCAAGTCGAAATATTCCGAAAAATTAATAATTAATTGCCTACCAATTAACTAGCCTAAAATACTATATAACATGTAAACAATATTTACGAAATTTTGCAAGAAAATTAGCTTAAAATCCTAACTTATTTTATCATATCAATTTTATTTATTTTATTCCGGTACCTAGTATTTAATATAATTGTCTAATTATAGCAGAAACCCATAAAAAAATCCAAAAACTGTAATATTTAATTTTAATAATTATTCTGTTATTACATATATATAAAAACTCATTCATTGTCATCCCTTCTTACGTTCAGAATATATGATCTGATCTTAAAAGTTTTTTTTTGATTATGAAATATCTTTTCAGCTCAGTTTATAAGTATAATTAATTAAATTTCAAGTTATTGTTGCTCTTTTTGTTATTTGAAGTATAGCCAGGCTAATTTCAGATACTATTTTAATTCCATAAAATACCCCTTTGAAAGTGAACCCCTAAAATTAAAATATTCAGCAGTATTTTTTTTTTTAATATGGCTTAATGAATTAACTGCTGCCCCTAATTAGTTCTATTAAGGTAAATACCCAAACCATTAAAATAATACTTACACACTGTTCCTTAGTGTGGTTACTTAGAGGACTCAAAACTCTTTGGTTGGCAATGTGGAACTTGAGGAAATTGTGGAAAACCAGGTAGAAGATGTATCTGTTATGATGACCTCACGTGAAACAGCTTGGAGAAACCCTCAAAACGGGCAAATGTTACCCAACTAACTAATCAGCACTAAAACGGCAAACAAATCGGCAAAGCTGACTAATTATACAACCACCTCGGTTAATCAATCCCTTAAAACAAGGAGTGTACTAAATACACCATCAAAAATTACACCGGTTGGCGCGGCACTCCCGCTCGTTAACACAGAGGCAAAAAAAAAATGGCTGCCCTCGAGAACTCTTCCAAACGATCAAGGGTCAAATGACAGGTGATGTCCCCACTAACACCCAAGTGTTCAAGTGGCGCGAAAATTCAATCCTTTTTCAGCTGCACTATAAGTTATGAAAAGTACCGGAAACGAAAGCAAGGAATCGGAAAAACCAAAATTTCAAATCCATAATTACTAATTATTAACCCTGAAAACACAATAATTAATTAAATATTCAAATTATACCAGCGGATAAGGTACCTACCATACCGACCAGTACTAAAATCATACGTTCCTGCCACGAACAACCAACAATCGGGCGTCATCTGACTAGTACCGGCTTCACCGAGAAAACCCGAATTTAGTAGCAAGGGAACGCTGAAAGCGGGATGATCGCAAGACCCTGCCAAAATCTATATTTGGCGTGTTCATCGTAAACAATAAATGTTTTGCTTTGACTGAAGCAGTAAGGCTGGTTTTTAGTTTATAACTAAGTCTTAAATAAAGCAATTAATATAGAAAAATAAATAAATATTCTACTTATAAATTAGAACCGTTACAAATCCCCCCTACTTTAAAGATTTTACCCAAAATCTTAATTTGCGGTAGTCACATCCGGAGGATGAGCTTTTAGATCTTTAATATGCCATACGCCGCAATTTTTCCCATTATCATCTTTCAGTTCGTACGTCCATGGCGACAACTTCTTGGATACAGTAAAAGGTCCAAGGAACTTAGGAGCAAGTTTAGCAGTATAAAATTTGGAAGCATCTGACAAAACATAATTACGTCTCCATACACGCTGGTTTACAACGAATTCTTCAGGTCGACGACGTAGATCATAATTTGTCTTATTTCTTTCATAAGCACGATATAACTTTTCCTTAACATCATCATAAATTTTTCGATATGCTTGAGATCGATCTTCAGGATTGGAACTGCGATCAAATGTTATTGGTTCCTTAGGCTCCTCCAAATGATTTTTAAAAGGCAAGTCTCTACCAAATATTATGAAATTTGGTGAATATCCCGTAACTTCATGAACAGAGCTTCTAATGGCACAACCAACGGTTCCAAGATATTTATCCCACGTTCTATGATTTTCGGACACGAAGGAGATAAGCATGGTCTTAATAACTCTATTAACGCGCTCAGTGGGATTGGCTTGCGGATGATAATAGGCAGTGTATTTTATATGCGTACCATACTTCTTCATAAGATTACGAAATTAGTTTGAACGAAACTGCACACCATTGTCCACAATGATGGATGCAGGGATACCGAAAATTAATAGGACATAATCTTCTAGAAAACGACAAATAGACGAGGCGGTAGCGGAACGCAACGGAAACATTAACGAAAATTTACTAAAACAATCTGAAATTACGAAAATGTACGAATAACCAGAGGTAGATCTAGGAAGTGGGCCAATAATATCGGCACATATTAATTTAAAAGGCTCGGAGACAGTAGGTTGAGAACTAAGCATAAGTCCTTTCGGTAGTTTTTGTTCTGGCTTGATACCAAGACAAAGGTGACAACGTCGACTATAAGAGGCGACATCGGATCTCATTTTAGGCCAATATACGGATTTTGCTAAATAACGGTAAGTTTTAAAGACCCCAACATGACAAAGTGACAAATGGGCATCGCGAATAAGAGCCTTTCGATCTTCTTGAGGAATAATTTCCCGCCAGTAATTGTTTTCAGAGGCTAACTCTGTAAACTTTGGCTTAACATATTTAAAAATTTTGGAATTTTCTATCCGAAATGCTGAATAAGTTTTTGGATGATCTTTGATTTTATCGTACAATTTTAAAAACCATTTATCCTTAATAGATTCTAGAGTTTTGTTGGCATGAAGACAATCAATAATTGGTACACTCCGCGATAAGGTATCCGGTACCACATGTTCCTTGCCCTTACGATGGACTATGGTATAATCATATTGTTGCATTCTTATAGCCCATCTCGCAAGACGACCAGTAGGGTTTTTTAAATTGTTTAACCATACGAGACTATGATGGTCCGTAATCACAGTAAATTTGGCTCCCTCAAGATAAGGCCTCAATTTTTCTATAGACCAAATAACTGCCAAGCACTCTCTTTCTGTGACTGTATAGTGTCTCTCATTTCGATTTAGAGAGCGAGAAATATAAGCTATGACCTTCTCACCAGCTGGTGTCTCTTGTGTCAAAACGGATCCTATTCCAAATCCACTTGCATCGGCTTGGACTGTAAAAGGTAACGAAAAATCCGGGCACGTCAAAACGGGTGCACTGACCAAAGCATCTTTTAAGGTCTGAAAAGCTTCTGTACATTCGTGAGTCCAATGAAATGGTTGATTCTTCCTAGTAAGATTTGATAGAGGAGATATGACTGTAGAAAAATTTGGAATAAATCTTCTATACCAAGAAGCCATACCTATTAGTCTTCTGACCTCGGTAATAGTGGAAGGCTGAGGAATTTTTAGTATTCCACTGACTTTCTCGAGATCAACATGTAGACCATTGCGGTCAACTATATATCCTAAATATTTTAGTTCAGGACGACAAAACTTACATTTTTCCTTAGATACGGTGAGGTTTGCAGCTTTCAATCTTTTAAAAACTTCTGATAATACTCGTAAATGTTCATCAAAGGTAGGTGTGATAATGACAATATCATCAAGATAAACGAACACAGATTCCTCCAATTCGCCACCCAGAACTCGGTCTATTAGGCGCTGCCATGTAGCAGGTGCTTTAGATAGTCCCATGGGTAAACGTCGATATTGGAATAAGCCACGCCCAGGCACTGTGAAAGCTGTTAATGGTTTAGGTGCTTCTGAAAGAGGAACTTGAAAATAAGCTGACTTAATATCCATAGTTGTCAAATATTTGGCATTTCTAAGTCGGTCCAGGATAGACGAGATGAAAGGAAGGGGGTAAGAATCTTTTTGCGTTACCTGGTTTAACTTTCTAAAATCGGTTACAAATCTCCATGATATTCCATCCGATTTCTTCACCAGTAGTATGGGAGAAGCCCAAGGACTACAACTAGGCTCCACTACACCTTCTTCTAAAAGTTTATCCAATTCGGCGCTAATGTGTTTCTGCATGATCGGAGAGACCGGATAATATCGCTGTTTTATCGGTGCAGATGTCGTTTCAATATGATGTTCCACTAATGTAGTACATCCCAGATGATCTGCCATATCTTCGAAACATCTGTTGACCAGGTTTGTAAGCTGTGTATTTTGTTCCGTAGTAAGCTCAGTTTGTGATTGTAAGGATATAGTGTCCACTCTTGTAGATGCCATCACTTCATTACGAGAAAATGTCCAACTACCATGTCGCAAGTCAGGAACAATGCCCATACGTTTCCAAAAGTCTGCTCCTAAAATAAGATAATGAGGCAATTTAGGAATTACAAGTAGTTGATTTATTTTTATTTTACCCTCAACTTCAATTGGCACGGATATGGATCCTATACTTTGACATTTATTTCCATCGGCAACCGTGCAGGTTAACTTGTGGTCTTCGTTTAAAGGTAAATTTAATTTATTCAAAAGTAACCAGCCAGGACCTCCAATAATACTGGAAGAGGCTCCACTGTCCAATAATCCATGTAACGAAAGTCCCAAAATACTAACTCTTAGATAAGGTCTTTCATCCCCTTCAGCGTGGGAAAGAATAAAATCAAGCACAGCTCTCTGCTTATTAGTAAGAGTAACCATGTTGACCGTCGATAATCGAGACACATTACGGTCATCTAATGCCTCGGGTTTACGTTTCCCGATCTGGCAGAACACTTGGGACACGTTCTCACGGTAAACCCTGCATTACCACAACGAAAACAATATTTATTTTTCGGACTTTGACATTGGGCTGCCCGATGACCAGTAGACTTGCAATTCCAGCAAGTTATCTCTAAAACACTAATCTCACCAGGCTCACTAGTAGATACGCTGCTCTCCGTATAAATATAAGCTAGGTCGGGTTCCATTACCTTCTTGTTTCTGGGAGGAGGATTGAACTCCTCTATACTCTGCTTTCTTTCCTCTAACTGTCTTCCTAATTCAATGAGATGTTGGATAGAGTTAACCTTGATAAGGCCTAATTGACTGATAAAATGGTGAAATATTCTTTAACAATATTTTCAACCTTAACCGATCTGACACTGAACATGTAAGACGATTAAACATATTCACCATGGTTGCTATATAAATTCCTATAGATTCTTTGGGACCTTGAGTCCTTTGCTTGATCTCCTCAAAGAGACGGTCATTATAATCACTAGGCAGGAATTGTTTTCTTAATTCATGTACTAACTCATCCCATGACTGAATTGCACTTCGAGTCGCATTGTACCATATTTTCGCTTTCCCGATAAATAAATCTGCCGCGGATGCGCACAATTGACTTTTTGAAACATTTCGAGATATGCTCATTTCTTGGACACTTTGGAAAGTCGTTTATACTTTTTAGCTTTATGTTGGAGAGAAGAGTGCAGTGTTAAAAGCTTAACTAAAGCTTGGGAGCGTTTGCTAATATTATCATCCCCCTGGGGCGTGCTGCGATCTGCTCTATTATAAGCGTGCCATAATTTGGTTGGAATTTTTCCTGAAATCAGCACTTTCCGCAGAATTACGAAATTCCTGAACAAGATTTTCAAGTTCCGTGATTTTTCGATTAATAGCATCCAGATCCTGATCAAATTCAAAAGGGTATTTGGGATAAATTGTTTTACCACCCTTATCCAATTTAAGTAGTTGACGCATGCTTTTACGCATCTCAGCTACAGTTGTGTCTCTCGTCACCTTAATTCCTCTAAACGTAAGTTCATATTCGAGCTCATCACGATCCAGAAGATTTACCTCCATTTTCATAGTCATTTTTCTTTACTTATATAATATAATGATAATTATAATAATACTTATATAATAATAATATTGAGCACAAAACAAACTTTTTTTTTAAGTCTATAATAGACTGACTACTGCACTAACAAAACTTAAATTAAGAATAATAAGCCCAAAAGGATATATAAAGATAATTACCAAATAGTTTTCACGTAAAGCAAACAATAATTTCAATTGTGGCGTTAAGTAGAGCACAACAAACCAAACACAAAAAAAACACAAGAAAATCCTAATTTGTGATCGGAATCTAGTTTAACTGACCTCCAATGGGTTTCATGTGACACCATAACCAATGAGAAAACCAAGAAAAAGAAACAAAAAAATCTGAGAATTTTTGCAAAAATTGGCAACACCGCAATGTAAAAAATCGAGCCCCACGTTGGGCGCCAAAACTTGCCACCAAACCTCACTCACAAAAGGCCTTAGTATGGCCCTAAAAGAATGAGGGACCGGTAAGGTGGTTAGATACGGAAAACCTAGGCTAGCACAGCTCGGGAGTGGTCGTGCGGTCACACTACGATGTTCAAATTTATAGGGCGCCAGTAACCATTTATATATAACCTATTTCCGTTTAAGCATAAGTACCAGGTCACAAGATACTAAAATTTACCGAAGTCAAGGTAGCGAAATGAAAATAAATAAAAATATTTGAATTAACTGATTTTAATAACAAAAAAAAATATATTTCAGGCGTTGATCAATTATAGTAACAATTTTCCTTCATGAAATTAATTTCATTTAACCATTAGCAAATTTAAAGTTAATAAAATATATATATTCATCACTATGAAAACTTAAACATTCCAAGGAGGTTGGTACCTTTCGTGATCACGATTGGCTAACAAGAAATTCAATTAGGTTAGGTTAGGTACTAGGTCAAATATATAACAAAAATTATATGCCAGTACGGCCCTGAGTATTTATTGACATAGACAGGCATTCCCTGTAATAAAACCAAAAATAATTTTAACTAATTTTAAAAAAAATATATTCAAGTACGGTTCTGGCCCAGAAGCTAATAGTTATAAAACATTTAAATCCAATTAATAGTTGAAAAATATTTAAATTCAATTAATAGTTATAAAATATTTAAAGTTAATTAATAGTTATAAAATATTTAAAGTTAATTAATAGTCATAAAATATTTAAATTCAATCAATCATAATAAAATGAAATGGTTCTACGCCAAAAGTTATTTATGCCTTAATAGGATGAACCGCGATTCAATTCAAAATATAAAAAAATAACAGGGCATAAAGTCCTTCTATCCGAAAACTACAATCAGGAAAAGTTTTATAGAACCAAAAAAAAAACAATAAAATTCAGGCCAAAATGATAACCCTATTATAGTGCTTACAATACCAGGATACAATCGATAATTCCAAAACGGCAGTATGCATCTCATAAAATTTTGCAGAGATTCCGATTACAATCAACAATAACACTAACACTTAATGTTCCCTTTTTTTATACTTAGGCAAACGAACACAATTTTTACTTGAATGTCTGGGTACGTCACAGACAGAGCTCCGACATCAAAAACAAAATTTGGACCAACAGCAGTGTATCCCGGTTCCAACTAAATATGTCGGTGGCTAGGCTCAGAGAATCTGATATCTGAAGTCCCGAAGATGGTCAAACCCAGGGGAAATTAAAACCCTAATGTAAATAAAATTAATCTTAGAAGCATAATTTCAATTTTTTCTATTTTTATATTTAATGTTATTTATTTCCTTTTGAATAAAATTTTACCCTCTTCTTAAAACCTAATTTTTAAGTACCTCACATAGATGTAAACTCCCCAGATATTATAAAAAAATGTCATAACCCATTTCTATTATGCGATTATTAAAAAAAAAAATAATTCTCTTTATGTTATTAACTAGATCCTGACTAGACAAAATGATGCCCTATTACGTAGAGACAAAATTAATTTAATATATTTAATAATATTTTCATATAATTCTCCTTCATACTTAAGTTACCCAATACTTAATCCATATAACTATTATTAGTAATAATAATAATGCCCCAACTATACCACTAAAACTCATAAAGTATAAGCTATGAGCCTCTATACTTTTTCATTAAAACTAAACAGAAGTTAACGCCATGTTCAAGTCGAAATATTCCGAAAAATTAATAATTAATTGCCTACCAATTAACTAGCCTAAAATATTATATAACATGTAAACAATATTTACGAAATTTTGCTAGAAAATTAGCTTAAAATCCTAAGTTATTTTATCATATCAATTTTATTTATTTTATTCCGGTACCTAGTATTTAATATACTTGTATAATTATAGCAGAAAACCATAAAAAAATCCAAAAACTGTAATATTCAATTTTAATAATTATTCTGTTATTACATATATATAAAAACTCATTCATTGTCATCCCTTCTTACGTTCAGAATATATGATCTGATCTTAAAAGTTTTTTTTTGATTATGAAATATCTTTTCAGCTCACTTTAAAAGTATAATTAATTAAATTTAAAGTTATTGTTGCTCTTTTTGTTATTTGAAGTATAGCCAGG
Source organism: Kuschelorhynchus macadamiae (assembly GCA_030620095.1). Classification (NCBI taxonomy): domain Eukaryota; kingdom Metazoa; phylum Arthropoda; class Insecta; order Coleoptera; family Curculionidae; genus Kuschelorhynchus; species Kuschelorhynchus macadamiae. The sequence continues at coordinate 334,849 of JAUTXW010003787.1, forward strand.
CTAATTTCAGATACTATTTTAATTCCATAAAATACCCCTTTGAAAGTGAACCCCTAAAATTAAAATATTCAGCAGTATTTTTTTTTAATATGGCTTAATGAATTAACTGCTGCCTCTAATTAGTTCTATTAAGGTAAATACCCAAACCATTAAAATAATACTTACACACTGTTCCTTAGTGTGGTTACTTAGAGGACTCAAAACTCTTTGGTTGGCAATGTGGAACTTGAGGAAATTGTGGAAAACCAGGTAGAAGATGTATCTGTTATGATGACCTCACGTGAAACAGCTTGGAGAAACCCTCAAAACGGGCAAATGTTACCCAACTAACTAATCAGCACTAAAACGGCAAACAAATCGGCAAAGCTGACTAATTATACAACCACCTCGGTTAATCAATCCCTTAAAACAATGAGTGTACTAAATACACCATCAAAAATTACACCGGTTGGCGCGGCACTCCCGCTCGTTAACACAGAGGCAAAAAAAAAATGGCTGCCCTCGAGAACTCTTCCAAACGATCAAGGGTCAAATGACAGATGATGTCCCCACTAACACCCAAGTGTTCAAGTGGCGCGAAAATTCAATCCTTTTTCAGCTGCACTATAAGTTATGAAAAGTACCGGAAACGAAAGCAAGGAATCGGAAAAACCAAAATTTCAAATCCATAATTACTAATTATTAACCCTGAAAACACAATAATTAATTAAATATTCAAATTATACCAGCGGATAAGGTACCTACCATACCGACCCAGTACTAAAATCATACGTTCCTGCCACGAACAACCAACAATCGGGCGTCATCTGACTAGTACCGGCTTCACCGAGAAAACCCGAATTTAGTAGCAAGGGAACGTTGAAAGCGGTATGATTGCAAGACCCTGCCAAAATCTATATTTGGCGTGTTCATCGTAAACAATAAATGTTTTGCTTTGACTGAAGCAGTAAGGCTGGTTTTTAGTTTATAACTAAGTCTTAAATAAAGCAATTAATATAGAAAAATAAATAAATATTCTACTTATAAATTAGAACCGTTACAACTGCCTGACTTATTTTACAAATTTTATGTTCCTCTAATTTATTTATGTATTGTAGTAATTTAGAAAAATGTGGTTAAAAACATGGATATTTTTAGTGTTTTTTGTTTTGAGCTTGTAATTTAGATAATAAAGACTGATGCTAAAACAATATTTTTAAACACGTTAGTAGAACAAAAGAAAAGAACATTCGTAGAAAAAAAAATTCACCCTCATTACGGAAAAAAATAACGAAAGGTCCGTTTTTAATAAAACTCTCAATACCAGATTAAACAATTTTAACGTTTCATTATCATTCATGTTATTTTAATATTCAATCTATAATGGATTTTTATTACTTCTCTCGTAAGAGGGACATGTTCTCCCATTTCCGTCAGTCAGTCGGTCTGTCCGTCTCTACTCATAGAGACTATAACTACTTATCCGATTGACTACACAATACTACTTATCCGATTGACTTCAAATCAAGGGTCAGGGGATGAAATGGTTACATTTTGGTAAAAATCCAATATGGCGGAACTAAATGGCGGTGTTACAAAATGTATGTGTTTAGTTTGAATCCTATATGGCAAACAAAATGGCGGCCTACTGAAATGTTTAAATATTCGGTGAAATTCCATTCGTAGAATAAACCCTTCTTTTTTCGGAAGAAAATAATAAATCATTGATTTTTATATAATACGTAAAAATTTTATAAAAGATAAATAATAATAGTAATAATAATAATACTAATAATAATGATAATAATAATAATATAAATAAATTTAAAAAATGAAATAAATTATAATTTATAGGATTTGTATAAAGTCAAATAATTTAACACAAAATTATTGTTACCTTAAGAGATATAAACTATTTTATTTCAGAAAGTACTTATTGCAACAGGCCCCTAAAACCAAGTTAAATTTGCCTTTTTTAAGCAAAATTTTTTTATTGAACACCCCTGGGATTATTTATACAAGTGAGTATTTACGCAAGGCCTTTAGAAATATAACTCTCTTATATAGATATATTAAAATTTCTCGCATTTAGAAGAAAAATATTTTTATACATAATTTATCATAGAACGTTTGTGTTTATATTTCAGGCATTTGGAATAAATTGTTTAGTGGATAACTACTACAGGACAACTATAATAATTATCGACGAATTTGAGTTTTTATGCAATAAGTGAACATTTCAAAAACTACGTTGATATTTTTCAAAAACTAGGTTGATATTTTTCTTTGAGAAATTACTTTGGATGTCTACCAGATACGACTAAAATTGTATCAAAAATCGGTAAGTATCAGCACCGAACATTAACAAGTCTTGTTAATGTTCGGTGGTACCAGTTTTAATTTTTGCCTAGTTGCAGTAGATATAGAAAAAATATTTTTATCGATAAAACTTAAAAGTTACTGTCAAAATAATGTATATTATTTATTATTTATATATTGTAAGATTGTAAAACAGTTGAAACTATACACAAAAATATAAAATAAATATTCTGTAATATTTATGTTTTATTTATATATTAACATACAAACGAATTGGTATTATTTAAAAAGAAGTTAACTGAGTTACATTAGATTTGTCCCCAGTTTTAAGTACAGTTTTTGAAAATTTTACAGTGGATGTCGCAAACGGAAAACTTGAATATGTATTTTGTATAAATACTATCAGCATATAGGTAAAAGAATTGATAACTTTGTTTTTTTTTGCGTTTCTATTAAATAACCTAATAAAACTTTAAAACCTTATTATTCTATCATAACGTTTTTTATAATTATGACGCGGGAGGATTTTCCTAAAATGCCAACAAAATATAAATCCATTATGGATTGAAATTAAACTAAACTGCCAATTATTTATTTTGGTACTAAAAACGGATTTTTTCTTTATGGTCGTTGAACATTTTTTTTCTACTTCTAGGGTCTATAACGTGTTACGATAAAGCGTGCAAAAGCGGTGTATATATCACTAATAGGTTAGCGTATATTTTATTATATTTTGATATCTTTATAGACAGCTCAAATTAACCTGTAAAGGGAAAGTAAAATGCAATTAATGTATTTGTTACTAAATGACTATGTGCGAAACTAAAGCGGGTCATACTTCACTATTCCTAATAAAAGGTAATATTCATAACGAGGGAAGTTTTAGGTAAAGGAAATTTACCGATTTTTTTGTTTTTTTGGCCGGCAAGGAAAATGCCCCCGCCCCATACCGTTAAAAACGTATTGCTAGAATAATAAGGTTTTAAAACTTTATTACATTACTTAATAGAAACGTAAAAATATAGTTTTCAATTTTTTTTAGAATTCTTTATTTTGCTGAAGTTGGCACAGATTTTTTAAAAGTTCTCCGTTGTCTTCAAAGATAAAGGTATCAAACCTGATATATTTATAATCGGCAAGAAGAAGCGGCACTCGATAGTATATAGTGTGCAGGATATCCGTTGTAAAAGGATTATGGGCATTGACAAACTATCGTCCATCGGTGGAGATTTTTATCTCCACGTGAGCTATGTTATTATTTAGGTCTGCATGTGTCAATGTCACCTGTCAATGTCAAAAATAACCTGTCAACTGCCATCTGCCAAAACTGTGATTTTCTGGGTGGGGTCGATGTAGAATGACTTCATAAGTAATTTTTATACATTTTCGCACTAATCGGTCGCGCCGTTCCTGAGATATAATTTGTTGCCGTTAGAGCCTTAACGAAGTGACGTAGAAGGCTGCGGTTTAGGTAAGATAAAGATCTTAACCCCTCTATCGACCTGTAATAGTTATTTGCCTAACAAGTAAAGAAAGTGGTACCTACTTTTCCGGACGCGATTGCAGTTGACCGAACGACGCGAAGCGGAGTGCGGTCAAGCCGTCAAGGGCGGAAAATACACTTTCCGCATGTGTTAGGTACAAAATTTTTCCTACGATCGATATAGTCCTCAGATAAATGTCAATTAGGTTTGAGTTCGATAATAATATACTGTAATTACAAAAATTATTGAGCTTTTTACAAAAAAAAATACTTACTTTGCAAGTATTTCACCTTATTGACTGTTTTAGATAAGATATTCATTAATTTAACAAATCGCACGAAAAAGGTACTTTTCAGTGCTAGTGGTCCTGAAAAGTTACTTTTCCGCACGATTTTTTTTTCGTGCGGAAAAGTGGAAATTAGGTAGGAAGGAAAAAAATCAAATTCGGAAACATCAATTCTGGATTAGGAAACAAACCTAATAGTTTTGAGTCATTAGGACAAATATTTGCAAAAACATGTAAGTTGACGATGTAGGAAGGAAAAAACCAAAATGCGGATATGAATTTTCTAATTACGAGGTCCTAATTACATACTTCAATAGCGATTTAATGGTGTTACTAATACCCCCACACATTTTAAGCCATATATGTCGAATATTTAATTAGTCACATTTTAAATGTTATTATAAAAAACAACCGCATCCAAACAGGCAACCGCTACTGTAGGTCATTTTTTAATTCCCTAGGTAGGTTTTGTATATATTAACAATGGATAATGCTAGATAACAGTTGATAACACTAGATAGGAGTAGACAACAGTGTTAATAGTGACAAACACCTTTTTTAGAACATTCGTTTATGGATATGTAAACTTGAAGTTAAATAAAACACAATTTTTATAATAATTTTTCATTAAACCATAAAGTACATATAATTTTAGCTAATAGAATTCCACATAATAATAATATATAGGTTTACATAGCTTCAACTCATCTCTGGTAACTACTTCATGTTCTTTAGTCCTTCAAAAATATTTGTGCTGTTCACCCTGACAGCTTTGGATTCATCACCGTTTAACACCATGTCTTTTATGCTCCCAAAGTTCGCTAACTGCAAGGCGTTATAATTTAAACAGATCCCCTTTACTTTGCATATAACCTTTTCACATCCATTCGATGTAGCGAAAATTTTGTAGGCATAATTCTTAAGGCCTCCACTAGCAAATTCTTTAATATAACTTCCAGGATCGTAACCTACTAACTTGCCGTTATGTATCTTATAAACATTTCCGTAAGCGGTTCGAGCTCTTCTTCTTTATGCGAAAAAATTACAGATCTGTGTCATAATAAAGAATCCTTTCTCCTAACTGTTCTAGGTAGAAATGGAGCTTAAGACGTGCTTGAGCAGCAGTGGTGTATCTAGCAATACATATCTTTACAGTGGAAAACGGTTCGTAATTTTCTTTTTTATAGGACGTATAGAATTAACAGCCATAGCAGGATTGCTAAATAAGAAAAAGTAATCTCCAGGATTATTTACGATGTATGTTTTTGGCTAATTTCACGCTGACCTAGCTTTGCACAAGAGCTATTAAGCATCAATTTTGCCAAATATCTTATCAAACTCTAACCTGGCACCTTCTCTATGGAAGAAGTTTTCGATATATTTATCCGTTTTGTCGGGTGCTGCACAATATCCGGATCAACCTGAAGCCTCTTGTGATCTAATATTTCCACACTTCGCAAAATATCCAACAATTTATAACCTTCTTCAACTGCCTTTTTCACTTCACCTATAACTCAGGTTCCAGTTAAAGCTCGTTCCTCGCGGAGTGACAGCATTCTTCTTTGCTCATATTTACACCACATGTACCGCAAAGCACAAACATTGTGATAATACAATTCTGAAGAGGTAATACGTTACATTTTATCAAACCATCTGTCTTATTTAAATCCAATATCTTACCCTCGATTCCAACAAACACTGTCCAAAAGGGATTTTCCATATTTACATACCCAAGGATAGAGGCTGCATACGTCAAGATACTTGATTTTCACTTGGTCTTTTATCTGTTAAGTTTTACAGTTACCGGTTCTACCTCCATAACAGGCATTTCGGGGGTTAAGAGGAACGACAAAGAATAAAGGCTGATGGTTCAAAAATTTACTAATTTTGGAATTTTCTTTTCTTTCATTTGCTCATGAAAATCGCATTTCCATATCTCGATGGCTTCATAACTGAATGCCTTCAGCCGCTTTAGCCACTGTGTATTCGTATGTCGTGTTTAGCGACTCTGTGTGCTTATCATGTAATGGATCATCTCTTTGATATTTAAAACAGAGGGGGCAGTCATGTTTAGTGGTTTCACAAAAACCAACTTTACACCCATGTAAAAATCACTTTTCTATGCTTTGCGGCGTGGTGAATAGAAATTCCTCTATGATTTTCTTCACATATTACCCACTGTAATGCGGTTGTTGACTGGATATCTATACAGCGATAACCCTGTTAAGGCATTATGCCGATCATGTTAGGATTAAGGAAGTTTTACCTAAAGACCTTATTAAATACGAATACAATTACGAGTACAAGCTTTCGTAAAAGGACAAATGTTTGTAGTTTTCATCATTTCATCTCAAAATTCTGTTAAAATTTCCACATCAGATTCATAATTCTCAATAATATTCGGCGGGAGGAAAAGGACAAACATAATTTTCATTTTTCTGTTTATTATGAAGATGCGGAAAATAGCCTTTGATGAGCGAAGAGAGCCTGGAAAATATCTTGTATAATTTTGAAATATCTTCTACCCTCTGGAAGGCCTCGGAGCAGAATGTAATCTAACCAGATCTGTGGCTTTTAGACATTCGGTTGCTTTCTTCACAACCGAGTAATCGCACATTCCTCACCCACGCAATAGGATTTTCATTTTCCGGTAGAGGATTAATGTTAAATTCAAGTGTTCGGGCTTTAGTGTTAAACCGTTTTAGATTTTTCACGTGGTCTTTAGCTAGCACGAATTTTTCCGTTTTCAACTACTTGAGACTCTGGGGTACGTCTTCACTCTCTGACTGTTAAAGAAATAATGAACTGCGCTGTATAGTAATATTTATATAAAACACCCAAATATCTTCGATAATCTTCGGTTATGTTCTTCAGGTAATCTAATTACACTTTTGGAATGTTTTCGAAGGAAGAGTAGATGATCCAACTTTAGACCTAAAGAAGCCAGCATGCTATTTGATTTTAAATAGTTTGAAACAACGAAATCACCTGATTTTTGTTTTTCGAAAGCTCCTAATAAACTGTTAGTAACAATTCATAAAAGTGTGGCTAAATGCATTACACGGTATTTTATTTTATTTTATATATATATATATATATATATATATATATATATATATATATATATATATATATATATATATATATATATATATATATATATATATATATATATATATATATATATATATTTAAAATATCAGTTAATCTATTATTACACATTCTACCATTAGAAGAGCAGAGCAGGTTATAATGGATACTATATGGGAAGATTCCTGTAAAATCTAAGGAAGGTTTCGAGAAAAAAAAATATGGATAGACCTGGAGACCAAAAATCGGCATTTAAAGGTAGAATCTTACAATTTGCAAATTTCCAATCATAAACTTGAAATATGTTGATGCTTTACCAATTTTGGAGGGCGGTACTATCATATTCAAACAAAAATTCCAAGATATGATAGTAAAATACGAAGTTCTAAAAGTTGATACGGAATTATGTGGAGACATTTATATAAGTGAACATGGCAGGGTATTTGAAAACCTCCGGAATACGAACACACCGAATTTTATCATTTGTCTAGAAACTGATATAGACAAGTGGAAATTGAAAGAGGTCCGAGTTCTTTTAATGAAAGAGTTTCAAGATTAGGTCTTTTATGTAGAATTCTAAATTTAGATGTTAATGTTAGTCATAGGATGCTGATGTGAGATTATAATGTCTAATCTCCGTCATTATTTCACTTAATAAAGGTTCTTAATCCAACTGAATCGGATCAATTTATTAGGGACTTTTTGGGCCGCTTATGTAACGTGGACGAAACGCTATCGGTTATTGTGATCAGGCGCAGTAGCAAAAAAATGACCGATCCGCTTAATAACCGCTAACAGGTCCCGTTAGTAGCGTTGGGCTTACAGTGTTGTCAAGTTCAATTGGTTTTCCTATGTGTCTAGTGAAAACATTTTCAAATTCACAAAAGTTAAGCGACAGAAACATATTTGAGGGTAAAATTTCTGAATTATACATTATGGGATGTAAACAAAATGTATGGAACATTTTTCTCAATAGTTTTAATACATTCTCAGATATAGTGAAAATGCGTGGCAAAAATTCATGGGAATTGAACCAAATTGCACAAAATCTCGTTATCGCTTAAGCAACGTTTCGGCACTTGGCCTGCTCAGTATAACAGACACGTTAATAACGGTGCGAAAAATTAAGTGGCCCATCTTAGAGAGTTTGGGAAAATGAAAAACTGTTTTTGCAACGAATCTGTATACAGTTTTACACCTATATATAACAGCTATCTGTATATATTAACGATTTTGGAACAGGTCTGTTTCAGGAATAAGAGCTTCGACAGGCTTTTATTGGTGAACGATGCAAATACTCAGGTTATGAAGAAAGCCACCGATGGTCTAAAAGCAACAGATTAGTTGGATTATATTCTGGTCCAAAGTTTTTAAGAGGGGAAAAGGCTAGGTTCGTTTTCAAGATGTCTCGAAAGTGTGCACAGACGATATTTTCAAAGTTATACAAAGTGTTTTCCAGTTAAACTTCTCAGGTTTATATACGGATACGCTTGGCTTTGGTATTACGTCCATTCGCTTGCCTGTGGGAAGGACTAGAGGAAAACAATATAATACGTTGGTAGAAGAATGTATACAGCGGAGATGGATTGTTACCTTTAAAAAACAAAGATAACATCTGTCTACCTAGAGCTTTGGTTGTTGCTATAGCGACACATAGAAATACGTGGAGATAGAATAGACGTAAGCTTCAAAAGGATAGAGTAGTTTTTAAGTATGGAATAAATGGAAGAGATGCTATTTACGAGGGACTTTCTGTCAGAGAAAAAATAAATTTACTTTAGCACGAAGGTCATTACAATGTCATAATCTCACTAACAGCAGAGTTCTTCTGCAATAACTGTTGTGAAAATTGTCATTTCTTTCGACCGTAAATAATGTATAGTTGGTCAAAATCATTTGCTGCTTGTTATCCGGAAATCAAAATAAGACGTAGTGATTGCTTGAGATCTTTTAGAGGGCAGGGCTATCATGACAACTATAAGAAATCTACCTCGTTGAGACAATCGTCTGTTTAAATTATGTCAACATTGTCTGAAAACTATTTAAAGGAACAGAAATCACACTTGCCGTGAAATATTTTGTAAATTCTGTAATAAGCATGTACCGGGGATTCACTACTTTTATATTCAACGAGATGCCGGAAAGCTTAAGACTAAAGATGTGCTGTATATATTCTATGATTTGAAAATTAGCCAAGAAAAGCCTTTGAAAGATGAATCCCTTCAATTCTTGAAATTAGAAAGAAACTCGAAGATGTAGTTTTGTTAACGCATAACGGTCATGCCTTTGAACACCAGTTTATACTAAAAATTATTTTAATGCAGATTGAAAACATAAAGTTTTCACTTGCGCTAGCTTCCTTTGATTTTACTGTCTCCCAAGCACGTTGCTCAAGGTCGTGATCGGCTTGATGACGTGAACTTAAATTATTTTGATTTTTTGAATAAGCTGTATCATGTTTCTTACACGCTGCATCTAATGGACTAATTCCCAAGTCAACTCTCGCTTTGTAAATTCAGTTCCGAGCCACAATATTGAAACTAATTAATGAATGCACTATGCCACACCCTGGCTTACTTGAATGTCGAGAGCGTCCACTTCGTTTGACGGATAGCATTTGAATGGATACTAAAGCCGAGTGTTCAATATCAATTTTTTTTTGCAAAAAATGCGTATTGTAAGGCTGAAATACAAACTAGAAATGGATAATCTTGATGAAAAGGTTGGATCCGGACATGTAGGGAAGGATGTAAGACATTGGCACGGTCTTTTGTTGCCGTTATCGATTCGTGGATTGCTAGAAACTTCTAATTGTTATAATTAGTTTGCTTAAACACTCTTTAGCATTGTGCTTTGAAAATGTTTATGACGTATCAGTCGCTGTATAAACCCAAATACGAATATCTTAGAAACTTCACACAAACCAAAGGTCTTGGTTATTAAACTTTTACCGTTACAACAGATATCGTGGAATTATCCGATGCCAAGTCAAACTACATTTTCATATTTGATGACGTAATGTATGAAAAACAGGATTTTATACGATTATATTTCATATGAAACGACATAAAAATGTGGATATTTTTTTTAGCGCGAACCTACTCCCGAAACCCTAAGCAATTACTGGGCGATAATGTCAATTTAATTATAATGTTTAAACAAAACGAAATGAATTTTTCTGATCATGTATCGCCAGATATAACGTTTATACAATTTCAAGAGATGTGTGTTAAATGTTGGAATGATAAGTATGGATTTATAGTTATTGATAAATAAAGCGATTTAAATTCGGGAAGATATCGCAAGGGTTTTGATAACCATATGCACAGAGTAAGGTCAGAGAATGGTTATTTCACAATTGTGTAATACTCTGGTAATATCCGTTCCCGACGAATAATTATATTGATCTGAAATGTCAATTGACCGGGGTTACAGATGCCGTTCGAACAATCTAAAAGTGTCAACACAGCCGCAAAACCGTTAGATACATCAAGCATGCGCTTTCGGAGGAGTTTTCATTGGATACCCCAAAAAACGAGACGTTTGTTGAAATATATGAAACACCTCCCTCCAACAAATCTACGATATCAACTAAAATCTTAAGAGAATGCTCATCTGAAGAGTATATAATTCATTCATATTTAACGGGATTAAATAAAAAATCATCCCCATTTGATACGGTTAGTAAATAAAAATAAAAAGTATATAGATAAAAGCGGAAAATATTACGACTTAATATTCTTAAAAAATCTGCCGTTATTAAATCGTATAGACGAGATGACTCCCGAACTGATAGAAACCTATAAAAATATGTCATAGTTGACAAATCTAGCATACAATGGCTACGACGAGAAGCGAGGATCACAGGAAAGCAGATGGAAAAAATATTTACGTATTATAAAACCGACTGAGAATCGATTGGGAAATGGCATTGCAAGAAAAAATAGATATGCAAAATTGTCTATTGGAATAAATCAAAGGAGTTAGTGAAAAGGTTACCATTGCTGTGTAGTTTAAAGATGGCTGGTCATACCGAACACGATAAAGATCTTCGTTAGGCAAATATTTTTTTTATGTATTTCTTATCAACAACAAACCTTCAAAAGACAATGGTAAGACTTAAAAGAATATATGTTATTTAACTTCATATGTAACTTACATTTTGTGTAGTAACTTTCGAAGGTTATTGCTTAATTTATGTACAATCTAAACTAGTATAATTTGGTCTACCTGCTGATGTCAGTGAAAAGACCATGAAATTGGTTTTTTGAATATTTATGGTAAGTAAGTCTTCAGAGAAAGAAAATGCAACCAATAAAATGCTTAAGATACTTACAAAAAATTTGAATTTTTTGAAAAAACCACGACATTTAATAGTAATACTTTGTATGAAATAAAAAAAATCTCTTGTTACCATTCAAGAGAACGAGCTATTAAAGAATGAACAAGATAAGTTAATCTTATGCTCAAAGAAAGGTCAAGGAAACCTTTCTGCTGAGAACCTAGGATTAAACAAATATCTTCAACAGCTATCGAAACCAGAGAAGAAAAATGGAATCGTTTTTTTGTAATTTTTTTTGTGTCGCAGAGTAGTTTTGTTGAGGGTTAGATCGTTTTATTATTAGGTTCGGGGCATTTATAATTTTTTAAGATAAATAGCCACTTAATTTGATCAGTATATCAAGAGACGTGAGTTGGACCTATGAAAAATGAAAAAGCACTGAAAAAATAAAAATTATCAATGAACTTCGTAGGTCTGCGAGAAAAGAAATTCCTAAAAGATACACTATCATTAAAGGATATGAAGAATTGTGACAAACAGACTTGACCAAAATGTAACAATATGCAAATGAAAACCATGGTTATGTTATATCCTAGTGCATAAATTGCTACTCCAAATTTGTCTATACTAGGGCAATTAGAAACAAGATAGGTGTTGAAGTTACTAAATCAATGACATTATTGAACAAGCCGGACATACGCCAGTAAATCTGCAAAGCGACCAAGGTAAAGAATTTTTTAATAACACATTCCAAAATCTTGTCAAAGAATAGAACGTTAATCATTAATCGACGTACAGCACCAAAAAAACATGGATAGTTCACGAGTCATACGTACGCTCAAACATTATCTGTATAAGGAGTTTTTAGCTAGAAGGTCCTATAAATGGATACAAGATTTGCCGATAACGAAACTTATAACAATACGAAGCATCGTGCTATTGGGATGAAAACAATAAACTTAAAATCCACCACACGTAATAATGCATACAGTTAAAAATGAAACAAAAAAGTTTATATTTCGTTTGAGTGATGGACTTCATATAAGCAAATACAAAAGTGTCTTTGATAAAGGCTATACACCCTTTTGGTCAACGGAACCATTTAAAATCGCAAAAGTTAACATTACCAATCCGCCAACATACCTTTTGGAATTCAGAGAAGGTGGATATTAGAGGATGCTTTTACAAAGCTGAGCTGCAAAAAACAAATAGTCCGAATGTTTGTTTAGTGAAATTAAATAAATTTAATTAATTGATGAATCAAATATGGTTTAAAATATTATATTTTGTAATACTTTTTATCCTATCGAAAACGTATATTGGTTAAGGTTATTATTAAAAGAAATGCATATTGAATTTCAAATTTGGCTTATTGACTAAAAAGATCTTTCCTCATCATCTTCGTCATTATCATCAGAACAAGTCTTCATTTATGACCACGAATGCCGAAACTTTCAAGTGTAAGCATGGTACATTTATGAAGGTTTCTATCTACCTGCAAACTCCGTTTAGCCAATTCCTCTTCGAAAAACTTTACAATATGTTTATTTAACATTTCTGTATTTGTAGCAGCATCATAGTTGGATGAGCGACATTGGTCAACATTTTTACCTGAATATCATATGAACCATCAGGTGTAAGCTTAAAACCAATCCCGGATGGACCTCGTAGTAATCCGACTTTGGGGTTATTTCTCTTTTACCCAAATTTATCAATCGTATTCTTAACACTAGCCATTTTAAACTATTTTCTAACAATTTCCTACTTATATATATTATAAAAAAACAAAACAAGATGATACGTAAATATTTATTTATAAGCAAGTTACAATAAAAATTTGCTTTCCTAATCTACATCGATTTTATCGACTGTGTCAGCACCACTCTAACCGTCGTTGATACTGCTTCCAGAAACCGCATATTTTTGTACATTACTCTGGTCACTATATTGGTAATATGAATCTTTGAATGACCATATCATTCTAGGTTTTCCTCTTGTTGCTTGTGCAGAACTACTGTGTCAACGCCCAAATCTTCGTATAATCGATATTTCACAAGCATTTCTGAACAAAAAGTATCAAAGGTAATATATCCATATACATATTTTTTACAAATATGTGCTTCTGCGGATAAATTTGTTGAAACCTCCAAATATTTAGTATATTCTTCTCGGTCATCCACTTCACACTGACTTAGAGTGAAACGATATCTTCAGACATTATTCATAGCTCTACTGCCAAATGTCGGACATATGACAACTGATTGTCATAGCTCAATATGCTTACGTGGGAATCATACCTGTCAGTAACATCATCCATATATTTCTCCTTTATTACATTTTTTGTTCAATATACATTTTAAATTATAATACAACAGTATTAGCATTAATGTTAAATGTTATTATTCCAACACACCAAAATTTAATAATAACCTTGTATTACCATAGACGAACACTCGCGAACTCTATCCTTATTATATAATGTTACTAGAATAGTTTCGCCAAGACGTGTGGTCATTAACTTCATTTTCTTAATAATATGTTCTACTGTCAATGATATTATCGCTCTCCGCTCAATATCTTTGTTAACCGCCGTAATAATGTCAACAATTGTTTGCTTTGTTATAATCATTATTAAAAAAAGTAATAGCGATTTTGAAAGTTAAAAAACGAATATAGTATACCTAAAGGCACTTTCAGAATACAGCACACAATATTTCTATTTATGAGCGAGTTCTCACTGTAAATGATTCACTTTTGAATAGGTGGTTTTCTATACTAACCAAGCCTCTTTATCAATACATTCTAGAGGTCATTTCAAAATTAAGGATCAGTGACGTCACAGGGTGAGAGGGCATGGACGTAAGAGGGGGGGGGGGGGTGAGCCGGTGTATATTCTTACACTAGTCGTGTAGATGTTATTTAGCAAAAAAACTGGGGTGCTTAAGTTGTTAGCTTGCAGCTTGTCGACCTTGCTTTTTACAAAAGTGATCATATTGATTTGCTTTTAAGGAATAATATTTACCCTTACATTTTGACAGATGGACGATCATGTAAAGTCCAATTTTTATTAGTACAGTGTTTGTTTGGGCAGTTATGGGAAATCTTACGGTGCCTACTACATTTGTGACAATCAAAAGGTAAACATATTTTTCATAACCTCCTTCGGCCATTTTAATCTGCCTTCGGCTCCCCATATTAGTGGTATTTGAGAATCTAAGATTAAATCTTTTAGAACACATTTACAGCGAGTTGCCTGAAATCTATACTTACATATGAAGAGTTAAATAGTGTTATCATACAAATAGAACCGGTACATAATTCCCGACCTCTTTGTGCTGTGAGTACAGATCCTACCGATTTAGTTGCTCCAGGTCATTTTCTCACTTTGCAACCTTTATCAATATTGCCTGATCCAGATACCTCAAATTCCCCTTTGAACAGACTATCACGATGGCGATTACTACGACGTAAGCATGGGGATTTTTTGAAAAGATGGCCTTTCGAGTACCATCACACTCTACAACAAAGGTCAAAGTGGAAGTGGAGCCTGTTCTTAATATTAATAGGGTACGGATAGCAAAAGTTTTTTGCGGGACAGATAAGGTTCCCAGAGTTTCAATAGTACAAACCGCTAGGGGTCAGTTTAAACGACCTTTAGAACAACTGTCCGCTGCCTACTTACTAGTTTGATGAAAATGCTCTGGGTATTTTCATGGAGAACGGGTATTTTAATCATAAATGCATCTTCAATAATTAAATATCCTTTAATATTTTATTTGTACATTAAAATTAAATTTACTTTACTCGATAGACTTACCTTATCCATGTTTAACTTTTCTTTTTACACCCGTAACCGGCTTAGTGAAACTACACTGACGGATAAGATAGGAAAACACTTCTGCGAGAGAATCGAATGTGTTCATATCGGAGAGTCTACTTACTGCTTGGACCCGCAGGCCGTCAGACTTTGTACTTTTACGGCCATACTGACCCAGTAAAATCTGCTGAATATACTATTCCCGTTATTCAAGGTTCCAAAAAGGTAAGATGAGTTTTTTATAACTTAAACTTTTACATTACCTTTATTACAGGGCATTGTACTTGTTTTACATCGGAAAAGGCCAAAATAACAGAACCACCATGAAAGAAATAGATTAGGAATTTTCTTCGTCTATTGAAAACTTTTGTCAGTAGCCGTGTGTCGTATATACAAGAGAAAATAGCGCCCCAGTTTTGGTATTATATACCCTCTAAGGACAATCCTGCAGATGTTTCGTGCGGAACTCATCGATTTTTCCTTATGGTAGCAATGACTTTCTCTTAACTCCTGATGACATCTAGCATTTTGATTTAAAAATTCAGGAGAATGTCTCTGAGGGACTTGAATAAAAAATAAATATAGTTATGAAGGCCTCAGTCTCTTTTAATTTTGCAGAAAATTATTTAAAAAAATGCTCTTCCCTATCTTAAACAAAAAGAGTAGTTGCGTAGCAAAAGTAAATTTAAAAATTCTAAAGTGACATATTTACCATATCTGACTATTCGTGAACTGAATGATGCAGAAAATTGTTTATTAAAATACTTCCAATTATTACATTTCAAAAACTTGTATCAAAAACCTTACTTGATAGTAATGGCTACTTTCGAGTGGGTGGTCGAAACTGACCTCGTTGCTAATTTTTGAAATACATACGATCTTTCTATATTTTGGTATACAAACTGCCCATTTTTTCTTCTCCAAAATTTTTGGGTTTTCCCTGCAAGAAGGGTAATTAGAAAAGTATTATATAAATGTCAAATTTGTTGGGAATCTAATGCTAGACCATACGTATTTCTCAGGTAAAAGCCTTTGAAAATGTAGGCGTGGATTTTTGCGGTCCTTTTACTATTCACATTAATAGATATCGTGATGCTAAAACTGCCAAATCATACGTTTGCCTGTTTATATGTTGTGCTGTTAAAGTTGTACACTTAGAGTTATTTTCGAATATGTCTTCAGAAGCCTTTCTGGCAGCGCTATGAAGCTTTATTTCTAGGCGTGGTTTACTTCAAGATATATACTCTTAGCGCGGTACAAACTTTATTTTCGCCAAAAAGGTATTGCGTCATATTTCGAATATTCACGAAATATCGGGTATATAAATATACCCGATATTTCGTCCCTATGTATATTTCTTAATATTAAATTTATTTGAGATTCTAGAAAATTAATAATAATAATATAAGAATAATTTTTTTGATTTACTTTTTATCATAAATGCATCTATAATAATTAAATATTTTCATATTTTATTTGTACATTGAAATTAAGTTTACTTTACTCGATAAACATCTCATCCATTTTCATCCCTACTTCCCGTTTACCCTCGTACCGCTTAGTGCAACACATACCAGACTGGCGGATGAGATTGGAACAACTTCCGCGAGATCATTCGTACTTAGAAGTCGAGTGAATTGCCAAAGTTTCCGAGCCCCAAAATTTTTCGCACTTTTACGGCTATACTGGCACAGTGAAATCCCGTTATCCTAGTTCCAAAAAGGGTAAGGCGTGTTTTTTTATAACTTAATCTTTACGTTATACCATCAGGATATTTTTCGAGCACTTTCTTCAAATATAACAGATAAAATAAATATAAGCTACAGTCCACCCCTACCCTACTAGTACTAAAAGGAATATTTCCATTCATTAGGGTAAATATATATAGGAATCTGCTAAAAGCAAAATAATCATAGTAAATATATCCGTTTAGAGAAGCCTGAAGCAAACCTAACATAATGGGAAAACATGTTTGTTCTCTATACGAAAACCGAATTTTTGAAGCTTATGCAGATATTAAAACATACCATCAATATAGAAGCGAGTAAAAGTATCGAGTTAATTCAGTTTAATACCATTTCAGTAAATAGTGATACCATTGGAGACTTTAAGTCAAGGAATATAAATACCTAACTATAACAGATCAATACGTTAGTCTGTTCTTTTTTAGAGAGCATTATGATGGATATTTACGATTCTTTGAACTATTCAGTATCTCAGACAAGTTAAGACTCGTAACCGGTATGTTCATAGATCCTCTATAGTTTACAGCAGAGTGGGGATATATATATATATATATATATATATATATATATATATATTTATAATATATATATATATATATATATATATATTTATATATATATATATATATATATATATATATATTTATAAAGGACATAACCCGTTAAGAAAACAAATCAAAAGAAGCAACGGTTCAACACACTAGTTATACTCCGTTCGATACCCGATCATAGACCCAAAAACCCCGTTTTCTTTAAAAAGTGTGTGAGAAAAAATCTTTGATAGAAGACTGTTGTCAAAAGAAGAGTTATCCAGTTTATCAAAAATAAGTAATGATTGACTGTGTTCCTAACCAGATCGTATATGTCTATCACAAGTCACCTGAATGTTTACCAAAAATCCTGAAGAAAGATGTATTTGTATTGCTCTGATCAACTATCAGCAAGAAGGATTTTCTTAAATGAACCATCACCCAGAAGAATTTTTTTCTGCTATTGTAACATAAAAAAGTAACCACAATTCTCGATAATAAAGTAAAAGCACCAAATCTGCGAGGCGATAGTTAAAAATTATATAATATATTATAGGCTATAATTATAGAATGGTTGTTAAGACATTAGTTAGAAACCATACTACTGATTTTTCTTTTTATATTTATGTCTATAATTTTTTTATTATCCTGCTATGTCATAGACGCTAAGTCTGAATAACTTTTTTTCAGATTTTAAGATATGTTCCTATGAAAAGTATATATAACCTATTAACTGTTTTTAATACAATATATAGGTAGAAAGTCACTTGAAAAATAGTGTAGTATAAATTTAAAATGGCTAGTGTTGATTGACAAATTTGGACCAAGGAGAAATAATGTCAAAGTCGTAGTATTACGGGGGTCCACCCGGGGTTGGGGTTACATAAAAAAAAGGTCCTCTTAGTTTAAGTCGATTAATCCGACCACGTGCGATAATTTTAAATAATGCGAAACTGTTAACAATAATGATTACTTGACATGAGTAACCACGGCAATTAACGCAAAATTTTAGATACAATTTTGAAATTTATATTTTAAGTGTATATTTAATTTAAAATTTTTCCGCAAAACCTGTTATTAACATTGTATGTGTTAAAGTGTGTTTTTTAGTTTAATAATAATTTGATACAATCTTACTACATGCCCAGGGTCTTGATATTTACACGATGCAATCTAGTGGAGTTTTTAAAGTTTTTAAACTTAAGTATATGATTTTAGCTAGTAATTTTAAATAATTTTAATATTCACAATTATAACTCGCTCAAATAAAACGCAATAACCTCTAGTCACAATACCTAAAAATAAATGCCGTAGAGTACTTGATTGAAAAATATACAAATCCAAGCCTACCTTTCAATATCGGCATACCGTAAAATAATGATCCACCTATGAACTACTAAACAATATTTTTAGTTTATTGTGACACGCTTATGATATTTTATTTAATGATTTTAGTTTTTTCACACTTTTCATAAAAAGATATTTTGTGCATGGAAATGAATGAAATCGTGAATACTTTATATATCAATTATTGAAAAAATAAATTATAATTATTGCTTTATTTGTCAAACAACCTGTCAAGAGACAATCATAATTTAATCGAAGAACCTCTCAAAACCAAAATCGATATTCATCTGACTCTTTATTCTTTTCACAACTTTTGAAGTACATGCAAGCACCTACTAAACAAAATGGCTATTTATTGCTTTATTTTATTTGCGACACAATTGGCACAAAAATAGATAAATTGTTCGTGTGCTGCCGGTCCATACCTACTCTTTGGTATCAACCTATTTTCGTTAACGTCACCTATACCCCCGGAGAAAATTTTGACCTTAATTTATAAATGCGATTTTTAAAAATATTGAAATATTTATTATTTAGCATAAAAATGCACCTCCTATAGCAAACACCACATTGTTAGAACAGGGAAGAGTTCAAATTTGTAGCAAACATATATGTCAAAAAATTACTTTATCAAAGCTGACATTTTGTAAATTAATATTTTATTAAATAACATGTTGAAGTACATACTAACTACTAGCTACAAATTAATCTTCAATGAACATATTTATATAACTTTTAACCGGATAGGTTAATATTGGTTAATATACTTAAAATCGAGAGGAAACGAGGAAAGGCCCTGATCCAGTCTCGTTTCGACAAAAATTTCGAGACGAGACGAGATGAAGCCTTAATCTTAAAATATTAAAATAAAGACGCTGATTGTTCTGAAAGAAACTTAATAAGTTGTCGGATGACATGATTGGGTTCTTTTATTTCATAACCTTATTACTCTACTAAAAAAAACTATTTAATTAAGAGGCAAATATTGGAATATAAAATTTAAAGTATTTTTAAAAAGCTAAAATCAAAGATGGTTTACCAAATATACAGTGTGCCCTATTAAAAAAAACACAACTTTGGATAAAACCTGAATAATCACAGCTTACAACAAAAAGCTGATTATTCCACTGAATTCTATATAAAAAAATGTATAACCCATTTTTTTCTTTTCTGAAAAGTTGAAAGATAGACAAAATGCAATATTTTGAATTTCGCCTTCGAAGAGAGCTATAAAAGTGTTGTTTTGCGGCATCTTTCCTTTCACGAAAAAATAGCTGCAGTGTTCCAAAAACCGCAATCAGAGTCTACATATTTTCTTTCTTAAACTGTGACCAGCCAGGCCACGGCCTGGGGTGCCACCATCAGTGGGCGCTGGGCGCCTCCAATTGTTTGTAAATTTTACTTACTATTCGCGGTTTCCGAGGGACATCATAATCAAGGTCGTCGTCGTCGTTTCTCTTTTTTTCATTGCAATCGCATTTTACCCAATGGAAAAGCAAGCTACAACAGTTGGCTTCGATATTCGAATTTTAAGAATTGTGTCTTTTGTTTCTGTTGTCGACTTTTCGGCGAAAGCCAGTTTCCAAACTCGCTACAGGGACTGGTATAAATAATTGGCATAATATTTCTGATCATTTAAAGTCTCATGAAACAGCAGACAGTCATTTCAGAATACTGGAAAAAAATATTGGATCGTTTGATGTTGGTTATTGGCTATTTAGCGGAACACAATTTAGCTTTTAGAGGATCCGTTGATTGTACGTCCATCATAACGGTAATTTTCTGGGATTGGTGCAGTTATTGGGCAAATACGATCCCGTCATGCAAGAGCATCTCCGAAAAATTGAAAAAAAAAGGATATACGTAACTATTATTTGGGAAAGACCATACAAAATGAGCTCATAAATATTCTAGGAACAAATAAATCGAGTATAATTTCAGAGTGTAAGGAAAATAAATACTTTTCAATTATCTTAGATTGCACTCCAGATCAAAGCTATATTCAGCAAATGTCACTCTACGGTTTGTTGACATTAGCGGAAAGAATGTTAAAATTAAGGAACACTATTTATGTTTTTACCCAGTTCAAGAAACTACTGGCGAAAATCTATATATGGTCCTCCTAAAAGAGTTGCGAGGCAACTGTAACTTAGACATGAACAACTGCCGTGGACAGGGATATGACAATGGTTCGAATATGATTGGAAAGAATAAAGGTCTGCAAGCTAGGCTTTTGAAAGATTTTCCAAGAGCTTTCTTCAATCCTTGTGGATGCCATGCACTCAATTTAGTAAGATGTCGAGGGTCTAACAGTTAAACAAATTTCTAAAACGCGATGGGAAAGCAAAATTGACAGTTTAAGACCAGTTTGATATCAATTTCCCGCCATTTGTGATGCACCGAAGCAATCTTCAGAGGCAAAGTCTTTGGAAACCCACATATGTGATTACGAATTCTTAATAACCTTGATGGTATGGTATGATGTCCTCTTTCAAGTATATTTGGTGAGTAAGGGTATGCAAAAATAGAATATGGACTTACCGACCGCCGTAAAGTGTCTGGGAAAATGCAAGACTTCTCTAATTATTTATCGATTGTCGGGATATATGCATGCGACTTTAAAATCGCGAGAAGTATGCGAAGAATTGGGAATAAAAACGGAGTTTAAACAAATTCGGTTGAGGTAAAATAAAAGACATTTTCAGTATGAACGCGTAGATGAAACGCCTGTAGATCCTGTAGGAAACAGTTTTTTTATCCTCTATTAGATACTGCTTTTAATTGTATTTCTGACTGCTTTACGCTGCTTCAGGCCCATAATAAATGGTCTTTTCTCTATGGGGTCATCCTACAAGAACAGTGTAATACCCTTAGTGATATTTTGACAACTGCAGAAGAGCATGGCATCGACGGGAGACAACTATGTGATGAATTATTTCACTTGAAAGCTTGCATCACAGATACTAGTTGTAAAATACTATTGCAAATTCTAAACCATTTACTTAAGGAAAATTTGTATGAGACTATGCCGAATGTTTGTATTAGTTTGCGCATTCTTTTAACAATTCCAGTGACTGTGGCTGGTAGAGAATGCAGCTTCAGCAAAATAAAATTAATTAAAACTTATCTAAGATCATCAATGGGCCAAGAGCGGTTAACATCCCTTGGAATGATCGCTATAGAGAATGAAATTCTACATTCCATAAACTTCAGTGAGCCTATTAAGCAGTTTGCCTTGCAGAAGTTCCGACGAGAAAAATTCCTTTCAATAGTATGGTTTATTATTTTTATAGTTGATAAAATGTTATGTTAAAATTAATTTAAATACACCAGTTTCCAGAAATTATACTATTTTCTATTGAGTTAATTAGGTAAAATCGGGGGCGCCAACTTTCTGTAGGCCTGGGGCGCGTCAGCTCCTCGGGCCGGCCCTGGCCGCAACCTTCTATGTTGTCTCTCAACTGCTTGACTGTACTAACGAAAAGCTTTAGTCAGAAACATGTGTGTCTCCGGTTGGCCAAATTTCATTGTACTTTAGCTATCATCCCAAAAAAATATTATATATGCATTTTTAGAGTTTTTGCCGCGATAATTTTTTCCTATTATATATATATATATAAATATATACATATATATATATATATATATATATATATATATATATATATTATATATACTATATATGTATGAACGCTTACTAGCTAAGCGTAGCTAATTTTTCTGTGCCTTACCAGTCTGTGTATGTATTTTCTTGACGTAATGGTGAACTATTTTAATGCTTATTGTAAACCTGGCGATTGATTATCTCAATAGTACATATTATTATGTGTTACGTATTTAAATCTGTTTACTTATACTTTGCTTTCGTTTTTTTATCAAGAATAGGCTTTGTTTCCGTGCACCGGCACAATGCGGTAGTGCGCATATTCACATAAAAACATTTAAAAACGTGCTATTGGCCTAGCCAAGAGGGGATAAGGAGGCACTTACATTTTCAAAAGGCTGCGAAATAAATTGTTAGAGTACAAATATTGGTTACTTTGTTAACACTAATATTCCCTTCATAGAATAAGTATTAATGTTACTTATACGAATTATTTAATTTTTTTTATAGATCCATGGATATCGAGACTGGTACTTATTCGCCTCATATCTCACCCCAATGAACCTAACCATCTCCTCCCCGTTAAAGATCGTTAATAGCCTAATTCTGATAAAAGTGTTCCAATACCCGCTTTTAAGTGTTCCTTAAAGGCTATTCAAGCGTTGCTCATCTGTTTACAGCCAACTCAATTTAATGTAGTCCTAGTGCAACTCTAGATTCGCCGAAAGAGATACTAGTTCTGAGCAGAAAATGTCCGCTTTATTATTGCTGCCAAAATTTGATGTCCAGGACCCCAATCAAAATCATCTGTTTTCGGAGGGCATCTACCCACTCCTTGATAAGAACGGCGATTACTCTATATTCTATTTAAGGCAGCTTAACCCTCCTTGGCCTCGCCAATTTGTTCTGATATAAATATTCCGAATACCTCAGGTTTAGTATACTTTCCTAAGGGGAAAAATCTCTCAATATCCATATAAGTTAAAGAAACTTGTGTTGAACTGGCCGAAATCAAATTAAAATTAAAGCCATAGACTTTTTTAGTTTTAACACTAAGTGGCAAAGTGTGAAGTTTTCAGTTTACTGCTAAATAAAAAATTTGTCTTGGTCTGCCCCCCTCCCGTGCCAATCAGACACGACCCTAACTAACTAAAAAAAATTTGTCTACTCTGTGAATGAATTAGAGAGTTTTTTCTCTTTCTAATACATTGCTCCTTATGGCAGCGTTTTTGATTATTGTCTCGGTTGTTTTTGAAGTCAAATATATTAAACCTGGTTGGTATATTAATATGTTTGAAGTTAAATGTATTAAACCCGATATATTAAAAATCAGCAAGAAAAGACCTATTCAATTAAATAAAATTTATTTAAAAAATCGACTTGCTATTAAATAGTATAGTTTTGAGACTTGTTTTTAATTTTATTTATATCGTCTCCAGGGACAAACATATTTGTATACATTTAGTACACGCAGTGTACTTTAAACGTTTTCAAAAATCTTCAGCTTGTAACCCTCGGTTTAATAAAAGATTTTTTAGAAGTTTATATCATTATTTCATTTATAGCGATATTGTTAACAAACATAAGGTGTATTTTGTTTTATTATCTAACTTTCTTTGAATTCATTTTAGATACTAAACTATTGTTTTCGTATTAAATACGGATACTTTGAACGAGTTGGCAATTTTGTAAATTACGTAAAATTATAGAAATTTCAAAATATTTCGAAAACTATTGAGGATAGGTATATAAAGTGTTTACAAAAATAAATAAAAGTATACAGGCACCCCCTGTTTTTTTAAAAAATGAAAATTAAGTTTCGTCATCCTGTATGTTATATTTTCAATATTTCTTTACGGCAAACCTAACCTAAATGGAAATAAGTCGACATAGAAAACAAATAAAACGCTACTTATTTTGTAAGAATAAATGACTAACAGAAATATGAAAAGCCAGGTACGAAACTTGGCACCGTCGAAGGTACAGTTGCGCCAGTCGGCAACCAAAGTCGGCACATGTCTACAATTTATTTTTCAAACGACTATCTTGCTGTCTTAAGTATCATGATGTTGTATATTTTTCACATATTCTTAAGTAATTAATGTTTTTACATTTACAAATAGCGTTTTACCCCTTTAATTAAATATTTTGTGGTATCAGTTTGCCTTTATAAAAAGAATGCATGCCAAAAAATCAATTTTTAGGGTTTCCGTATAGATGTAACCCATCTTAAACCATTTTTAAACGGTGCACCTTTTGCATATTTTATACTTAGATTTAGAGATCAAACTTTGCAGGTAATAAACATATATTTTTGTATTATACATGGTGTTTTGCGATTTACACTCCATGTGTCAAACATTTTAATACTATGCAGGGTATAAATTAATTCATGTTAAATACTTCGGGAAGGAACTTATTTAAAAAAAATAAGTAAAAAATGAATGTAAGTATAGTATACCGTATATACTATGACTAACAATAGAAAACAAATAACAAAGGTGTTATTTTTTTCCGCGTTAAGGTCTATTCATCCTCTCCGAACAGTTTGCTACGACGTCGATGTGACTGGCCATTTCTACACTAAAGTCGCAATTCTAATTCTATTCTGTAAGTTCTAAGTCTCTTTTTTTCTCTTTTTAAATGAATTAAACAGTTGAAATGTTTAAAAAATTGCATAGACATTTACACCTGGCGTATAAGAATTCTTATTTCAAGTAAGAACCGCAACTCTATTTTCTTGGTACAAAAATATTCGACTTTAAATTTTCCATAAAAGTTTGCTTGTCCTACTTATTATATCCAGCAGTTTATCTTAAAGAATTCTAAACAATAAATATTGGTATCTTATAAACGGGTTGCCTCCGCGGAGAATATCTCTGAGTGATCTATCGAGAATAATTGCTAGGCATGAGACCCGTAGATCGTCAGGTTACCGGTATAGAGGCGGAGTTTTCATACTAGAGTGAAAACCGTTCGACAAGACCAATATTGGTTATCGGTAAGTCGTTGTTCATAGACATAATAGGACCATGGACGGGGCTTTGGGACGTTTTATTGACTCTAACGCAGTGCAAGAGAGATGCAGCTAATAAAGGCAGAAATTTATCTCTCTCGCAACTAGTGGGATTTCCGCCTTTATTAGCGCCATCTCTTCACACGTTGGCGTAAAGGTAAAAGATTGTGCATTAGTGACGGGACCAGTCCATATAACCTATTATGTCAATGTCATTGCCGGGCACTTAACGTTACCCAAATAAATCAATCGTGGATTAGGGGCAGCTATAGCTGTAGTAATTTCCACATTAACTATACACAGACGACTGCATGAATACGGCCTACATGTAAAAGGGAGAGCCCCATACCCTAGCCCTCTCTGGCTACCTCTGCACCAAGCTGCAGGAAGGAGATGATCTCAGGGACATAAGAATTGTGGTATAGTGGAATGAAGAACGTATTTGTTCAAAAGTTACACTTTTTAAAAAATGGTTTGGAGTAGTGTTAATTTTTGGAACAATTTGTATATTAAATTTTGAAGCCTGGTGGGTGAGTTAAGAAAATTATGAATTGTGATCTTTGGCTGAAATAGAAGCACCTCAATTTTGTTTCTATAGTTAGAGATAAAATAAAAAACCTCTTTGAAAAAAAATGTTTCATATTATAAAAACATGAAACACAAATAATTACATTGGTGGTTATTCTACAGGACGTTGATGTTTAAATGTAAACTAACATAAAATTAATTTCTGGACACCCTGAATAGTTCATATACACTGGAGCTCCAAAAACTTTGAATGAAAAATGAAAGATCAGATCCTATTTTCAGAGAATGTGTGTTAGGTAGGCTGTTACAAAGCTACATATTGACGTGTAAAAAAAATAAAATTTTCAAAAAATGGGGTATTTCGATAAACTTTCAAAATTTCGAAAGCTTTTTGCAATTGTATTAGTATGTACATTTTGGGAAGCGTTAAATTTTGGAAAAATTTTCAAATTTACACCCAGTATGAATGAGTTCTTATCTTAAGTAAGCTTTACGTTTAAACTGGTTAATAACGAATACAATTTGCAAGAAACGTCTAAAAATCTCAATTTAGTATGTTTTCTCCTCACGAAAATAAAGCACATCGAATATAAGTTAAGCGTCCCGATATTTTTGGCGATCGGTTTTCTTACTATCTCAAAATTGTCTAATTCTGTGGCATCGTTTAATTTTATTTTTAATACAATATATTTAAATTGCGGACATGCCCACATTTTATTTTTCCTTCTCT
The DNA here is from genome assembly GCA_030620095.1 of Kuschelorhynchus macadamiae. Lineage (NCBI taxonomy): Eukaryota > Metazoa > Arthropoda > Insecta > Coleoptera > Curculionidae > Kuschelorhynchus > Kuschelorhynchus macadamiae. Next base: position 361,606 of record JAUTXW010003787.1, read on the forward strand.
TTTTAGGAATCCAAGAATCCATCCGCACAATCATCTTCCTCTTTTGATTTATCACCTTGGGCTTGGATGTCACGGCAGGTGGCTAAGGTCACCTCTGTAGAGACGTTAGAAATTTACCCTAAATTTTGGATTTTTTCTGGCCGAATTTACAAATGTGTGGCTGGCTCCTGCCAGTGAATCCACGTTTGTTTGTTTGTTTGTTTGTTTGTTTTCTATAAAATAAAAACAAGTCTCAAAAGTATTTTAATTTATATATTTATAGTTATTTAATAGCAACTTAGTTTTTTAAATAAATTTATTTAATTGAATAGGTCTTTTCTTGCTAATTTTTAATATACCGGGTTTAATACATTTAACTTTTAAAACAACCGAGACAATGATCAAAAACGCTGCCATAAGGAGCAATGTATTAGAAAGAGAAAAAATTTTCTAACCGTTATATGAAATTCATTCATATACATATATATATATATATATATATATATATATATATATATATATATGTTTATTCTTGGAAAAATACAATGTGTTTTCATTCCGGGGGTATATCCGTTCACTACTGTCGTTCTGACAAGAACAGTTTAGCTAATGTTTCGCCAAAATCACATTTGGCATTTTCGAAGCTTTCCCTCTCTCAGTCTCTCATTTATCGATTTTGATTTATTGATTTATAATAAATATATTTTGTTAGTTTTGGCTTAAGTTGCCATTGCTGGGTTAGATACGGCTGCTTTCTTTTTTTATTGCTTTCGTCTATATGACCGTTAATTATATATTTAACCTTAATTTATTTTATATAAATTGCATTCCTTTCGCAAACTATATAAAAACGTCAAAAATAACTTATACAAAATAAATATAAAAATCTTACTTACTGCACGTAGACACCATTTTTAAATATAACTCCAGTTATAGATACAATAACAAGACTGGCGACATATTTTTTTATTAGAATTTACATAACATTAACAAAAACCAAATAATACATTCATAATCCTATACAAATTTCAGCATTATGGAGACAATGTTCAAGAAGAGAAGCACATCTAAAAAAAGAAGGGTTTTTAGGATTAGTGCTTAAGTAAATGTTGGCGTCCAATTTTATTTCTTTTTCTTCTGTTAATATTTGCTTTTATATGTGATGGTATAAATACATAAATAAAATTTATAGAGAATCCAAATTGGGCATTTCTCTTAAATATGATCATCGCTGGGCAAATTACTCAGTAAAGTTAGTTTAGTATAACCATTGGTTTTATTAGTCAATGGTGTAACTGATTAGGTAGTTATTCAATAGCTGTCTCGAACAAAGTTGTGGCATTGAAAGGTTGTAACCAACAATATTTGATTGAAGTGATTTCGGTGATAAACTTAAATCAATGTTGAAAGTAATATTTAAGATGTCTCTCACTACCATTTTTTTTAAAATACTCATAAAGGTCATTTTTGCATATGGAAATCGAATCGGCTAGAATAACGTTACAATACGCAAAACAATATTGCATAGTCATCACAAATTGGGTGCAAAACGCAAGTGAAGTTCGTCTTACTTTTTCTGCAGAAAAACAATTTAATAAGGGGCCAAAAAGAAAAATAAGGTGTTCTTCCTATTAAAAAAGAGATAAAATCTAATTTGTATGATATATGCAAGTGCAAGTCTATACCTTTACAGTAGAGCTAATTTGTCAAGTGGAGGCAGAAACATTTTCATATCTAGGTGCATTATAATGTTGGGAATTATTATTAAAAACATGTATGTATTTTTTGTGATGTGTATATTTAAGGTGTTTCATTAATTTATTTGTTTATCTTTTTAGCTAATCCTGGCAGAGTAGGTAAAATCTTAGAACTACTATATATTTTTCAATATAAAAAGGAACCGTCTATATATTATTTATTGTCTTCAGTTAATCGAATAAGTAGTTTTTTCAGACCAATTTTTTAAACATTTAACTAGTTTACCGTTCTGTTACCCCCAATCGAAGAAGTAGTTTTTTACACAGTTTTTTTTTATATTCTATTAGGCTGCCATTTTATTCTACTTCCACCACATCTAGGATTTGTACCAACATTTTACCAGTTCATCCCCATATCACAACTAATTTTTCTGCATAATTTTGGGTAAATTGGATAATAAGTTTTTAGTAATAATATTTTTAACATTTTGATGGGTCGCCCTTTTGTTCCGCCGTATTGGATTATGTCACCATGTTATCCCCATATAGCCTTACATTTTTGACCAAAATTTGAACTCAATCGGATAATTAGTTTTTCAGCTATACCGCAAAAAGGCAGACCGGCAGTCGAACAGACAGATTTTATCTCACCACATAACTGCGTATAGCTACAGCAAAAGTTAACGATCTTAAACGAAAAGTTTAAGATATCTTGTTTTGGTAGAGCAGAAGTTCTAACAGACAATATAAAATGTTTGTTTAGAGATCATCAACATTTCCTAGATGTTCAGGAAATAATATGGTTCTGTAGGCGTAACAGTTTTATAATAGTTCTAGTGAGTTTGTTGTTTAATTTTTTTAAATGTTTGATGGCCGGTGTTATCCAGGGTGAATACGTGTAGTGTTTATTACATTTTAATTTTCTAAAGGCGCATACAAGGCAAATAAATGTAAAATATTGCTTTAAGACAACGTACCATTAAGCCGCTATCATGAACATGAACCGTAATAATATATTTCAGATATGAAGTCGATTAAAGTATCTTCAACAAATACGTTGTTGTCAGATGATATTATCACATACATTTTAGGCAAAAAAAGTTTTTCTTGAATTCGAAAATTTTACCAGTTTATTCCTACGTCATACTTAGATATAATTAGATAAGTAGTTTTTTAGTAATAATTTTTTTAACATTTCTCTAGGTCGCCATTTTGTTTGGCCATACTGGAATTTTACTAAAATTACCAAGTCATCCCCATAAATTACCAAAATTTGTCAATTGGGTAAGTAGTTTCTTAGCTATGCCGCGAACAGACAGACAGATTGACGGAATTGAGAAAACATGTTTTTCAGCATCTAAGGACCCCTAAACCGGAAGATCTGAAAAATGTCGGATCGTAATTTTTTTCACGATTACAATAGTTCCTTTTTACGAAAATAAAACCTGAATTAAACGAAAATAAAAAAACATTATTAATGGTTACAAACCCCACATAAACCAGAATAAACAAAGCATCACGATTAAGATTAAATACCCTGAGGATATTTTTTTCTTCTTCGAAGTCTAAAGCACATATATTAGAAGAGTAAGGTAGTTGTATTGTTGTAGCTAAGAAGTAAGAAGTATTACTAAGTAATACTGTTGGTTTTGGTTATTTACTGTTTTATGTAATGTCTTAATCAGGTCTGATGCTGCCCGAAAGGGCGAAATATGTAGCCTAATTCACTTATGTAACAATAAAATGGACTGAGGCAGAGACTAACGCTTTTATTCTCATTTTCTTTTTCCACATGTTCAATCAAGAAATATACTCTATCTGCTTATTAGAGAATGGAAGAAATGGATTTAGGATTAAATCAGTAGTAGTAAAATCATAATGTGCCATTAATTGGAAATACAGTATGTTGCGTGCAATAGTAATAATTATTTTGTTTTTTTTTGTTTCTTTTACAGATGAAAACGGTAACATAGCCTTTGAACTTAAGTTAGTAAAATTACGAAACATACAGAAAAATATTATCTAAGGAAGAGGAAAGTTACAACCTGGATAAAATGTAATTTGTAACTATTTTACCATTAACTGATTACGCATTATCATCGAAGACTTAGTCGAAAACACAACCGAGATGTATCCGATGGTATCACATTGTAATAAATAAATAATTACTCTTCTGATACGTCTTGGCTCGCGTACTGATACGTTAAAAGTTTATATTTATTTATAAAAGAGACTGCAACCTCTCCTAAAGTTACTATTTGTATTTGTCTCATACTAAAAATCAAAAACAGGCATTACAATTGCACTTTTATGTAATCGAATTATAACTGTTCAGGCGCCAAGTGATTATTGGTAATCCTGTTTTTTTCAGAATGTCTTCACTGAGAAAGTATGTATTTCATCTTGTATTTTATTATATTTTTAGGTATAGAAAAACTGACGGGCACAGAAGACTTATTTACTAATGAATTATTAATTTCTTACACTTAGATATACTCCAAATACCAGCTAATATATCAAATATTCTCTTGTCAAATGTCTCTTCTGACTCGCATAAAGATCCAAGACAGATTTGGCTAACAACGTCTCTGTTATGACTTGCTTTGCTTGTATACATTTCTAAAAAATAAAGTTAAACAATCACTATTAAGGCATTCATCGTTAGCTGCTTTAAATTATACTTTTCATGTTTCTTTCTAATATATCATTTTATTAAATAGTATTCGTATTTCTGCTCTTAAATTATAGAATCATTGAAGTGTTTAGGAGTAGTAGTAAACAGTTACAAATTAGCGATGCCTTTAAGTTACAAACTAAAATCTATTCAAATTCAAGATGCAGTGCATGTAAACAAAAGTGATTGTGAGTGCAATTCGCTTTTCAAAGTTTGCCAAAAACTTGTATCATAATCGAATACCTTTATTTAAAGGAGTATTGCTCGTACAACGACTCTTATTTACAGGTACTATATCTTGAATATGAATAGACTAGCTATAATGAGCACTAAACTTAAAATTTCTCCAGTTTTATTCGAAGTAAATAATTTAAAAAGTATGTTGTGCTCAAATACGTAGACTAAATAATTTTACATTTTTGAAAGTAAATGTCCACTGTTCGATTTCTAGAATGATAGTGTGCAATAGGCGGTCAACCCTTCGATATTTGTCAGTACTGCTACCCGGCGAAGTGAAAGAACTCGGTCATTCCTGGACAGATGATTTTCGCGGTTTTCCGTCATATGGCTTCCAAAAAGAAAATGTAAACAAGACCATTTTAATAATGTTTATTTAGTGTTTTTATGTAAAAGTCATAATATAATCTAGCTTTATTGAACTGGGTTCAAATTATTTTGTATGACCCGAAGAAACCTACCACACCGAACTCGGTCAGCGAATATGGTTGAATTAATGACTGTTTTTTTTCTTACCTGATCCCGTTTCAGATTTAAGAAATCTACTACTTTGATTAACAAGGTTCTTGTTGGTTGCACCCCCCCCCCACCCACCCAATAATTCTGTTGGCAAATGTTAGGAGCCAATAGTTGTCCATAAACTTGTATATCTACCCGGTATGCACCCAACCCTTCGATGTCTCATCGGATGTTTGTGATTACTTACGTGAGCACAAATGCAAGAAACGGTATCAGTATCCAACTGGGCAAAATAGTTATTCTTTGTACTTAAAATAAGCAGGGCTAGTTGTCAATTGTTTGTTAGTTTAAAAAGGAATTATTAAAAATACAAGTGAAAGGACGTTCAGTTGTTTTTGGGTTAACCTGACACAAAAATTTTGTTGGAATTAGTTCATTTGTCAATTTTCTTTCAAGCTGTAGGGTCCAGACTTATAACTACCTACACAAAAGTGAGGAGAGGACATTTTTTAAAATTTTTTTTATAATTTAGTTCTCAGTTATTTTTTTCACTTGCTCCCCCCAATATTCCCTTTTCGGTGCATCCCTGCTTGTTGGTATTATTGTTAACAATTATCTGGATTTAATATAAATTTTTTGTCTCTAAAGACCAAATGTCATTAAATAAAATAATGTAAAAAAACTAATTAGATGCTTTTAATGCAATGCCATAAGCGCAAAAAATAAAAAATTATGGTTCCTCTTCGTTACTATAATTGACTAAAAACATAGAAAATTTACGATAGCTATATTTGTCTATGCTAAAAATAAAACCGTGTGGCATATCGCCACTTACGATACTTAGGCCACTCGCTTTTATTTTTAATTTTAATAGATATCCGTAAAGAAAACAGCCTTTCCCAGATATTTTTTTAAAAATTAAAAAAAACTACTGTATGGAGCTAAAACTACATAAATATATAATTATAACATATAAAAGCGTCCGCGACCAAAATTATGTAACAAAGTAAATAAAAAAACAGATGTTATTGTTTTTGCTTCTGTGAAGGCACATTTATGTCATCCTGACAATGAGGACGTATTTAGTCCTGAATCGTACCAAATGAGAACTGGAAGCAAGATTATTTTTTTCTTTTTTAAGACGGTTTAATTAAAGCTTGTCATTTAAGCTTTTTTTATATTATATTGGTTCAATATTAATTGTTCTATGTATATGTACGAAACAGCGTTTGAAATGATTATTTTGTTATCTTATAAAAGCTTAAAGGGTAATTTTTATTAAATGCTCATAACACATACCGAAATACATTGGTTCCCATGGCAAATATTGCTTATGTTAAGATAGCTACATTAAAAAAAAGGCGACCATATCTGTTTTATTAGCTAAAAGGCAAATCTAACCACCAATAACCACATTCCCAATCAACCAGGTCAGCGATGTGGCTAAAATACAACTTAAATACATCAGATATATTGAAAAAAAAATCCTGTCGCTCTGTCAACTGTTCAGTATATATTTTTTGTTAATTTATTTATAGTAGTAGTTAGTTACTCCTATAAGTGTCAGTAGTTCTCTTTATTTGCCTCTATAAAATTTACATTTTGATAATTAAAATACCCTTAAATTAAAGAAAATCATTATACTAAACTAACTAAATTACCTGTGAAGAATAATTTACTATGGTTATCGAATTGTTGAATATTTAGGTATATTTTCGTATATGCAGGGTGTCCACTGATTATTTTGACGATAGGAAAAACTTTCTTATTTATGGATTTACTATAAAAAGGTTTGCTTTTCTTGAATCACCGAAATTTTTTTTTTTTTTTATTTAATTTAAAGGTGTTCAAAATTTCAAATACTTAAAAAAAGTCAACAGTAAAGTACCTTTATTTTTAAAGATAGGTACCAAAGTAAATAAGAAAAGTTGTTTAGGCAGTGCTATTAAATTGAATTTTGAATGTTAAAAATTAGCCCAGTTACCAGAGACAGTTTGGTCAATAGGAATAATATAATTGTGTACGTTTTTTCACTAATGTTACCTCTCGAGGGGTTGTTTAAGAATATACAGAGGGCTCACGAGTAAACTGCCCGGATCGCAAAAAAAATATCGAAAAGTGGCAAAAAATGGATTTTGTCCATTATCTTCCAAATTATGAAAGTAATTTTGAGGGTTTCAAGAAAAGCAAAGATTTTTATAAGAAGTAATTTTTTTTTCGTAAGCCCACAAATAAAAAAATTTTTCCTATCATCAAAACTATCTTTACTAACTTAATTATGTCACAGTTTAGTAATTTCTTAGCTGTTTATAAATAATAAAGGCCAGTATACGACCACCAATATTTCGTTCATTTCTCTGTCTATCAGTTTCAGGTTCAAATAAACAATTACTACTTTTATTTTTTCTCATGATTTTTTACCATAGTTCGCAAAATTATGAGCATATTAATTTTTCTGGAACTAATTATTTGTCTTGGTCAATCTTAACTTATCCACTTTATTTCTTAATTGCCGAATTTTTTCAACCCTCACCCGGGATAGATTTTTATTAACCTCTTTGTTTGTTTCTTTTAAATTTCTTGCTCCCTTCTTAAACTCCTTTATGCAAACATGCAAATTAACTTTTCATCCACGTAACTGCGTGACTCTGACTGGGTCATACCTCACTTTATTTGATAAAAGAAAGAAGAAGAATTTTGGAATTGATATGGACGCATCAGCGAATATGAGCCATTTAGCGCCCATATAAAAGAAAGAATTTATAAAGAGGGAAGTCCGGATAAAGCTAATTCACAGATTTTTGCTCACTTAAAGCCACCTAATCTCAATAAATGTCATCAAAATTTCCCAATGGAAGTTTTAACGAACATAAAGCTTGCCCTGTCCTATAACTATTTACTTAGATGTTATTACCTGTCCAGAGTATTTGATCTCCAACAAGACTGTATAGTTGTGTACACAAAATGGAAGTTTCTAAAAGGTTCCAAAACAGTGTCATCTTAGGAATATCTTGATTTTATACTTTAATTTTGGTAAAGCTTGGTTTTGCTTCAATAAACATTAAGAAAAATCTAAAAGTATTTATAAAAGTAAAATAATGTCATATCGTGTTGTCATTATAAAGTATGTACCTGTTATGCCTACAGAAACAACTTCCAATAACAACGACAAAAATAATTTGTCACCTTTTAAGTTAATTACATTCAGGATTTTCTATCTTCTTATCTTTTATGCACTATAATAGTTGTCGTGTGTATGTGTTTGGTGAGTGGGTGCGTGGGTGCGTATGTGTGTGTGCTAATTGTTTAATTATAAGGAAAAGAAAATATACGATAAATAACTGACTGCGTAAAAAAAGACCGTTTGTTCATCTCCTCAAATTTGCATAATTCCCACGATATTTTCTATTTTCTTTTTAAGAATTCATATATTCCTTTAATTTGCTTAAGATAGTTTTTCTTTCTTAACTACAAGTTTTAAAAAAAAGAACAATCTTCTTATAAAAAGAAATATACAATCTCATCTATAGAAAAATAATTTAGAATTTGATTTACAAGTTACAAAAAAACAGCAAAAAAAAACTTTTATGGCTCGAAAAATGCATTTCTTGGTCTGGGCATCTAATGTATTTAATTACAGTTGTAGGGACAAACGTGTTTTTATCGTCTTTTGTTGATGCAGAATTCAAATATAGGTATATATTTTTTGTCTTTAATTTATTTTTAATTTACATCTTAGAATAAAATCAGTAATTTAAGATTATATACCATAAAATTGGGTGACTTTAGTTCATTTTAATTTTCAAAAGTGTGCTGTGGTCGAACTATGTTTGTATATAAAAAAGAGACAGTAGATCTGCTTGGGTACTTTGGCTTCCAAAGACGCATTTTGCCCGGAGAAGAATCTAGGAACGAGGCAAATCGAAAAATACGTACAATACATTATTGAAAAAAGATCTTTTAACATATAACATATAATAAACTTTTCACATAAACTAGAACTCTTAACTGTAGGCAATCAAATAAAAACCTCACAAAATTTTAAAAATCCGAATATTTTTCCATTACGGGAATGGTGCAATACAGAGGGATTAATTTTTTCCAACATATCTTTTCTCTGGTACCATAAGAAGTCTTCTCCATTGCAATAAACCACTTTTCTCCATAGATTTAATTTTGTAAGATTATTTAGGAACCTCTATGGCTTGCACGGCAAAATACTTTCCACCAAAAATGAAAATTACGAAGTCTTCAATATAACAAGGACTCTTCCTCTCTATTGTTTCACCCTTTTCGACGCTGTCGGCCAATCCAATTGATTCTTCTTCGGAATAAATGGACATTTCTGCATCTTCTTCTTCTTTAATGTCGACTTTAAATTGGATTTGGATTTGATGTTCTGGGTATTTTCTTTTTCTAGAGATCCACATGGTTGAATATCTGTCAGACACTTTTCCCTGGAGGAATGTTCAGTTACGACTTCTTTTTTCTTTGTGTGCTCACTGATTTCCTCAGAAGCACTCCCCTTTGAAAGGAGTTTGTCGAGCACCTCTTTTCGGTTTACATTAACAATTCCCGCTTTCCTAAATCCGCTGATCAAATTGTCTTTGACATTTTTTTTTCACCGCGGCCCTTAGAGATATATGAGCTTTGTGACGTTTATTATTGGCGGATAGTCTCTACGACAAATCTAAGTGTCTGTTTAGAAACGATCTCAACCAGTCCAATCCAAGATAATTATAATCGTGTAATTCGCACGCCATTCCACTTAAGGTAGTTCTGGACCATCTATCTTAAATCCCGTCTATCCATAGGAAAACCGTATTTGGAGAATAATAAAATATAATTTTTATATCATATTTTTTTGCTTCATTGAAATAACAGTCTGTCCACCGGGCATATTTTCATGTCGGTGGTTAATTTTGTTTGAAGAGTCGATCGAGAAATCTTGTAACGCTTACTTGCATCGCGTTGTGACAATTGTCCTGCTTCTAATTAAACGAACGGCTTTCTCTAATTTTTCTTTACTGTAACCTGAATAACGACTGCTACCAACCACTCTTTTGTGTCTTCCTATAATATTTTTTTCTAAAATTAAAATCAGAATGAAAAATACTCTTTCAAGATAAAACTAATAACAAATACATACATTTTTAATTAATCGAAGGCTTACAATATGCATGGATCTCGTAGAAAAAACTAGATTTGAGGAAACTCGAAAACAGACATAACCAACGGCTTCTGCCCACAACAAACAGGTGGTTATAAACTAGCCAGTCAGGTGGTCAAGTTCAGACCCGAGAAGAATAACCACATCTCCGGTCAGAACAACAACAGCAAAAACACCTGGTCTACAGTGACTCTAAGTGATGTAAATTAATTGATAATTTTTTACCAGTTTTTCTCGAAAATGATCGGCTAACAATATCTCTTTAAGATTTATGGAACAAAAAAAAAACAGTAAAATACAATTTTTAGTTAAAACTTCCACTATATTAAAGAAAAGAATTTTATTTAATATAAGTTAAGATTTCGCTAACACTGTGGGTTCTTCGGATGATACATTTAGATTGAAGGACACAAACTTTTTAATCCTGATTTACATTTGATTTTTCATATTTATCTAAATATATGTAAAAAAAATTATTACAGGCGAATTGTTCAGACAAGTTTGATCGTTGAGTAAGAAACATGTCCCTTTAAATTCGTTTATTTTTAAACATTCCATTAAATTTAATTATACCCTATTCTTCCATTTCTGTATATTAAACAAAATAAAAATGTTATTAAATAATGTTTGTAATTGATTAATATGGAACAGAACTAGCCGTTACTTGATGGAAATCCATTTTAACTAAGTAAACGAAAACACTTGTTTAAAATCTCCAGTTAATTTATTTTACCGAGAATACAATACATGACAATTGTTTCGTCAACTCTGTAGCTTCATCAGATGTTAAATAAAAATGTAACACAAACTGTAGGTATTAAATACCTGAACCTGTTTTGTGGATATTATACAGGTAAAATATTCTGGATTTTCCATTGTAGCCTAATAACGATTTAATAATGGGGAACTATTAAGTATTTATTCTTAATGTAAAATTTCAAAGTTCCCATCGAAAGTATGGTTTTCCTAAATTAAATGTTTAAAGTAATTGGAATTATATGTATACTTTCTGTAACTAAATGTATGCTCATCAATTCTTTTTTTAAACGTTCTGCCTGTTTGTCCAAGATAAAATTTTGAACAGGTTCTACAGTTTAACTTGTAAACACCAGATTTATTGTGTTTTTTGGTTTTCGTTTTATTGTTTTTGATATATCTACTGAGGCTGTTGTTATTCCTAAAAGTAACAGTTGCACCATTGTTTTTAAAAAACTTAGCAACATTTGATGTTATTTTTTCTGTATAAGTAAAAGTATGAAATTAAGTATTTTCTTTGAACTTATTAGTAGAATAAACTAACTTTAATGTTTTTTATATTATTTCTTTTTTACTATTTTCTCTATAAGATTTTCATGATAGTCGTTAAGTTTGTTTGTTTTATTATATTTAACTCTTCAGTATAACTTCCATTGCTTAGAGGTATGTTGATCAGTCTATGAACAAAATTATTATATGCTGATATTTTATGTACAAAAAGATGATTAAACGTATTGTGTATAGTTTTATTTAAGATCTAACATTTTATGAATCCACAATGTTGGTGAAATAATTGTCATGTATTGTATTCTTTGTAAAATAAATTAAGTTGAAATTTTAAACAAGTGTAATTCGGTCGTTTCCCTTGACAACGCATTTATAATGCTCACTTATCAATCTTATCATTTTGTTGAAACTTCTACCTGTCTGACCTACGTACGTTTTTGGACAATCTTTAAAACTTAATTAATTATATTCCAATAATTGTTTTTGTTTAGTAGATAGATTTCTAAAGTATATAAATGATTATATTAATTAATTATTTAACAATGAGTTTTAAGAATAAATGGCTGTGTTAAAAAATTGCGGAAGTTTCAATCGGCAAATGAAGCGAAATTACTTGGCTTTAAATTTTCCAAACCACAAGTAGCGAATGACCAAATAAGGGATTCTTCAGCTGTGAAAGAAATCAGTGTATTTAATCTGAGGTTCAAACATTTGGAGATCGCAAATTTAAACGATGGTATTGTGATTTTTTCTTATTGTTGTTGCAAACGGGGAGGTTTCATCAAATGATAACCAAGCCACAACTTGATATCTAAAATGACAATAACTGAAGCAGTCATAATTAATAGTTAAAACCTGAAAACTTTCAAAATTTAATGCATGTTAGTGTTACATACGCCTTCGTTATAACCCTATAGTTTAATTATACATTCCTTTTAGGCCCAATAAAATTATAAAAAATCGTTTAAAAGTCACTAAAGCATGAATTATACATAATACATTTATTGGGTATTTCAAAGTATTTATTGAGCCTTTATTCTTATTTTACAATTTTATCACGGAAAAATGTTACACGCTATGCCGTCTGAAGAATAAGGAAAAATATTTGGGGGTATTTATTGTACCACTTTTAAGAAAATATTCGTATATGTAGACATACATTTATAAGACCGGTACTATGATTTTCTCTGCATAGTTATGTGAAATTATAAACTGAAAAAAAAATAGGTATTTCTGACTTAAGGTATTCATCAGTAAAGCCAACTAGTGCTTTAGCTCTATACACCTTCGTGGTAATAGAGTATCAAGTCCGGGGAAGATTTCGGATGTTTTGTTAGCAACTACAAATGTCGGTTTTGCTCCTGTTGGTGACTTTGGTGTGGTTTTTTGTATTAAGTTTCACGCTAGATTAGTCGTTTCTCAACTAATTGACTGTGCTGATGAATACCTTAAGTCAGAAACGTGTGTCTACAGTTGGCCAAATTTTATTGTGCTCTAGCGGTCATCCCAAAAAAATTCTTTTTTTGGTCGTGAGTTGATAATTAGTTGTTGTTCCTTCTGTTCCTTTTGTAACGGGCTAAAATGTCTAAAAGGTGACATCTCTAGTTTTCTCTTATCAAGAAGTCAAGTTCACAGAGCTCCTAAAAAGCTTGCACCGGCTCGGCTCTGCGAATCATGACTAAATATTAAAATCAAATAAAGAGTTAGATTTTTTTGAATTTTAAAAAGTTTTTTCCTCTATGCCCCTCTTAATGTATGTTCTAAAATATAGTGACTATGAAGCTCTGTTTGCATACATTAAAATTTTCACTACCTGTAGAAGCATGAGAGTTTAATAGAATTTCTCCACCAGGGATGCCATGTTAAGAGGTCATTGTGAAAAATTCATTGAAATAAGTAACGCAGGTGATTTTGATAGTTTTTCAAAAAAAAATATGGTTTGGTTCTAGAGAAATATCTGTAAATATTTGCGCTGAGGAGAACTATCGACGAGTAAATTAATAGGGAAAAGTTAGTCCTGATAGTAGCCTAAACTTAAAAACTAGTAAACGTCGGCATCGAGTGTATACCCTAAAAATAAATGTGCTAAAATTAATTACTAGCTGCAGTTTTTATTTTTTAAAGTTCTTAATGTCTAAAATGTCTCTTATTAAAATTTGTTGCTTGTAAATTGGATGAAGTTGACAGTTTTTTCATGTTCGATCGAAAATCGATTTTATTTCCCGAAAAAAAAATCGGGAAATTAGTGAAACCTCGCCGATATCAACGAAAAACCCTGAAAAGGAATATTTGCAAATCCGGGACGCATTTATTTGGGTCACTTTCCTGTCTTTAAAATCACCGAGAACGCCAAAGTGAAAAATCAGTTAATTGAAAATTTTGACTTTTTTTTGAACTGACACTGCAATGCCAATAATTTAATGGTAATAATGTTTAGTGTAGTAGAAAGTGCAAAGAATTGGTTCACGCCTCGTATACTAACTTAGCTAAATCCCTGCTGGAATGCAAGACACAGCAAAAAGATCTCAAAAACTTAAAATATACTAAAAATACTATATAGTAAATATATATTTAATTACACGTTCATTTAAAAACTATTCGTTGCAGAAGCGGTACTAATGTCATCTTATGGCGAGCAATTAAAAAATAACAATAAAAAAAAATAAAACCGACTTCAAAAAATACACTAAAAAGGGAAAAATAATATTTTATTCAATCATGAAAATTTTAGTCTTTGAAGACATGAAGAATTTTTGGCTGGGCAAAATTAGATTAATTTATCGAGGAGATTACCGAAGTAGACAACAAAACTGCGGTAATATAGAACTCGACAATAGAAAATTTAAGGCATTTTGCCTATTAGGGTTACTTCTATTAAATAAAACACAAAGTCTTGGTCTCAGTCTTGACTGAGACTAAGACTTTGTGTTTTATTTAATAGAATTATAAATAGGTCTCTTTGAGAAATATGGACTAGTTTTTCCAACTATTAGGGTTAGGTCGAAAATAGGAAAAAAATTTTTTAGGAGGTCCAGCTACAGTATTAATTACCTAAATGTGCCTTCTTTTTGTCCGGTTTTCGACCTGACTGAGGGCTACATATTCATGTTCAGAGACGTACGTCGTACATATATAAGAACATTAAGAAAGAATTGGAAAATGATGGAATATAGATTGATCATGTCGCTGCGGTTATCAGTAGGTATTCAAAGATGAAGTCATTTATGTGTCTTGTCTAAAATTCGTATAGGCGGAAGTAAAATGTTCAATATATTTAATCTGCTTTTCCGATTCCCGGGTGTTAAAAATAGTGATAAAAGTTTATTTCTGCTAATAAAAAACAGACGGGCTTCACAAATAACTACTTTAAAAGAAAATTAAATGCAATTTGACATTCAAAGACAAATCGTATATAAATCAAATTAAGAACATTCCTATTGTTTCTTCATTGTTACATTATCCTCATTACTATGCTTGATAACAAATCAGACAAATTTAATCCGCCACCTAAAAATACTGCGCTGTAACAGAAATTTCTTTTTTAGGGCGATTATCCTTTCGTTTTTGACCTGTAAGGCAATCTACTTATATAGCCTAATTTAAATTCGACTAATAAGAAATTATTTTCTATTTAGGGATTTTTTCTTATTGGTCAGGGCTAAAATGGGAAGAATTGTCGACCATAAAGGAAAATATTATTTTAGATTACTGTATCTAAGATCTATTAAATAAAGCTGAAAAATTATGGTTTCTTCAACATCATTCGAAATTAGGTCGATATCTTCCTCTTGCTCGCAGAATTCTCCCAATACACCATCAGAGACCTAAGATTGTAAGCCCGGTTCGGAATATTTGGATATAGAGATATGAGATTGACCCTATAGTGGATTGTTTTGCCTTAACTTTTGCAAATTTCGGTGATAGCTGCTTGTTAAACGATATGGTTTAAATTTGTTTACACTTTTACTTGTTGACATGATTAAACTACTAGATTGATATTGTAGAAAATGTCCGAGAAAGTGCACTAATTTCAACGAACTTAAAGTCGTTTTTTAAAGGAAATATTTAGTAATTTTGACCTGTGCCTTTGACCAAAAATTTGAAGTATTTCAAATTTCAAGAAATTTAAATAGGTATAGTTTACCACTTTTTGCCCTTAGTTACTTATAGGTATTTATTTCAATTTGAATGAGTAAATCCGACCTCTTTAACAGTATTTTGTTTGTTGGATGTAATTATGTTAATCACAACAATATATTTATGTAATGAGTGTTTTGATATATAATACCACGAGTCTTAATGTCTTTATTAGTTTGGTGCCGATTTCACAGATTAAAATTTTGAAGATAGAATAATATATTATTTTTCATTATTTACTGCATTTTTTGAAGTCTGTTTTATTTTATTTTTAATACATTTTTTTATTTCATTCTTTTTAGTTCTAATTAAACTAGTTTTATTGTGAAAATCAGATTTAACATTAACAGATAGCCACTAGGACTGTCAAAATTATTAATTGTGACCGGTTAACCCCGGTTATTTAAACCTTGACCTATTATTTAGTATATTTATTTACTCTAACCTTTGAAAGTAATAAATTCCAGGAACGTCTTGCCTTTTCCGCCAGGAGCATCTAAAAAAAATATCCCCACATAATTGAGTAGTTTTTCGTTGGTTGAAATTTTTTTTTGATAATTCACCGATATCATAAAATTCATCTGAATTAATATTATTATCGTCTTTGCCTGCTGGTTCTAGCAAACCATTATCTTTTAGTAACTTGCCTGCCATTTTTAAAGTTAAACTTTGTAATAATGCCAAACACCTGTTAAAAATATGTTCATTACTAATCTGCTTATAGTTATTATTTATTTGTTGTTGCTGCCGCTTAATATCCTCCGCCATATTATCCTTATGTTTTGCCCACAGCGACACTGGGTCAAGCTGTTTGCACAAGCTCAGCTTTCTACGGCAAACGGTTTGAGAAAGATCGCAAACATTAATCAATGACCCGATTTTTTCAAAAACCATGAATTTATAAAAAAATTTTAAAATATGTAATAAAATAAAGCGAAAAACACGTATTCAAGTGTTTTTCCGAATAACTAACCGTTTTTTAAATATAAAATATAATATTAAAGAGGTGGTTTCAGCCCCTTCGACACCCTATCTGGGTTTTAAAAAAGAATTAAAATATGTAAATTAATAAAATATAAAGCATATTATGTTCAAGCATTTTCCGAATAACAAACGGTTTTTTAAATAAAACATATTATAACATTTTAACGCTCGACGCATCGCACGTTGAATCCGATTCTATAGAAATTATGAATAACATCCCCAAATTGCCAAATCGTTAAATCGGGCCTCCTCCCCTCTCTATAGTAAGTACATATAAATAAAAAAAATTAGAAGAATGAGAATTACACCCAACACAGAACACAAAAAATTAGCACCCAAAGCCATTACCGCATCTACAACTTTTGGGGCCCCAGGCCCGCTTGAGATTACGGGCTCCTATCTGCCCTGAAAATCATTGCAGCCAGTGCCCGTTTAATTATTTTCGCCCAACCGTATTTACGGGCCCCAAGCTCGTGGGAAAAAGTGACGACCAAAAAAAATACTCTCTTCCATATAACAGACACTTATCCACTCCTTTAATATAATAGTATATACAAATTATCTACTTACTGATAAAATGAAACAAGGAAAATAATATAATGTTTCAGCGAGGCGGCGGCGGGCTCTCTTTTTGTCGGTCCTTAGGCCCGGGACAAATGGGTAATGCGGCCCTGCCCAAAGCAAATAGCAAATAACTTAAAATAAACTGTCAGTTCAGTAATTATTTTGCATCTTCGCTCCCTATTCCCCGTAGAAATTCTGTTCGATTGATCTTTACCGACGTAAAGCGCTCCGCTACTTAAATGTGGGCTTCTATCGATGGTTCTAATACGATAGTTTTTCTGTAGACTTTGACCGGGCCGCGCGCCGGGCCTCTCCAAAGGCTCGGGCCCTGCCGCAACCGCACCACTCGCACCATTGTAGTTACGCCACTGTCTGCGAGTATTAATACCCATTTTTATTAGAGAGTAACAGAATAAGCTATTTTTGAAAAGCTTGTCATTAACAAACAAAGCAGACTTTGCGATGTTATACAATGCTGTGTGTTATTTTCCTAACACACACGTATGTTAGAAAATCAATACACGTGTGTGTTATCATCTGGTGTCGCTCCTACTTTGTCCGGTTGTTAAATGTGTTTTCTTAGGGGGCTCTAGAAAAAATACATAACCCTCCTTTGCTTGCGCAACCGAGTAAAAAGGTACTATGTGCCAAATCATGTTTCGGCATTACAAGAATATCCTCGAAAATTAAGCTCCAGACCATGTAATAGGTGCAGGGTAGCCCGTTTATCTTGGGCTACCCCATAATCCCCGAAGCGGCGAGTTTGAGGAAAAAACTTTAAATACATAAATTTCTTGGATTAATTTGTATTTTTATTTTTTTTTTATTTTCATATATACAGGTTGTTTATACAATACTCTATATATTGACTTAGTTTTTATTAGCTCCCTCAAAGACCAATTTTATGATTAATAATAGTGTGAGTCTATGACGCAACGTTTCGACTTTATTTGCATTTATCTTCAGTTTTGGACATATTTTCAACCCGATATATCTCCGGTACTAATAAACTGTTTTAACTCTTTTTTGTGCACGCAAATGCATGTTCTACTTGTCTTGTAGTAGAAACATTTTAAAATTAAAAAAATATAACAGTGGTGTCAAATTTTGCAAATCGTTAATTTTTTCAAATGCAACCCCCTATATATTATATCGAATTCAAATAGAACATTGAAAAGCAAGTTCAACGATATATAGCAACATGGGTCTAAGAGTCACCGTTTCGGACTTATTGGGGATTATCTTCAGTGCCAGAATCTTTTATTTTTTATTGTATTATAAAAATCATTTTCGTGAAAAAATTAAATAAAGTTTAATAGAATACTAGCGAGTACCCGTGACTTCGTTCGCGTATGGCTATAACGAAAGGGATATAAAAAGTTACTTAAAACGCCTTATATAAATACCTCTTTATAAACCACGTTTTTTGTTGAATTTTGTTTTTTAAATTGTATATTGTATTATTAAAGGGGCATTTTCATCCCCTTGAAATTTGATTTTTGAAAATTGTCTTCTTATCGAACCTTCACATCTTACAATCAACCAGTATGCCAAAATTCAGCTTTTTACGTCAAGCGGTCAGAATCATGATTAATCATTGGCCCGATTTTTGAAACATCCTCTACAAATTTTTAAGGAATAATAAAAAAAAACACGAGTTTAAGCGTTTTTCCGAAAAAAACTTTTTTAAATAAAAAAATATTGTAATATTTAAGGGGCGGTATCACCCCCTTGAATTTTGAAAAATCCCTTTATATCGAACCTCTACATTTTACACTCAACCTGTGTCAAAATTGAGCTTTTTACGTCAAGCGGTTTTACCAGAATCGTGATTAATCAGTGACCAGATTTTTTGAAACACCCACATAAATGTTTAAGAAATTTTAAAATATGTAAAATAATCAAATAAAATACACGAGTTTAAGCGTATTTCCAAAGAACAAACCATGTTTAAATAAAAATATTGTAATATTTAAGGGGCAGTTTTACCCCCTTGAAATTTGAATTTTGTCAAATCCGTTCTTATCGAACCTCTACATTTTAATATCAACCTGTGTGCCAAAATGCAGCTTTTTACGTCAAGTGGTTTGAGCTGAATCGTGATTAATCAGTGAACCGATTTTTTGAAATACCCTGTATAAATTTACAATACAAAAAATAGTGTTGAAAGGTCTCGGTCGCCAGATGATCATTTCAAAATAAAAATTATATAAATCGGTGCAGTACAACTCTTTCACGAACTTGCTGAAAAATTTTGTTTAGAGTTTTAAATATATAGATATATAGATATAGTAATTCATTAATGCACGAGATTAAACATATTATTATTATAAGTTAAGAACTAGCTACTTCAAAATTTGTTGAATATATCCTGCATTTTGGGCACTGTGGGTGTATTTTATGTATTAATATATTAGTATATAATATATTATAGTATATATTACTATTATTTGTGACTACATATATATTTTTTATTCGTAAGATTTTTAATTGTCTGAAAATTACTGTTAACACTTAAATGAGTTATTAAATTTGACACGTATAACAGGATTTGCCGGATAGCGGATTTGACGGAGTATTGTCTTTATTGTTGGTAACTGTCATAATATAATAAATTATTCGACATCTTAATAGAAATAATGTATACTTTAGAAGAAAAAATGGATTTTTTTGAATGTTATAAATCAAACAATGAAAATCGAACTTTGGTATTCAGAAATTACATCACTAAATTTTCCATTAAGGCGACATCCAGATAAAAAATATTTAGTAGGGTCTACCAGCCGCTTAGATACAATGGAAGCTCGAAGACTGAAATAAAAAGACGTTGTCAAGTTTTAAATGAAGAAAGGTATTTTTTGGAAAATATATTTGATAAGATCATCTGGACCGATGAGTCAATATTTATATATTCCCCATTATTGAAAATAAAAACAAAATTGGAGGTCTCATGAAGGAAAATGATTTGGAGAATTATCGGTCCAATATTTTTTGATCACAACCTAAATTCTTGGCGTTATTTAGAACTTTTACACAATGCCCAATTTTTTATTGATAATGAAATGCCATCGGGGTAACCAAGAAATCTGATCTGGTAGCAAGATGGGGCTCTTTATCCCAGAAGCGCAGCGATATCGGAATTTTTGAATATCTACCACAGGGAATGGATAGAGGAAAACGGAAATGGTGACGGGGTGGGGTGCACTGAAAAAGATAGTCTACAAAAACAGGCCCTCGACAACACACTTGAACATCGAATACGGGAAGCTATATATACAGAATCTTAATGAAACTAATTTTGTTGGAAATGCAGTGTATCGTTTAGTGATCATATATTCCCCTTGTATTGCTCAAAATGAAGGGCATATTCAACAGTTTCTGCAATAGCTATTAGTCTTAAAATGATCTATAGTATTATGTTTAATCTTCTTCTCAATAGATAATACTATGATTATTACGTTAGTACTATTTATTTTCTATGAGCCGAAACTTTTTCATTAACTCCAAAAATAAAATCAAGCTTAAATACTTAATTTTAAATATATTCTATTAAACTGTATTTAATTTTTTCACGGAAATCGTTTTTATTACGCAATAAAAAAATAAAAGATTCAGGTACTGAAAATAATCCCCAATAAGTCATAAACTAAACTCTCAAACCCATGTTAACATATATTGTTGAACTCGCCTTTTAATGCTCTATTTCGATTCGATATAATATACATGAAGCTGCATATGAAAAATTGAGAAAATTAATGGCTCGCAAAATTTAGCACCACTGTTATATTTTTTTAATTTAAAAATTTTGCAACTAAAAACAAATAGAACATGAATTCGTCCTTTTTTTGTGCACAATAAAGAGTTGAAGAAGTTTATTAGTACCGGAGATATATGAGGTTGAAAATAGGTCAAAAACTGAAGATAAACGCAAATAAATCCGAAACGTTGCATCACAGACTCATACTATTATACATCAATAAATTGGTGTTAGAGAGAGCTATTAAAAGTCATGTCAATATAAAGACTGTTGTATTTAAAATAAAAAAGTTGATACCTTCACACGTGAAGCTAAACACCCTGTATATATGGAAATAAAAATGCAAATTAATACTTTTGTATGTAAAGTTTTTTCCTAAATCCCGCTTCTTAGGAGGTGGCTCAGATAAACGGGTCACTCAGTACAGGGCTAGAGTTATTGAGGTAAGTAGAGTGTATTGTAAGGATATATTATATGCCTTCGTCTGCCCAAACTTTAAAAAATAACATAAAATTAGATCTTTGTAGAATTATGGATACGAAATTGTTCTCTCTCTTTGTTCTTATTTTAAATTTTCTCGGCTGATTCTGCAAGTAAAATATAGATCAAATAGTGGTTTTAATCATCATTGACAAAAATTTGATCGAGAATTTCTAGGTATTCGAAAATGGCGTCTAAATTGCACTATAAATTCGAGACAAATACGTTGGAATAAAATGTATATTATTAAGTGTACTCTTGTTTTTAAGTAATTATTGTTCTAGATGTTTTTAATTATTACGCTGTTTCGCTGAAGTAATTTATTTGAATTAAAATTAAATAAATAACTACAATTCATTTAAAATAATTTTATTGTTGGATAGCTAAACAAGTCTGAACAATGAAATTGCCTACACGATTAAAATATCTTTGTTGTTGGCCGACAAGCAAGCTCGTACATATCTAGATATAAAAAAACAATTAAAACTCATAACGTAATGCAAATACATAACTGCGTACAACAGCAGACAAATTGCGTCAATTAAAAAAAAACCCCGCTTGTGAAAGTGGTCCAACTTCCCAATAAATTCCAAGTGGCCGAAGAGATACAACATCAGGTCCGGAAGCTTCTTCTTGAGATCGTGTTGACCCACATCGGGTAATCCTTTCTCTTCTTGTATTCATGCAATTCCACGCTGACCAATAAAATAGAAATCAGCTAAATTGGCAGTAAGTATTCAAACCGATGATGATATAGTAAAAATACATAACCATTTTACTAAACCATATCGTTTATTAGTATATCTCAGACGCTAATCATATAAGTCAGTTTTACCAAATTAAGCCTATATTTTTGTTAATAAAGAAGTAGAAATTGTTTAAATAATGTCTTAGAGTCTCAAAACCGTTTTAGAAGTTTACTAGTAGTATCGTTTTTTATGATAATACAATAGTGCCTATAAAACTTTTAATCTGGCAAAATCCCTTTGTAAAAGTATAGTTACAATGTTACAATGAATTGTGTCTACAAGGGGGAAAACTTTTGAGATTTTTTACAATGATTATTCCGGTTGCCTTAAAAAATCTAAAAAAACTGTATTTTAACAAATGTTTCGACTAGAAGTGCAAGAAGATGTTATAACCTAGAAACTGGGGTAAAAATAAAAAATAACCCATCTTTAATGTCGAAGTTAGGTAAAAGAGTTATTTAGAAACGTTTGAAATAAAAAACTATTTTTATCGTTTTTTTTATATCGAAAAAGCGGTTCATACAAATTAGCGATAATGTTTTGACAAAAATGGAATTGGCAAACTTTATGGCAAAAGTATATTTAGGGTATTTTGTACTACAAATCTAACATATATATTCTTGTCAGATGATTTTTATTTTACGTGTTAATAATTTAAGAAATAAGATCAGTAAGACTTTTGCTTTTAGTGTGAGACTTAAAAAAAACTTAATAAGGCATTGTCATCATGCCTTGAAATCATTTATTTCTTGAAAAAAGAATACTCTAATGATTAAAGACAAAATGCATACGCGTGTCTCATGTCGATCTAACTTCGTCGCGTCTCGACATCATTTATCCTTGACATTCGAGTTCATTTTCGACTGATATTTAGATAGTTTTCCGATTTAGTAGAGTTAAGATCCGTGACGATGTCTCATGCAGTCGAAGGCGAAACGTCAGAAAGTGATAAGATTTTTCTCGGTCTAATCCAAAAATCATTATTTCTAAATACGATCGGGTTATTTTACAAAAAAAAACGATGATTTTTAGGCAAACGTGTCATAAAATGTAAACATCAAATTTATTTTAACACTGTTGTCTACGAAGGTATTACAGTATTTTGCATTAGTTTGATAAGGTTTCTTTTAACAATTTCTCAAAATATGCAAAATTTCATATAGTTTTAAAATTTTTATTTTTGTTTATGGCAAAAATTTTATATCCAGTGAATTTAAAAGAGCAATTACTGAAATAAGTGATTCGTTTTCAGGTGACACAATGGTTGCTTTGCTTTTTCTAATTTATTTATTTATTTATTTTTTATCTACGAGTAGACCACGAATGCCGAAACTCTAAGTACTAGGTACCGTTGTTGCTTTAAGTGAAGAGAGGAAAATTTAATTGATGTGAGATTTAAAGACTTGCAGATAATGAGAGAAAAAGGCCTTTGCTGGTAACAGAGATAATCCATAATCGGGACACTCTTGGAATGAAGCAGTGAACAAAGTTCTTGTTCTTTGCAGTTGGACGGTGAAGGAATACACTTGGATCGGTGCTAGTGTCTCCCTGACAAGAATTACTAAGGAAAGCATAATGGGTGATAATTCATTAGAACAGAATCCAGGGCAGTACCTGTAAAACAGAGATAGATCGCTCATAATTCGATGATGCTCTAATCATGCAAGCTTCTTGAACAAAGTTCTTTATCTCCTATAGTCCTCCTAAGTCATTACTCCTCGCATCAATTTCCGACTTGGAAACCAGGTTTGGGAATTCGTATGTTGTGTGGACTATCGTCGACACAGCTGTAAATACGATTGCTGGTAGAAAAAAGCAAATCATTAATGTTTAGGAGGACCAGGATAGGTGCCAACATTGAACTTTGTGAGACGCCTGCCTTGATTTTATGAAAGTGAGATGAATGGCTATCAACCATTGTTGGAAAGAAAACTGGCAATGCAAGTACAAAGTTTTGGAGGAAGACCATAAGCAGGAAGTTTGTTAAGAAGTGTGTCATACCAGACATGACCTTTGGATATATCGAAGGCAATAATTGGAGTTTCTCCGTGGAATTCGTTAAAACTTGGTTCAGTTGTAGGTTACGAAGGTAAGAAGGTCTGCTTTGGGCCTTTGGTAGCGAAAGCTATTGGCTGTAATGGATAAGTTTATGCATTTCAAGATATTTTTTTTGCAATATTGATGATGGAGTAGGGATATGGATCTGTAGTTAGAGAAAAATAAGTTTGCCTTTTATGCGTGTGATGAACGAATTTTTGGCGTGGAAAATTATGCGACTGTAAAGATTTCGGGTCTCGTTTTTAGACTTTTTTTTTCTGAAATAGGATTCTTAAGGAAATTGTTATGAGTACGGATTGAATTTAAGGGTACAATATTGAAATAAGTCATTTTTTTTAGGTGACAGAATGGTTAGCTGTGTATATGCTTCAGGGTCCGATTTTAGACATTTGCTTTTTCTAATTTATTTATTTTTTATCTATGAGCAGACCACGAAGGCCGAAAGCTCAAGTACTATAGGTACCATGGTTGCTTTAAGTGAAGATAGAGGGAAAGTTTAATGTTGTCCGTACAACGAGAGAAAATCCGTATTTTCCCTAATCTGACAGGCTTTTTTGGTGAGAGGTTCTGAAGACTTAATAGAATGTGGTATAAAGTTTCCTACGTCTAATTGGATTACATCCGAGATTTATGAACAAATTTTGAAAGGAATTCTGGAAGAGAAATAAACATCATTCCAAGGGAAGGAAGAGTAGAAATCCCGCATACCATCCAAGTCAGCATAATTATAGTGATTATAGTGCCAAATAGTACGAGGTGGGGGATAGATACAACAAATAAACTTACTGAATGCTCTAAGAGCTTGTTTTATCAAAGTTGAGAAGTCTTGTACAGATTAGATGACTGTGCAAACGCCAACGTTCAGGCGGAATGATGCAAGAAGTTTATAGCCGGTTTCGGTTAGTAAGGAAATATGAGTCTTGTAATATTGCAGATAATGGTAAACAGAGTTGACGTTTTTACTCAAACCACAGATATTGGTGAATGAAAATAATATTTCAAAGGTGGAGTGCTACAAGTATGGAAATAATAAAATAAGGAAAACTTCGTTGGAGGAAAAAAAAGCGTAGACAAAATATGTAGAGACCAAAATTTTTATTATTTTTTGTTCAAACTCTCTATAGTTTGTTCCTGATTTTTGGAAACTTTGGGGCTCTCTATCTTTTTGAGAACCAACTACTACTGTTCCGGCGGCATATTTGTTTTGGCAAGATGTGTGTATATGTGTGTCATAAAAGAAAACTAAAAGGTCATATAAACACCTGCATGCTGGAGGCGCAAATATCCATTTTAGTTAAACGACGATCGTGATTTCGCTCTTTTTAAAGCTCATCAGGTTGCCACAAACTAGCACAGCCCCGTGTATGACAAAGGCACAAACACGTTGTTTAACTAAAATGAATCATTGCGCCTGCGGTACATGTTTTTTTCATTTTATTTTGCCATGTAGGATTCGCATTAAGAATATACCCGTCTATCCCTGTTTAAATCATGATTTTTATGCAAAATTTCAAGTCAACTGGATAAGTAGTTTTTTGGTTCTGAAGTTTTAAATATTTCATGAGACCGTCATTTTGTTTTGCCATAATAGATTTATACATTACACATTTTTACAGTTTATCCCTGTATCACACAAGTAGTTTCTTAATAATGTTTTTTTTACATTTTGTAAGCGCGTTATTTTGTTCCACCATACTGGATTTTTACCAAAATGTAACCATTTCATCCCCATATGACTCTTGATTTTTGAACAAAATTTGAATCGGATAAGTAGTTTTTGAGCTATGTCTCTTACAGACAGAATAACAGACTGATGGACATTTTTTTCGGGGACCAGGAACATTAAAACGCAAAGATCTACAAAAATTACGGTGGCTGAATTTTTCACGATTACAATACTTTCTTTTTACGAGGAAAGTAAAAAAATCAATATTTCGAAAAATGGGGAGTCACATTTTTTTAAATTTCTTGTTTTTAAAATAAATTCTTTACACTATACCCTAAGAGGATGAAATCGCCTGATAAAAATAGAAAACAAATATTTTAAGCTTTTTTAAAAATAGCAAAACACTTTAAATGTATTTTATCTTTTTGAATATATAAAAACGTATTTCCACTATACAGGATCCCCGTAGAAGTCTGAAAGGACCTCTTAAAAAAAATATATTTTGTACTCGCTAATTTTTTTCTAAAACTGAATGTTTATTTTTATGTTATTTTGCATGTAAAATCATTTTTGTTTTACTTTATGTAGGGATATTTTAGATGGTAGATTAGCATTAAAAACAAAATTAAAAATTCAAATTTTTTTAACGATGGAATTTTATTTTGAATAAATTTTTTTCAACTTCAAGTATGGAAAAACATATTTTTCAATTCGAATTAACCTTATGTCGTTGGCAGGATATTTGGGTTTAAAAAAAATATAATTTTGCTAGCCATTTTATGAATAAGTTAATAATTTGGCAACTTCGGTATTCTGTGTTAGCTAGTTTCTCGTACTGTGAATACCGACGTTGCCAAGTTGGCATCCGGCTTGAGCCAGTTTATTTATTATTAAACTAATATATATATATATATATATATATATATATATATATATATATATATATATATATATATATATATATATATATATATATATATATATATATATATATATATATATATATATATATATATATATATATATATATATATATATATATATATATATATATATATATATATATATATATATATATATATATATATATATATATATATATATATATATATATATATATATATATATATATATATATATATATATATATATATATATATATATATATATATATATATATATATATATATATATATATATATATATATATATATATATATATATATATATATATATATATATATATATATATATATATATATATATATATATATATATATATATATATATATATATATATATATATATATATATATATATATATATATATATATATATATATATATATATATATATATATATATATATATATATATATATATATATATATATATATATATATATATATATATATATATATATATATATATATATATATATATATATATATATATATATATATATATATATATATATATATATATATATATATATTATAATTAAACCTGAATTAAACTATTTATTTTTGATAAGTTAATAGCCTAAATATATTTTGTTAATTAATTTTTTACTTTAAAAGACATTTTGTTGATGAAAACAATTTTTGAATTGTGTTATTTATTAAGTTAATATATATTTATTTACTTTTTAATAGAAACGAAGCTAAGAAATTCCCCTAATTTTTATTTCTATATCGCCATTTCTAAAAATAAATAGAACATTTTTAATGAATTATTTGAAATAACCAATTAAAGCCTAAATTTTAAAGTAACCCATGAAAACAATTGATTAAATTATTCATCCAACGATTCTATTAATAATAGTCAACTCATATTTTAAATCAGGTTTGCTTACATTCGGTTAACTAGGTGAAAAAACATTAGGTTGAAAAAAAAAATAGAAAAAAAAATGTCGACCTAATGTTTTTCACCTAGCTGGCTGAGTGTAAGCAACAAACAGAATTAATCTATCAGTGAATCGTTGGATAAAGAAATTAATCAAATGTTTGCTGGTTTATAATTCAGATTCTATTTGGTTATTTCAATTAATTTAATAAAAATATTCTATTTATTTTTAGAAAGGGCAATACAGAATTAGAAAAAAGAGAATTTTTTCAAAATTTTAAAAATAAATTAGGTTTTTGCTATTAAAAAAAATGTAGGTAAGTTTAATCATGTGACTAATTTAATCATCATTTTATATTATTTTTCAAGCAAAAACTTATTTCCACAACTTAAATAAAATATCTTCAAAATTGGTTATTCTATTAAGTTAATACATATTCATCTACTTTTTAATTAAAACTGTATTGCCCTTCCTAAAAATAAAAAGAATATTAAATTAATTGAAATATTCAAATAGAACCTAAACTATCAACCGTCAGTTTACCGACGAAAAACCTAATTTAATGTCCGGTTATTTGATGACCAAAAAAAATGAAAAACGAATGACTATAGCTTTTAAAAATCCTAGAGCAACCAGAATAAGGTTAAAATATTATTAAAATAAGAAGCATAAAATAACCTAATGACGTTTCTAGTCTCTCAGATTCGCAACTTCTCTTATAAAGCGAATAACCTGCAGTTTAAAGTCAAGCTACCAAAATTGGCCCCAATCTTCACTAAAGCAAGTAGTATAAAACGACAACTTTTTAGCCCCTCAAATTGAGGCATTTTCCTCTTGCGATTTTTCAAATAAAGTGAATGACAGGGGGTTTAAAGTCTTCGTAAAGATACCTAAATCGACTCAAATATAGGTAGAGGTAGTACATTATAGGCCAAGCAACACAAAATGGCATAGTATCAATTTTGTAACCCTTCATATTGAAGCAGTTTCTTTTTGCAAATGTTCATATAAAGTGAATGACCGGGAGTTTAAAGTCATACTAAAACTACCAAAATTGGTTCAAATCTTCTTTAAAACAAGCAACACAAAACGGCTAAGTATCAACTTTCTAGCCCCTCAGATTGACGCACTACCCTCTTGCAATTTTTCAAATAAAGTGAATGGCCAGGGGTTTAAAGTTATCCTAAAGCTACCAAAATTGACGCAGATCTTCACTAAGACAAGTAATGTAAAATGGCTTAATATCAACTTCTAACCCCTCAGATTGAAGCACTTCCCGTTGGAAATGTTTCATGAAAAGTTAATGACCGGGAGTTTAAAGCTACCAAAATTGACTCAAATCTTAACTAAAACAAGCAGCATAAAATGGCGTAGTATCAATTTTCTAACCCCACATACTGAGGCACTTGATTCCTGCATTTTTTTTTTGTAAAAAGTGAATGTCTGGGGATTTAAAGTTATTCTTAAGCTACCAAAATTGACTCAAATCTACAGTAAAGTATGCAGCATAAAACGGCCGAGCATCAACTATCTAGACCCTCAGATTGAGACACTTCCCTCTTGGAATTTGCCTTAGTAGCTTGAGGATAACTTTAAACCCCTGGTCATTCACTTTATTATGAAAAATTGCAAGAGAGAAGTGATTCTGTCTGAGGGGCTAGAAAGTTGATACTTAGCGGTTTTATGTTGCTCGCTTTAGAGAAGATGTAAATCAATTTTGCTAGCTTTAGGATAACATTAAACCCCCGGTCATTCACTTTCTATACAAAATTGCAAGGTGGAAATACTTCAGAGGGGCTAGAAAGCTTATACTTAGCCGTTTTATGGGCTTGGTTTAGAGAAGATTTGAGTCAATTTTGGTAGCTTTTGGATGAGTTTTAACCCTCGGTCATGCGCTTTATAAGAAAAGTTGCAAGAGGGAACTCAATTTGAGGGGCTAGAAAGTTGATAATTAGTCCTTTTATGCTGCTTACTTTAGTAAAGATCCGGGTCGATTTTGATAGCTTTAAGATGACTTTAAACCCCCTGTCATTCACTTTATATGAAAAATTACAAGAGGGAAGTTCCTCAATCTGAAGGATTAGAAACTTGTTTTTAGGTCGAAACGATGAATTTCAACCCTATGAAACATGAGCTTAATTTATAACGTATTTTTTGCATATTTTTGGGTACAGCCTTACCATGCTTTTGTTTTGCAGATTGATAATAAATTTTAGAGTTAAACTTTTTTTTCCCATAAGCTACACAGTTTCGATTCCTCGTGTATAAAATCCTTTCCTCAAATAGTTCTTATATAGACCCAAAAACATTAAATGTCTTTTTAATTGCCATATTTTATATTTTAACGGCATTCAAGAAGAGCCAGATGTCGACAGGTGTAAAATACATATATTGCCAGTTTTGCGATAAGTCAATTTTCATTTTATTTTAGGTCGTTGCATTTTTCAAACAACTAATATTCAAATATATTTTCGGCAACATAGTATTGGAGCCCCTTTATAAAACTTCAAGGTAGTCATTTAATAGTCAGTATTTTTATGTTTGCTGCCCCCATAGGTTACAAGAACAACACTTTAATTAATTCTAGGTAAAAATGTATTATCATTTTTGTATATTATTAGTTAATGGTAGTATATTTTTTATAAATTATATTTGAACTACCTGGAAACATTTCTAGAAATAAGTTTTACCTATCCTAATGTGGCTTTAAAAAAATCTTTACCAATATTTTGTCAATTTTTTATAGAAAAAAATTTCCCTGGAAAACATTTAACATGTAGGAAACTTTAATACTTATACTTATACCCATAGTATAAGACAACTTGATCAAAGAATCTTAGGATTTTGCCGCATGACCCCCGAGGTAATTTTTGAGATTTACCTACTTTATAACAGTAATCTGTAAATTATACAAATTTTGTATCAAAAAGATGCTGAGTGCAAATTATTGATTGGTCTTTGTCAAAACCAGATTATCCTTAAAATCTTATATTTTAATCTCTTAGCTACTAGAATTTTTTGTTAACTTATATTTAATATTTTCTTTTTCGAAATTGCCATGATTTTTTAGAATTTATTTTAAAAATTGCAACAAAAATATTGAGCAAACCGCCTAAAACTAAATTATTAATTTTAAAGTAACATGATAACATATGACTAAGACTAGAAAAAAACTAAGTTTTTACGGTGACAAATGTATTTTTTAAAAAACATAAAGACTTTATACAAAACAAAAAAATTTGATGATGTTACGATCACTCGATGTTGTGGCTGACAGTCGTTGAGATGCATCATGACCCGTTTTGAGATGGTATGTGATGTTAGGTACACTTAATCAGTTCTTTTTGCTCCAAGAGCCTAGTAGGGGGCTCCATATGAACCAGATGGTGCCTTTGCTGGAGCACCATAGCTGCTACTGGGACCGCTGGGATATCCAGCAAAGCCTGGAGCTTGTGATACTTGATTGTATTGAGCTACTTGAATAGCTTGTTTGATTCCTTCAAGATCGATTCCTACGACTCTAGTACTGTAACTGGGGACTCCATACGAAGAAGATGGGACGCCGTATTGAGGTGAAGGAGCTCCATAAGAAGAGCTGATTCCACCTCCGAATCCACCACCAGAACTTGAAGCAGAGTTTTGTTCTTCTTTGAGGAGGATTTGGCGAACTTGTTCAAGAAGGGCAGGGTCTACGGACGCCCCTTCGGAGGTCTGGTAGCCGGAAGACACGGCCGTGTAACCGCCACCGCCTCCGGACAGCCCACCGCCCAGGGAATAGCCGCCCCCAAAACCACCTCCGCCCCCACCACTGGGCCTGCTGTAGCTGTATCCAGAAGGAGGCTCAGCAATGGCCACTGTTGCCAGGGCAAAGGCGAATACCTGCGAAAAGAAAATTACTAAATAAATAAAACTAAGATAACAATGTGATAAATTAAAAAAATATAACCTTTAAATGAATGACAGCACTTGTCTAATATACCAGCGTAGAGCTAACGTTAACCTTATAGGAAAATCCTGTTTTAAAATTCGTTTGGATCATTAATTAAAAATTATCAAATTATATATTCTCCATATTTCATTAATTAATTAAAATGTTAAAAAAAATATAATATAGATATATAGTTCCAAATAATCATTAGACTAAATAAGGACCAAAAGAGTTAAATATAAAATTCATCTTGTAATATTATAAAGTTTGAAACTATAATTAAATGGATATAAATCGCAGAATGACTCAAGAAATCAGATATTACTAGTAATTAAGTTTAAGTATTGAATTGACATAGGTCATTTGCACAGATATATTATCACAAATTATTTAATATGCAAATGCATATAAGAAAAGAATTATTGTTATTTTTTTAATACAAATGAGTGTTAATTTAAACAATGAGGTCAGGGAATGAATTGGTTTTAACACTGCTAATATAATTAAATAATTATGGGAATAAGAATCGTGTGTGTTCATCTCGGGACTTTCTAATATCATTACAAAACTTTCCCATACTGTATGACATCAACTAGGAAGCACTTTTACAATACTGATGACTACTGTTTGCTTTTGCTATGCAAGCTGTTAGGTCTTGATTTAATGTTTCTATTTACGCAATAAAAGTATCTGTGAAATCTAATTGATATATAATGGGGTATTACATACTCGTTATTGTGTAAGCCTTAGATCAATTTGAGCTCATTTGCAAAGCGTCGCGGATTTAAACAAAAATTTACCCTTTATAATTTTGAGCTAATATGGATATAGAACATACCTCTTATCATAAAAAACAATCAAATTTTCTACATCTACATAATAACATGTAACGAATAACGTTCCATGCATGTGTATGTATAACAAATTACACCTCAGCGTTGTAAATATAATATATAATATAGTATCTTTGTAATGATTGCAGGCATTAATTAGAAGAGTTGAAATATAATAACAGGCAATTTTGAAATTATTAATTATATAGCTGTTCTTAAGCTTGAGAAATCAGAGGAATCCCGTATGTCAAAATGCAATATTTGGCAAATTTGTGTATTTAACAAGGTTTGTAATTCCAATAAAAAGTAGCTGTTTAAGTTTAATGTTAAAAAAAATAAAGAAAGTGGTAAATTATATGTCTTTATTGTGCTGAAATTTTAATTACTAAATGCGTGTGACTATTTGAAATATTATTTAAAGCACGCCAATATACTACTATATAGTAAGTATTTTTTAATTCAATTTTGAGATACATGAGAAAGAAAGAGTTATAAAATACCCATTCACGTATATAAAAGCGATTTCCAAATGTGGTAAAATTGCATATCAAACAAAAACAAATAATTCGTTTTATATCTAGGTTTTTTTGGGTTGAAAGAAAATTAATTATCATTCCCTTATTTGTTCATTATTAATATGATTGTTAAAATTTTATTTCAAACATAACTTTGAATAAATTGCACCTAATTATATATTTATCACTGGTAATTAAAATGTGTTTATTGCACAATATAGCCATTTTTCTCACATTCTATATTTTAGTGTCTAACATCCAAAGACGTCGCACTGTGTTTAGCTGTATAAAGATCATGTTTTTTTTTGACGAAAGCAGAGCTTTATTGAATTGACCCCTGCTTATCCCCAAAGCTGTATACGTCTGGTTGAGTTTTTACTGTACAGAGTAACCAGCAATTATCTCTTTTTTTTTTAGTTTAAAAGATCCAGGAAGTAGATAAGAAAACAAGATTGTTTAAAATGCATTTGGACCTTCTTATTTTTACATGTTTGATGGAATTTCGTTGGCAGTTTTATTTGCATATAAAATTTTTCTTAATAAAATAAATTGGATTTTTTGAAATAAAATATGTTTTGTCATAAAATAAGTATTGTGTAAAAAAAATGTTTACTATATTATTTTTGAACGAAGAACAAGACTTGGGTTATACGGGGTGCTACAAATAAGTGCATGATTTTGATTTTTTTACTATAACAGCGTTGCCATTCTTCTTTTATTTCCAAATGTCTGCTATTAACTTTTGTTTTTTAAAAATTTATTACGACATTCTAAATTCAACCTTTTGTCAAAATAGAACCTTAATATATCAAGGGTTTCGAAGTATTTTTAGACTTAAATGCATATTATGGCATTATTTGCCATTTTTTTTTTAATTGGACATTATTGTGTTGTATCACATTACTCGCAACAAAATATCTTTTTGACTAATCCCAAAAGCCACCTTCTTCCCATTAAAAAAATTGTTTAAGGGATATTATAAATGGGTATAAAAGACGTTTAGCGAATGAGAAAAGCAGAATCTTAATTTTTCTAGGCTACTTGGACGTAAATTAATGGTCACAGAAGAATCCAGATCGTGAAATCAAAGTTAAATAAAAAAATAGCTCTGCATATGTGATATATGGTTATACTCAGAATGTCACAGGGAATAAAATGCGCAAACATATATAGAATGTCCCATTTTGGAAATAAAAAGTGGGTAGCACAAATTTGGAAATAAAAGAAGATATGATAACGTCGTCATGTTAAGAAAATATAAAATTAGTTTTATTTAACAAAACAAAATTTCGTTATATTATATTTGGCAAAGAAAAAAGTTATAAGGGTGAGTGTGGCACCTGGTATACTTTAATTATTTCTTGAAAATCTGGTTGCTGTAGATTAAACAAAACTTAATGTCTTTAAGGAATTTCTGGCTTATGCTTTTTTAAGCAAGTTTAAGCAGTTGCGTATTTTTGTGACAGAAATCACAGCTAATTTCAATTTTTTTATAACTCAACTTTGAATTTTTTACTAAATATTAAAATTCTTTGTCTCAACATCAAGTATAGACCAGAAATTAATGATACTCTGAAATTTAAAGTTAGGGTTATTCGAACTAGTATATCGGTATTGCCGTATTGAGTACAATATGGTAATACCTATATATTACGAGTATAAATACATATCTAAATTTTGTTATAAATAAAGGTTAATATTTTTGTATAAAAGTTAGTCAATGCAAAATGACTTCTGAGATTTCTCAGACTTTGTTTTTTTTTAGAATATTTAGCAAAAATTACAGTTACAATTTTTTTGCAAAGTTACATTTAAAACAATTGTCATCAGTTGTGCTTGCTCTGAGTATCAAATTCTTTGATTCTAAAATACTTATCATCTAAGCCAAAAATCAACTTTCAATAAATGAAAGAACTCTACGTTTTAGTGAATATCGCAAATGTATCTTTTTTTTTACTGCAAAGTTACGTTTAAAATATTTGCCAGCTAATATAGTTATTCAAATAACATTCAAAATCTAATCGTTTAATTTAAACCTTGATAAAGAATATTTAAACTTCTTGACACTGAAATCTCATTCTCTAAATAACCTTAAATTATCACATGCTCTCATCGACACTTTTCGTATTAGATAAATGAAATAATGTTTTAATAAAATTCCTTTGAACGCATAAAATTTGTTTCTCAGTTTATAAATTATCAAATGCCGCAAAAGATATTTTTTAATTGTTACAATATATTATTTCATTGTTTCTGGTTATTAAAAACATAATTTTTACACTCTGTGACGAAAATACAGTTGTGATCGTTGTAATTACTGGGATACGTAAATATGTAAAATATAAGTCTGATCACTACTGTACTTAAGCTTAATTTTTTCACTCTCTCCTGGCAATGTTTTTGTGGTTATTACTAATTAAAACAGTGGAATATATTTTTAAAATAGTTGCACACAAATCATCGGGAAAATATAAAAAATTAAATAACTAAGAACACTAAAAATTAAACCACAAAAATAAGGCCAGTATTACTCCAAATATAATCACTGTTTACACTATCACTAATCACAAAAATCCGTTTGAGGGCAAGCAAGTTAGCAATCAATGACCATCACTTACCACGCCAAATGAGTTCATGATGCTTGAGTGATGTCGGGTCTTGTGGTGACTGTAAGGATGTTTGGCACTGGCGAAGTTTTATACACAGAAAAAGAATCAAGAGGGTGGGAATATCAAACGCTTCTTCGGCAGATGATGCTATGTACTTTCACGCATGTATGCACAAGCCGCAGGTCACATACGCTCGTCCAGGTGGTTCCTTCCTAAAATTGGGTACATCAGGTATGATGTACCTAAAACAGTCATTACGAGAAACTTGTTACTTAGCAATTAATTTGTTTTAAAGTAGGTTTAACTTTATTCCAATTACCGTAGTAACTAAAAGGCCAGTTTTGTTTTCACAAAATTGGGTGATTGTCTAAGGTTATATATTACATTATCTCTTCTGGCTATAGCTTTTTCCTCGTAAAAATAATAACATGGAATATTTTTAGTATGCCGAAACGTCAGTTACATCTGTAAAATATAAGAATTATGTATGGTTTATATAAATAACAAACGTCAGTTACATCTGTAAAATATAAAAATTATGTATGGTTTATATAAATAACATTAATTGCTTAACTATATAAAAAAATAAAAACTTTGGAGATTTTTATCCTTATGAGAAATTAGGTACGTGGTATTATTTACGTTAGATATTTTGCAAATTGCATACTTTTTTTAATGTTATTCTTATAAATCTTCTATTTTGAGTTTAGTTAATATGGAAAAAAATATATGACTACACACATCTTTAAAAATGCAAAATATAAAACATTAAAAAAGTACATAAAGGGTAGTCTTAGTAAAATAATTTTATTTTTAAAATCTAAAAAGTTCTAATACAAATTTTGTAAATTTACACAAAGAGATATAAATTATCCACGAAAAGTGACTTACACATTTTTTATATCAGATGTTTACTCTAACTATTTCTACTTTAACTCAAATCGATTTTTGTGTTTTCAAGAAATTAATTTTTAAAATTAAATACCTTAGAATATCTACGCATATGACAACCCAATCTAATCCCGTGCGAGCAAATCTTGTTTACAGCAGACACGCATCCATATAAGTATATTTCTCTTCCAAAAATTAGTTTTTTCGTGTTTTAGAGACTCTAAACAGTCAAAAAACCCGCCTTCGAAAACTTCTGTGATCATAATACTGTTATACAGAGAGGTAAAAAAAAATATAACAAATGTGGTGCCAACGACTAGTCTGTGAGCTCCTCTAAAGTAATTTATGTCTCAAGAAAGTTCTTTTCTTTCTAAAAAGTATCTATATATCCTCAGGATTTTAATAAAAAAGTTACTAATGATTTCATTAATTTATTATAAATTTATGAAAATATAGAACGCAAACGGAGTATCCGTGAAATTATATAGATCTAAAATACAGTTATCCGACTGATAGATCAAAACTTTGAGTTAAATTGCTAAGTCGGATTTTCATTCTATAGTTAAAAATAGTTGCGATTTTCTGTCATTTTTCGAAAATGTATCAAATTTAGCAGTTAAAATAAATCACGTGACTCTTAGGACAGTTATTATACAAAATCCCATATGTGAAGAAACAGAAATTCGCAATTTCACTTCACAACTTTCACAACTTCATATCACGGTTAATAGATCAAAAAGCTCGCTTAGTGTATATATACTATACCTTCAGGGGAAATAGACTAATCCCAATACAAAAATCTTTAAAGTTTTGGCTAACTGAGGAGTAGAATAGAATTATGTGATATTCTCTGATGAGAGCCGGTTTGGGCTATTAATTGTTAAAGTAATCAGTACGGGTCTCTGGAGGCCTCGAAATATAGGAGTGGCTCCGTAATGGTATAGAGCGAAATAATTTTTTAATTTATAGATTTTTGTATTTTATTATTATTATATACCTCCAGTATAATAAATTACCAATAGTAACATTTAACCTGTTAAATATGAGATCTAAAATTGAACTTGGTTTCGAAAATATGTTTAAATAGATCTCACACTCAGCAAAACAGAGTATTTTTCCTCATAACTAGGTACGCAAAAGTCTACCTAGGTCTACGAAGTAATAAATCAAAAATTTTGTTTTCTAATTTTTGAAAAAAATATAAGTCAACTTTGTTATAAATATGTATAAAGACATTTTTACATACATTGTATCTTGTCGTTTGCTCATTCTAAAGCCCTTGTAAACGATTACCATAAAAGGCAAACAAACGCCGTTTTCATTTTCGTATTGCAGATTAAAAGAAGTTGTGTTTTAAGAAAGATACAAGACGTAGAAGTTTCGTATATGTTCAAAATATAGTTAATTTTTTGTAATAAGTTTACAAATGCGGTTTTTTGTTTTTCAGTAGTTTGTCTTATTTATCATTAAAAATAGAAAAAAAATACAGATTTTTTATGTTCGAGGGACACGAGAGAGCTCGGGAGAAACGAGAAATTCTCGGCGAGACAAGACCACTCTCTAGTCTCGTCTCGTGCTCCAAAAAAAAATGCTCTCTCGTCGAGACGAGAGCCGAGAATCATATGACCCTGAATTTTTGGCTAAAATTCAATGGGGTAAGTAGTTTTCTACCAATGCCGCAAACTGACAGACATACCGACAGAATTCAGAAAACATATTTTTTGGCATCTAGGGACGCTAAAGATTTATAAAACCCGGGAAGGTGATTTTTTTCACGATTGCAAACATTTTATTTGACAGCTATTTTGTTCCATCAAAATTGAAAATCAATCTAATAAGTAGTTTTTCAGGCTGATTTTTTAAATATTTTATTAAGCCGCCATTTTGTTTCGCTTTCTTGGATTCATACCAAAATTTTACCAGTTGATTCCTATGTAATATATGATTTTTGTGCAAAATTTGAGGTAAATTGGCTAAGTAGTTTTTTAGTAATAACTTTCTTAACATTTCCCTAGGCCGCCATTTTGTTTCGCCATATTGGATTTTTACGAAAATATTACTAGGTCCGCCCCATATGATCCTTAATTTTTGACCAAAATTTAAAGTCAATCGGACAAAGTATTTTAGCTATGCTGCGAACAGACAGACAGACCGACCGAATTGAGAAAAAATATTTTTTCGGCATCTAGGGACGTGCAGCTCTGTAAAAACCTGGAAGGATGATTTTGTCACGATTACAATACTTCCCCTCTTACCAAGGAAGTCATAAAAGCAGGTTTCCCCTTTTTTTAAAAAGCGGACCATTTTTGAAAGAAAGCATATTTTTGTTTGTGCTGGGCTAATTAATCTGTCTCTGACTACTATATAGTCACCAACATTGTGGAAAAAATGATGCGGCACACTTTTCTTACTATATAACTTTGTAGTTTTTCAGCAAACTGAGCTTTTGTTTAGTTTAGTAACTAATTTCAGTGGGTTGCTGCGGTGTTGATGAAATATGGCTTTTTCAGGGATCCCAAATAAATTATTCTTAGAGAGCTTATCGATATAAAATAAATTGTTAAACTCCAAAACAGTTTATATTTACATTTCGAAGTGAAGCTCTGGGGAAAGAGGGTTTACCCCTAAACCGCCCTTCTGATTATGCAATTTACTAATTGATTACAATTTTAGGCAGCGGTATCAAAGCTTTTAAAATTTAATATTCCAAACGTTGAAAAGCTCTATTTACTCGAAAAATCCGGTATACATAAAGTTAATGGATAATTTAAATTTATATTTTACTAAGTTAATTTAAGTACTACTACACTTACTAAGAAAAACGCCAATTACTTATAATCTATTACATTTAGGTAGAAGAAATGCCCATTTAATAATGATTACATTTGGCCTAATTTCCGCCACTGGTTTTTGTACACCCCGAATAATATTAAATGACAGGAGATCAGTGATACCTCAAAGCCTCTTAAACTTGCAGTTTATTATTCGTCTGACCACGGTAAATATTTTTGATAAAACTCGCTCTTTGAAAAAAAAAACGTATATAAATAAAACGGACTGAAAATTTGCATCTTTTTGTCATTTAGGGTTGTTCCAAATACCAAGTTGCAAGAACGAGAAGCAAATTCTGCTGTTGAGGTTGTTTTATGGTGACACTTAAAAATGAATGCATTACTACGTATTGGGGTCGTTAAATAAGGGGGTTGTAAAATGAGCACTAATCGCTCAGCTTACCAAAACTAAAACCTCACTTGAACATTCTTGTCTTTTAGGAAATGTTTTGTAACGGAGTTGCCTCTTTCCGCTAGAATGTTTTCTAATGAAGTCATGTTACAGTCAACTTTTAATGTTTCGTTCTTCGAAGTTTACAATATTCCGACTTTTGTTTTTCAGAAAATATGTATATATTTGAAAACATTCAACAGACGATGTATTTGTATTTGTACTTTTTTGGATAGTAATATGTACCCTCAACTACCCTGCAGACAAATTACTGTTTGTTTTTAGTACTGATATTCGAATCTCAGTAGTCTCATACATACATGGATCCAAGATCCGGATACAAGGAATCGAAGATTGAAATATTAAAAAAGATACATTGTGTTAAAATGGAAAGAAAAATATGAATTCGAAAATTTAAATACTCAGTATTTTATGTTAATAATATTAACCAAAATCTAAACTAACAGTAGTCTTAATATATTTCAACTCAAGATATTATTTGCCTTCTTTCTTCAAACAAAACTTGCCCTGGGGCTGTTCTGGTGGGAAGTAAAACACCTTACCTTTAAAGGTCAAGTAAAAATTTACTACAAATCGGCAAAATAAGACACTCGTACGTTCACATGAGAAGACTTAGTTCTTCACTAATAAAGTCTAGTTACATCTGCAAAACTTTCCAACGGGAGGAAAATGTTTAACTGTTATCGTAAAATTTGCTATTAATTCATAACAGTGGCCATTTAATTTTACATAATAAACGAGATAAATTAATAATAATAATAAATAATAAATATAACTTTTTTTAAATTTCTAAGTGAAATTACTTTTTTGGGCCTATTTTCCCAGTTTTGTGTTGAGTATTTTCATGTTAGAGTATTAGTAATGGATTTATGTATTTATACATTTAATTATTTATTCATGTATTTATTTATTAATGTATTTATTTATTTAATGTTACTACAATAATGATTATATACGTCGATACCAAAAGTTTCACACAAATTGCTAAAATGTTAGACAAGGTACTAATAAACGAGATTACACGAATTTAGATTTAGAAAAATAATAGAGTTCAAAACAGTAGGGCTTTAAATTCTTTGATAAATTTCGTCAGTAAAAAGATGTATAGTGTTTCCATGTAGCCCGCTGGCATATTCTGCAAATTTTATACTTTGCCTAGACATCCGTGGTTTATTACTTCCCTCGTCAGAGGGAGGTATTGTAAGCGTGAAAAAATCACCCTCCGAGATTTTTTCAAATCTTCACGTTTCAGGGTCCTTAGATGACGAAAAACACGTTTTCTCAATTTCCTCGGTCTGTTTGCGGCTACTTACCCTATTGACTTCAAATTTTAAAACAAACAAATATGTTTTATCAACTCCGTCGGCCCGTCTGTCGGTCTGTGTGTAAATTTACCGCATAGTTTAAAGACTACTTACCCGATTGACATCAAATTTTGGTCAAAAATTAAAGGTCATATAGGAAGACCTGCTAACATTTTGGTAAAAATCCAATATCATGAAACAAAATGGCGGCTTAGTGAAATGTTAAAAAATTTATTATTAAAAAACTACCCATCCAATTTATCTCAAATTTTGAAGAAACATCAAGTATTATGTTGGAATCAACTGATAACATTTTGGTACGAAGCCAAGATGGCGGAACAAAATGGTGGCTTAATAAAGTATTTAAAAATTCAGCCTGAAAAAACTGCTTAATGCTTTGATTTCAAATTGCGCCATAACTAATTGTAATATAGGGATCAACTAGTAAATTAGTGGTGCTAATTCAAGATGACCGAACAAAATGGAGACCAAATAAAATGTTTGTAATCGTGAAACATGATGATTCTATCAGATTTTACACAGATTTACGTTTTAGCGGCGCTAGATGCCAAAAAATATGTTTTATCAACTCCGTCGGCCCGTCTGTCGGTCTTTCTGTAAGTTCGCCGCATAGTTTAAAGACTACTTGCCCGACTGACATCAAATTTTGGTCAAAAATTATAGGTCATATGGGGATGACCTGGTAATATTTTGGTAAAAATCCAAGATGGCGAAACAAAATGGCGCCCTAGTGAAATGTTAAAATTTATTATCAATAAACTACTCATCCAATTTATCTCAAATTTTGCAAAAGCATCAAGTATTATGTAGGAATTAACTAGTATTATTTTGGTATGAATCCAAGATGGCGGAACATTGGTCAGTTTTGTCAGTTCGTGGCACAGCTTAAAGACTACTTACGCGATTGACTTCAAATTTTGGTCAAAAATTAAGCATCATATAGGTATGACCTATTAACATTTTGGTAAAAACCAATTTGGCGAAAGAAAATGGGGACCTAGTGAAATGTTAAAAAAACTATTATTAAAAAACTACTCATCCAATTTATTTCAAATTGTGCATAAACATCAAGTATTATATTAGAATCAACTAATAAAATGTTCCAAGATGGTGGAACAAAATGGGGTATAAAAAAATATTTAAAAATTCAGCCTGAACAAACTACTTAATGGATTGATTTCAAATTGTGTGCCATAACAAATTGTGGTATAGGGCTCAACTAGTAAAACAGCATCGAATCTTAAGTGAAATATACAAAGTGTTACAAAGATACAAAAAAGTTGATTCCAAAAACTAAAACTTTTAAAATGTTAATTATTGTGACGGCAGTTGTAAGGGCAATAAAAAATTGTTTCCAAAAACTGAAACTTTTAAAATGTTTATTTTTGTGACGGCAGTTGTAAGGGCAATGAAAAATTGTGAATAAAAATCGAGTAAAATGTTTTTATATTAGTTATAGCTAATTAGATATTATACTTGATATCAACATTAAAAAAAAATGTGTTCGTCTGAAATAATTCCTGTCTTGTCCCATAATGGTTTATTAAGGATCTCACTTGTTTTTCTCCTGAAGATGGTCTAATATAGACCGAAACGTAGAGAATCAAAGAGATTTAGATCTTCAAAGTGTATGACTTTGTTGTTGACCTAATCCAACAAACCCTACCACAGATTATACTCGAGGACACTAAAAACAAGAATTGAATTATACTTTTCTATTTTTAAATCTAAATATCTCTTTAAATATAACTAATATAGAAAAACTTTACTTAGCTTTTATTTAGGATTCTTTGCAGCCCGCACACAAACTAAATTTTTTTTAATTTTTCGTTTCTAAAATCTAGTTTTTTGAACACTTTATATACCCAACTTAATAATGAATGCTTTCAAAACCTTTTTTCGCCATGCAGAAAATTGCCTCTCCAATAAAATTTTCTGAAAAACTGATAATAAAGAAGTTTTACAAATGGAGCGGACTTTTTGATATATATGCACTGTAAATGTCGAAAGAAAAAATAATTCTAATAGTTCTCTTATGGAGTAGTATCACCGTACAAATAACGCCTGTAGGTGGTAGTATTAATATTTTAATTTTGGTTTAAAAGGGTTGTTACGATTAAAACATTTAAAAATTGTATATAATATTTGAAACAGCTTTTTCGTTGTCGATTACCACAGATTACAAAGTTGCAAAATATTTTGCTTAAAAGCAAACTATATTTATGTAAAATCTTACGTGTCAGTAGGAATAACCATTTGGAAAAATGTATTTTTTTATACATTAAAAAAATGTTCCTAAATACAAGTTTTGTCCCGGGAAGTCAATTTACCAAACAAATACAGCAAGTGCATCTACAACGAAAATTTTTAGAGGGTTTATACTATAAAAATAAAATGTTGAAATGCGTCCAAAAAGTAGTATAGGTAAAGCCTGTCTGCCACAACGTAAAAGATGAGCTGTTAGCAATATCTAACACATTAATTATAATGAAATTCTGACAAATTTGTATATAGATGCACACAATATTATTTTTGATAAAATTGCCTGTATGTAAGAAAAAATATTAAGTTGAATATACAGGGTTTTTAGAAAAAAAGTGGTTTTCAAAAACTCAAAATTTTAGAAGATTATATTTCTGCTACTGCAGTCTCAAAAGCCACAAAAAATGGTGATTAAATATACATCACGTTTTCCATTTATTGGAGTTTTAGCTCCTTAAATATAAGTTATAAGTATAACTAATTACATAGCTTATATTCACGATTTTTTTTAGCCTTTTCAAAAACCTTGTATATTAGACGATTGTGTGCCGTCAAAACTATTTTTTTCTAGGTCAGACAATTTTATTACAAATAAATAGACACACGGTATCATTGTATTTTCTAATTATCCTAACATTCTAAGCACATTTTGTGCTAACATTCCCGATATATAAATTCATAAATTTTCGAGAAAATGGCTCTTAAAAACTGACATATTATATTGAACACTTTGAAACGCTGTAATTACTAAACGGTTAAACTTAGAACAATTAAAATCGAATTTTCCTTCTTATAGTTTTTCAGGATCTGTCGCCTGACATACTGGTGTCCGGTTAACATGGAAGTTGGTGTAAGGCAAGTTTTCGCAATTCAGTCGGTTCTGTTCGTGGCATAGGTAAAAAGTTACCCGACTGACTTCAAAATTTTGTAAAAAATTAGTGGTCATGTGGGGATGACTTTGTGACATTTTGGTGAAAATCCAATATGGCAAAAGAAAATGGCGGTAATCAGTATTACGTAAATTCGTAAAATTTTGGTACAAACCCAAGATGGAGAAACAAAATGGCCGCTCTAATAAAATATTTAAAAATTCAACCTGATAAAACTATTAACTAGATTAATTTAAAATTGTATGCAAGAATTAATTGTGGCATAGAGACGAACTGGTAATATTGTGGTAAGAATTCAAGATGGCGGAATAAAATGGTGGCCAAATAAAATGTTTGTAATCATGAAAAAATCACCCTTCAGGTTTTAAATATCTTCTCGTTTAGCATCCCTAGCCCAAAAATATGAAATGCCGTCAGTTAGACTGTCGGTCTGTCTGTTTGTCAGTTCGCAGCATAGCTAAAAAAATACTTACCTGATTGAGTTCAAATTTTGGTCAAAAAATAAGGGTCAGTGGATATGACCTGGTAATATTTTGGTAAAAATCCAATATATCTCAGAACAAAATGGCAGCCTGGTGAAATGTTAAAAAATTATTAATAAAAGAGTATTTATCCAATGTACTTAAAACTTTGAAGAAAA
The DNA here is from genome assembly GCA_030620095.1 of Kuschelorhynchus macadamiae. Lineage (NCBI taxonomy): Eukaryota > Metazoa > Arthropoda > Insecta > Coleoptera > Curculionidae > Kuschelorhynchus > Kuschelorhynchus macadamiae. Next base: position 406,461 of record JAUTXW010003787.1, read on the forward strand.
ATCAAGTATTACGTAGGAATGAACTGAAAACATCTTGGTAGCAATCCAAGATAGCAAAACAAAATGACTACTAAAATATTTAAAAAATCAGCCTGAAAAAGCTACTCATTAGATCAATTTCAAATTTTCTGCTAGAATTAAGTGTGATATAGAGAAAAACTGAGAAATAAAATGTTTAAAAAATCAACGTAAAAAATCTTCTTACTCAATTGACTTTTGCAGAAAATTTAAGTATGAATACTGGTACGAATTCGACGAAACGAAATGGCGGCCTTAAAAAAATTAGTGTATAAACTACTTGTTTTTTTACTTAGGAGGGATATAAAGAATACTTTGTAAAAAAATTGGTAAATGTCTTTTATCCTGAACTTTCCTCGTTATGAATCTTTCCTTTTATTAGAAATAGTTAAGTATGACCTAGTTTAGTTCAGTACATAGTCATTTAATAACACTTAATATACTGTCTTTTCAAACATTTATATTGGGCACCGTTTTGTTCCACCATCTTGGATTCCTACCAATAATTTACTACTTTCTACCTATCCCATACTTGATTTTTGGTTATAATTTAAAATAAATTTAATACGTAGTTTTTTAATTGACACACACAAAAAATTTGAAATCAAGTTAGTAAGTATTTTTTCAACCTGTTCCTTTAAATATTTTTTAGGCCGCCATTTTGTTTGGTTGTCTGGGATTCATACCAGAATTTGCCATATTGACGGCGCCATTTTGAATTTTTAAATGTTAACAAAAAAATCGTAAATTGCACTCTTAAAAACCCCCATATACCAGTTTTCGCTCGAATTCATCTTGGCGCCGTCATTTTAAATTTTGAATTGTTGACTAAAAATTCATAACTAGCACTTTTAAAAACTCGCAGATACCAATTTTCCGTCGAATCTATGCAAGTGAGAAAATTCGTCTGCCATGGTGATGGCGCAATTTTGAATTTTTAAATATTAACTAAAAATTCATAATTGGCTCACTTAAAAATACCGATTTTCAGCCGAATCTGCAACAAATTACAAAAATATGTTCTTCATGTTGGCGATGCCTTTTTGAAACATGTTTACTAAAAATGTCCTAATATGCACTCTAAAAAACCCTTAGACAACTGCACAAATAACAAATCCGTCCGCCATGTTGGTTCCGCCATCTTACATTTTGAAATATTCATAATTTACGCTCTTAGAAAATTCTCATATACCGATTTTATGTCCAATCTACATAAATGAAATGTCCGACATATTGATAGAGCATTTTGAATTTTTAAATGGTAACTAAAAATTCATGATATGCATTCTTAAAAACCTCCTATACCGATTTTCACCCTTAAAAATTCTTATATGCCCTTTTTCAGTCGAATCTTCATAAATGACTAAGTTCGTCCGCCATATTGACCATTTTGAATGTTTAAATATTAACCAAAAATTAATAATTTGCACTCTTAAAAACCTCCAAATACCTATTTTCAGCTGATTTTATATAAATGACAAAATTTGTCCCAAAATATTCAATCGAATCGACATAAATGACAAAATTTATTCGCCATGTTTGAATTTTTAAATTATGAATAAAATTCATAATTTTCACTTCTAAAAACCCAGGCACCAATTTTCAGTAGAGTCTACACAAATGACAAAGTTCGTCCGCCATGTTGCCATGGAATCTTGCCTAAAATTCATAATTTGTACTATTAAATATCAGCATAAACGTCAAGATTTCTATTGAAAGATCCTAACAATAGGGCCAAATAAATATGTGATATAAGATCGTATTGCCCACTAAATGACAGATAGAGTGCGGGACACGAAAGAAAACCGGGCGGTTCTTAAAATAAAAGTTCGTAGTCTTAAGCAAGCGGAAAAGTGAAATTTGTGTACGCAAATAAATTTTATTTGTTGCAATAGTTTGCCGCTTCACCTATAAAGTGTGCCTGTTAAGCGGTGCGGAAAATTAATCGAGTTGGGATGTGCCTAGAGTCTCCATGCACTTGCCGCTAGAAGGTTCTAGCTATTTCCAGTGGCGCCTATACATTTCGAGCATTTGTTTTCATTTCTATATAAAAGCGTTGCGTTGAATTTGAATCATTATTTCGAAGTAACGATGGCGAGCAAAAGAGGAAAAACAATTCGAAGCGGTGCACGTGAAGTTATTGCGAGCGTTATAGAGGCCTGTACTAGAGAAGCTGAAAATAATAGTTTGACTATTCCAATTCAAAATCGAACAAAACGCGTTGCATTTTACACTGGTGTTTCGGAAAGTTGTATAAGAAAAATTCAAAGAGAACATAATGATCGCTCATGTTCTACTTCACCTTTAAAATCCCCTGCTAAAAAAAGACCCCGATTATCATCATACAAAAATAAAATTGACGATGGTGATTTTCAAGTAATTCGACGAACAATAGAGGATTTTTATATAAACTTGAAGAAGGTTCCGACCTGCAAACCCCTACTTCGTGCTGTAAAGAACAAAATAGATTTTCCGTACGGGTATAAAACCTTAAATCGGCTTTCACGATCAAATGGTTTTGTTTGGCGCAAGTGCCAAAATAAACGAAAATTACTGATTGAGAGACCAAATATTTTTCACTGGCTGGTGAAATATCTATCAACTGTAAGGCAATATAAGCAAGAAGGACGCAATATTGTGTATCTAGACGAAACCTGGGTAGATAAAGATATGACAGTGAACAAATGCTGGCAAAGTGAAAGTGTTACAGGTGTTGCTCAGGGAATCCGCTCTAGTAGTCGCTTTTATAGTTCATGCGGGTTCAGAAGCCGGATTTGTTCCAGGTGCTGCTTTAGTTTTTCGCTCGGAACTAACAACTGGAGACTATCATGGATAGATGAATAGAGATAATTTTGAAAAGTGGTTGCTCGAGAAGCCTCTACCTAACATTCCTCCCAAATCAGTCGTGGTAATGGATAATGCGTCTTATCATTCTCACGTAGAAGATAAAGTGCCAACTAAATACTCTACAAAAGCTCATATGACATCGTGGCTTAAATCGAACAATCTTCTATGTGATCCAACATAGAGAAAATATCAATTATATAAAGTAATATCAGCTAACAAGCCTAGAGAAAAAAAGTATATAATTGACGGTCTTTTACGTAACCTCGGTCATACACCTTTAAGGCTGCCTCCATACATGTATGACCTCAACCCTATTGAACTTGCATGGACAGGAGTAAAAAACTATATTCAAGAGCGCAACACCGGTAAACTTTTAATTAAAAATTTAAATAAAATAACATTAGAAGCGATTGACTCAATATCGGCTGAAAATTGGAAATCGTATGTTAAATATATTCGTTCTATTGAAGATAAATACTGGGAAGTAGATGGCAAAATTGAAACGGTTATTGATGATTTAGTTATCACACTGGGATCTTCAAGTAGTGACGACGAAACCTCATCATTTTTAGAGGAAGACAACGATTTAGAAGGAATCGAACCATCACAATCATATATTTTGTAAAATTGTTCATAAAGTAGCTGTCAATAAACTGCTTCAAAATAATTCATTTTATGTTCAGTACCGGGTGTCAAAAAATATCTAATATTGCAATTAATATTTGAAAAACTACAGAACTCATATTTTTCCAAAATTAACACATCAATGTAGTTATAGTAGGGGAGCAAGCACTGATTTCAGTGAAGAAGATTTATCAAAATTTTTGTCTCCGTCTGTCATATTACTTTGTACAGGGGGCGTCATTGTAAAGTAATATACAGGGCGTTTCCTAATTGCGTGCTAATGTTAAAGAGGGGTGATTCTTGGACCTTTTTTTACGCATAAAAGGGCACTTTTTATTAAGAAGCAGTTTTTGAAATTTCTACCAGTGGCGTGCATATGTAATTAACCTGGGTAAATCCGTATGCTCGTGTGACGTGTATCAAATTTCATGCAGTTATCTACAATAGCATCAGAATTGGGATGAAAAAAATTGTTTTCTTTTTAAACTTTACCATCCTGTATCTCAAAAGATAAGACTTTTAGGACATAAAAACACCCCCTTTAACATCAGCACGCAATTAGGAAACGCCTTGTATAGTAGCCGTCACAATGACGGCCCCTGTATAAAGTAATGTGACAAACGGAGACAGACGGTCACTTTTGGCATACCCGAGTAGCCCAAAGTCGAACTGCCCTTGTAAAATCTGGACTTGTAAATTGTGTATCACTATACTGGGTGGTCCAATAATAGTGGACGTAGGCAGTAGCCCGGGAACCGTTAATGACAGAACTCAAGAAAAAATATATTTATAGGTAAAGCGATCAAGAAAAATCAAAATTAAATTATTTTAAACACAAAAGAGATATAGAAGTGCGGTACACAAAAGAAAACAGACAAATAAAGGTTCATTAAGCATAGTTACATTTTTTAACTACCTGAAGTGCGTATAGTCAAAAAGGAGTGCCATATTATTTAAAGAACGACGGGAAACTAATGGTTTAAAGAGATTTCTTGGCCGACCTTCCTAAACCGATTGACTCCGCCCGGTTTTCTTTCGTGTCCCTCACTTTAATTTCCCGCATCCTTACAATGCACTGCAATGCCCCGAAATGAATATCAATGCCCACACAATGCACCGCAATGCCTCCTGCGTGTACACCACAATGCCTAGGTGATTTAACCATCGGTATATTTTAGTGTAATTTCTGACATCATTAAAAGTATTGATAAAATAATATTTTGTGTTTATGGTTTTAAATTTTGCTCTCCAAGAGAAAAACTTGGCATATTATTTTTTGTGTTTCACAAATATATTTTTAATGCACTAAAAATATTGCGAGACGAACGTCTTATTACTTAGCCTTCTGATCAAAAAATGTTGATACTTTAGATAACCTTGTATCTTATAGATAATATACTATAATATGATATTATAGATACATGTGTTGAAATCCTGTTAGTACATATTTTATATTTTTAAGAGGAAACGCGCTTTTTAACCAAGTTGAACCAAATGATGCGCCTCATTATACACTAAACCTCCTATGCACACATAACGTCCGCGATATTTTACCGCAATTCTGAGACCAGGCCTGATGGCAGTAAAAACCCAGACACTGAAGCTAAATTCCGCCTTCTTGAACAAGAAGCATGAGTGGTTGCATTGAAATATTCCGTTTACTAAGCTAAGCAGACGTTTGGGATATATAGATAGAATTTTGGGTAATTTTGATCGAATCAATTTGTAAAAAAATATAATATATGTCCATCTTGTAAGCGATTTTGCATTGTAAGTTCCAAAATTTTAAAAATGTCCAATTTTTAACACAATTAACTGTGTAAATGTGGGAAAATACCGCTAAATTTTAGAAATTATTACAAAAGAGACATAGAAAAAGAACCCTTCTTTCGATTGTTTTTTTTAAACAGATCGCTAAGTATAACGGTCTTCAAAAAAGTGCTATGGCTGAAGTGCAAAAAATTGTATTTTTTGAGGCGCGTGAAAGACTCTTAATATTCGCCATCTACCCAAAGTTCGTAAGCCGTAAGTAATGTATTGACGATTGGAGCTCGCTAACTGGCAAAACGATAACAAAATTAGTCCTGCGCTGCAATGAGAAGTTTTCCATCTGGTACGTGTAATCTGGCTGGCTGAATACGTTTGTTCAACGAGTTTTTTTTAGCTGGTTTTTTGATTCAGTGCTTTGCAATAAAAAATCCAGTCTCCAAATTTTATGCGCAATAAATTCTTAAACTAAATGAATAATTAAGACTAAACTAACTAAATAGAGATAGAGATTATTTAACTTGCAAGATACCATCTCGATCTGTGGCGTATTTAAGGGGGGGCAAGAGGGGCCCAGAATGCCCCCAGAGCTAATAACCGAGACAAAATGTTTGAGAGCAAAAATTATTGTATAAGGCATTATTACCACGATTATATAAGTTGTGAACTTTTTTTTGTTTAGTTATCGTCGCTAATTCATTTGCAAATAAAATTGTGGAGTTTGAGAGTAACATTCACCAGCTGGAATTTATTCTGGCTTTTTACCCATTTCATCTGAAAAAATATCAAGTTCCCCGTTTAATTTAATACAATCTCAGATGCATTATACCCAACGTGCCCCAATCGCCCTTTAAGTTCACTAAAAGTTACTTTAACCCATGATGGTATTTTATGAAATATGTAGATGTTAGCTTTTGTAACAAAACCTCATAAGGTAGGAATATCACGTTAAATTAACATTGCAAATAATATTGGTTCAATTGTTTACTAATAAACGCATATTTACGAGTATCGATGTGTGCCGCCTTACATTATTTATGATTTTATTCATAAATCATTAGAATCGTGTCTCCCCATTCTCTATCAGATGCATAATATTGTGGTTTTTCTGAAAGTTAATGAAAATAAATATAAAGTTTCAATTTTTTTAATAAGTCAAAGTAAGAGATAAGAAAACAGAACTTACACAAATAATAAACTATATAATAAATAACATGTAAATGAACTTAACTTATAAAATAACTACACAAATAAGTATTTTAGAACAGAAGTCAAAACTATAAAATGATATCTGTAATTGGTAACATGCAGAATACAAAAATAAATACGTTTTAGCCTTTTTTTATAGATATGGCAAGGTTAATGTTTTTTAACCAACTAAATGAATTCTCGACTCTTTTTAAAAGTTCTGCTTGTAAATACATTTTTTCTCCAAATAACATTAAAAGAGGCTTTTTAATGTCGATTTACAGGCCCAAAAGGTGTACTTTTACTGCCTAGGCAGAAAAATTGTTTTTTATTACCTGTAAGCAAAATGAAATCAAAATTGACAGTGACAATCCGTTAACACAAAATGATTATTAAACAGAAGTTTAAATATAAAAAAAACACAATTTTGTCTTTTCCAGAAACTTTTAATTCATTCGGAGAAAAAAAATACATTTCACTGCCTAATGAAACAAATAACTATTTACCTCCTTCTGGAAATTATCTGTCTTTTTGGGATACATGAAGATGCTGAATCAAAAGTATCAAAAGAATAGACATATTATGTTTTTAATCATCATCTATATTGTTATAAAATTTGCTTTAGTATTGGGGTTATCAGCATTATTCGTCGAAATTCCCTCATCACAAGCTTCATTATTTTCAAAAAATCGGTAAAATTCCCTTTACCCGGACCCGGAACTTCTTGTAATGACTCTTTCCATTTATTAAGAAAATGAAAGAAAACATAAATTGTTTTCTCTCTATGTCAGTTCTCAAAGACATAGATAATCACCCAAATAAATCAATAAATAATGTTTGTATTTTTGTATTTGATGTATCAAACCTTACAAGAATGATCATCGTTCGATATGCGTGTGAATTTTGTCTGGGTTAAAGCCCATTCAAATATTAGAAGCAACAATAAAGTAAACAATATTACCAAAAATGTTACTACCGAAACGTTTCCAATTCCTTACTTCAATATTGCCGATTTGATCAAGAATTTTAAAAAAACGTTAAAGCAGGAATGGAATAAACATTGAATAGAATATGGTACATCCACTAATACTAATTATTTTAAAATTCATCCTTATCTCCGAGAGAAGCATTGGTATAAGCATAAGCAATCCACCTTTGCTAGACAATATACTATAACAATTACTCGATTAAAAACAAACCATGGGAAGTTTCCAGCCCACCTAAATAAGATCAAAATTGTGGAAAATCCGAATTGCCGTTGTGGGAAATTTGGAGATATGAATCATTTTTTTAACACCATATTTTATAGCGTTTATGGCCAGCAACTTATGAGGGCCTTATGTGACTTGGGATATAGTAACCCTCTCTGCCTGAATGAACTGTTGGCTTCTAACTGGAAAGAAGTGGTATATAAACATCTAATACATTTTCTCAAACAATTAAATTTAAACATATATGCAAATAATAATATGTATGAGAGTGAACGTGTGTAACCATTTCTATCCTTTGTGTTACCTAGTCCGATAGCATGGCCCCCCCTCTCTTAGTTAAAAAAATAGTCGCTCTGACGGACCCCCAATTAAAGTAATAACTAAAGAAATAAATGCATACATTAAAAACTGAAACTTGGATATTCCTCCAGAAAAAAAATTAAATTTAGATATTAAAATAGGTAAGACCAATCTCAAAAAATAAATAAATAAATAAATTGTATATGTATTGTACAGGGGGTCTGATTTTGGTTGCAATTGTGGGGTACCTCGCTTATTTTTAAAGATAAAGAGAAACTTGCGGTTCTCGCGAACCTTAGCTACTTTTTTGTGTATCGAGAGATACCGCAATATTATATTATCGGATACTTGTCAAAAAGGTAAAAACGAATCCTTTTAAAACTTTTTACGTAGAATCCAGTGGCGAAGTCAGTTTTTTTATAAATGTTACTGTTTTTGAAATATTGACCAATGCTTGGTTTTTTTAATGGGACACCCTATATATTTGTCAAGAAAGTAATGTGTCTTTTTACAAGCTTTTGCAAAATATATAACAATATGGGTCTATTTTAATAACCAATGACAAAAATCCTAATTTTCATAATTCGCATTCAACATTTTGCAGTAGGCCATGCAAACCAATGCTGCTTTTTATTGTTTACTTGGAAGCAAGTGACAGTGCCCAAATTTTGTTCTATGCCGTGTCATTACTTCTATTATATATATTAATTTAGTTATTTTTAAATTTTGCTAGTGTTTTGTAATTATTTATTTTAGAAGTATATTTGTAATTATGGTAGAAAACCAAACTTTCGAATATATTGAGAAATACGTTATGTTAGCTTGTATTATTTTAAGAGGCATCTGGAATATATTTTAGCACGTAAATAGTTGGTTTTTAGGTATGTTTAAATATTGCCTAATTTTTATTTAGATATTTAGGAAGAAGGCAACCTAATATATCCACTTTTTACCGAATAAAAAAGAATTTACTTGATCACGGATCATTTAACAAACCTCGTTCAAAAACATATAATAAAGAAAATCCAAAGGTCGAAGAAATCACAGTAAAAGCTTACAATATAAACTCCTGTAGAGCCAGTGGAAAGAGCGTAGGGATTTCAAAAACTAAGTTCAAAAATTCCAAAAAAAACACGAATATCACCCATACAAATTTAGGGTTGTCCAGCACTTACACCCTTGGAATGCTCGACTTCGGGTAGTCTTCTGCAATTAGTACTGGGAAAGATGTGACATAGAGAGTTTGAAATAAAATAAAAAAACGGCCAGACTAAGCAATTATCTTATACTTAACGGGCACAATAGCAGATTCTGTTCCCAGGAAAACCAACACCAGATATTTACCAGACGACAGCAGGGCAGGTTTGGTCTAAATGTGTCTTGCTTCATATTAGGATCACAGATAAAATTTTATATATTTGAGGGAAATCTAACAGTCAATCGCTACGTAAAAAATTTAGATAAAGCTATACCTAATTTGCTTGATGATGTGTCTTTAACGCATGTAAACGAAAGTTATTGCCAACAAGACGGGACTCCTTCACACAATTCTCAAATGGCGAGGTTATTTCTGGAGAATAACCAGTCAATGGATCGGAATCAATGGGCTTATAAGATGGCCCCTAGGTCCCCAGAGTTGTCGATATTGGATTTCTTTCTATGGTAATATCTGGAGAATGAACATGCAACATTTTAAATGCGAATTATGAAAATAAGGCCCATACTATTACATATTTTTGAGAAGCTTGTAAAAAGACAAATTATATTCTTGACAAATATGCAGCGTGTCTCATTTAAAAGACCAAGCATTGGTCAATATTTCAAAAACAGTAATATGTAAAAAAACCTGACTACGCCACTAGATTCTACGTAAAGAAATTCTAAAAGGACTCGTTTTTATCTTTTTGACAAGTTATCAGACAAATGAGATACAAAGTTCCTTAATGATGATTTTTTACATTTTGATAGCCGCCATTTTGTTTCGCCATATTGCATTTTACTATCCATCCCCATATATTATCTTTGATTTTTAACCACAATTTGAAGTCAATCGGATAAGTTGATCTGTCCATAAGTACTTTATTTTTGAAATCTTGGATCCGGTTCTAGCTCGTGCATCCCGTCAACTTTTTTTGCGCCAGAGGGGCTTTATTTTAATCCCACGCAGACATATCACCCGTACAATTTATTGGTGATAAAATTGCGAAGGCGATAATTCAGATTTCACATTTGGCTTATCTCAAAAAATATCACATCTCTATTTGACAGCATTGGAAAGCAAATCGTTTTAGCCCATAAGAAAATTTAAGCTTATCAGTTTGATATAAATCGCCGAAATTTTTAAATATCGTCCGCGAGATTTGGACGACCCCTTTGTTAAAATATCACAGGCATACTTTTAAATTTCGCCAACGCAATTTTCGTTTGTTTTTTTCGATATCCGACTTGCTCGTACCGCAAATCCAAATTGCACATAAAAAGAGTGAAATTTACGGCATCTAATGGAATAAACGAAGAAATATAATAAGTATTTTTATACTAATTTTTTTGCTTTTTTTGAAAAAGATTAATTTTTACTCGTTTTATAACAAGGCAATCACAGGAATTTTAAAATGGAATTATCTTTTCCTTTAGCATATTTCTTATTGGGTAAATATTTCTGGTTGATATATTGTTTTTTGAAATAAGGACAAAAGTAAGCAAGTCTAGAATAGCTTCTCTAAGAATTAGAAGTTATATGTTTAACATTAGGCATTACATAAATATAAAGTGTGAACAGTGGCGGCTCCTCCATTAGATCAAATGGTCAATGATCCCCAATAAATATTTCCAAACAGAAACAAATTAATAAAATAATACATAATTTATATTTTTTCAATTTTTTTAAAATTTGGAAAATCCCTCTATTATTCTAAGCGTATAAACTCGTTGACCGTTCACTTAATTCCGCGACGCACTATCGATGCCTCGCACCGCGATCTCCGGAGAGGTTTCTTTTCATTTGGAATCGATCACGGCTGGCGGCCCGCGTTGACCTCGTGATTACAAACGGAGGCGAGTTTTTCCCGATCAAATTCGCATAGGAGCATATAGGTAATATACGGCTTACGTTGGCAAAGTTTCCGTCAACAGCCGCGCCGTTGTTGATGTGTATAATGTGGATCGTGTGATAGGTTGTGGTTACGATTGCGTATTTTTATAGATTTTATTTTGAAGACTTTACATTTTGTTTGTTGATTTTGTAGTTTAAATTAATGTTTTAAAGAAAGATAGTAACAGTGTTTTAGAGTATTAAGACTTTATAATCCGTTTTCAATTATTTTAGCAAACTGAACTTTGAGAAACGTCACGAATTTAAGACCTGTAGTCGACCTTTGCAGAAATTTAAAATTCAGCAAACAGTAAAGACAAAAACAAACAAGTAAATCGTTATTTTCGTAGAAATATGTACGATTTATGTGCTGGACATGCAGTTGCGAAGTAACAAACGCATTTTATTGTTTCGTGTGTCTGATTTTTTCAGATGACTCTTTGTGGTTTATATGTATTGACCCCCCTGAAAAGTTGACCACGAGCCGCCACTGAGTGTGAATGTTTATATTGTCAATCCTCTCAGACTAAATTTGAATCACAGTTTGCTGAAAGTATTAACTGAAACCAATTATTTAAAACATAATGTAAACTATCTATTCAAAATATAAAGTCATTAAACTTCAACTTGAAAAAAAAATGCGGATTGTAAGCAAGTTTTCTGATATAAATAACCACGCGATCTCAATCACTGGCAGACTTGGCTTGGTTGGGTCTCAATTCCTACCTTTAGCTATATTGAAACTACCGCAAAGTATCTCGTTTCGAAAAAGCATTTTGATTTCGAATAGCCACCTTATCCCAATTTCATACCTTTCTCTCAGAGTTTCCGCAAAGTACCTCGTTTGGAAAATGGTCTTTGGGGGAACCCTCCTTAAACCGGTCTATATCTCTTACCTAGGAAACATCTCAAACCGTATTGGTTCTTAAAGATCTATAAACTCCTGTTATTCAAATAATTTCTGTAAATATTTCAAGGCGGTATAGAAGCCCCGTTTACGAAGACTCCTAACAGTATGAAGAGAATGCGTACCTCATTGACCTGCCAAATGTATACGAGTTTAACTGGGCTAATATAGTTTATACTTGTTTTCTAAAGACCGACGGCCGGTTGCAGAAAGCTTAATTAAAGTTTAGAATGTTTAACGGAATATTAAATTTGACAGAGATTTCTATAAGCAGCTTGTCAAATCCGAAAGTTCGGTTAAATATTCTAAACAGCAATTAAGTTTTGTGCAATCGGCTGCGAGAATTTCAATTCTATCGTCTAGCCTACGCTTATCCACGCTAGAACAGCTCTCAGCCTTCGTATCATGACAATAACAATGTCAATGGTTAATATATATTAAATGTAACTTTAGTATGCATATAACCTTTAACCTTTGGAATGAGAACAAATTACTTTATAGTAATTTGAAAATAGGATTGATTAAATATTAGTATCATAAATTCACTCTTTTGCATCTGATTAACTAATACATACATCCTACAGAATTACATATTCAAAGACTCTAACATTACCGAAAACTTTATTATAGAGATTTAAAATGACAACATAAGTAATGTATTTCCATATGCTCCAGTGAACAAATGATGTTGAAACACTTTTCAAAAAATCGTTGTTAGCGTAATTCCATCACTATAATTCTTTTTCTTGTTTGTAGATCTGCAGCAAAAAAAAATATTTCAGTTATTTTAAGTTTTTAGATAGCTAAACTTAATGATATTTTTTAATTGAAAGATCACATGCTATATTTAAATAAACTAGGCATACATACAAACAAATACACAGAAACTCATCAACTTTGATTTAAAAATACCAATTATAAATAACAATAATTTTTACCCACTACCTTAAAAGAAATAATACAAGACCGGAGTTATACTCTATTTTTCTAAGAAAATTATGATTATAAATCGCAATAATATAGTATCCATTTATTGAAGTGCTGTTCTTTATAAATCTTCTAGTTCTAATGATATTTTTTAATTGAAAGATCACATGCTATATTTAAATAAACTAGACATACATACAAACTAATACACAGAAACTCATCAACTTTAATTTAAAAATACCAATTATAAATAGCAATAATTTTTACCCACTACCTTAAAAGAAATAATACAAGACCGGAGTTATAGTCTTTATTTTTCTAAGAAAATTATGATATAGTATACATTTAATCATCCATTTATTGAAGTGCTGTTCTTTATAAATCTTCTAGTTCTGGGTAATATATCTACATTTTTCGAAATGAAAAGAAGTCCACGAAGTTTGTAAACCCTGTAGTAAATTTGATTAAACTTCAACAAGCAACAAATAAATGTGACCACTATTACATTTAAAATAAAATTAAGGAATATTTACCTTAATAGTAACAAAGCAAATTGACTGATCTTCATCCGGGCAGTCTTTCCTTTTTAAAGGACCTTTTGAATATAATTTAGGCTTCAATGCTAAAGGTACCTCTAATCATTTTCGTTGGAGACTTATAGAAAAAGTTCGTTACACAAGAAAATGGTGGTAGGGCAATTTTTGATCAAAACTGCACATCACATTATTATAAAGTGGTAAATAGCTCATTCATTATTAAAAACTTATTTTTCTTTTAAAGAAAGTCGAAAAACTTAATAATTTACTAAATCCAATACTACAAAACTAACGGTTTGAACAAACGAGAAATTATTTTTGTTTTTTTTTGGCCGATGTGTCAAAATGTTATATGCTCTTATTAGCTAGAATGCTTTGCAACGCTACCAAACTGAGATGTGATATTTTAAAATTTCACGGACTCTTAATATCACGGGTTTTTAAATAAGCCAAAATTGCAATTTGGAATTCAATTTTTTCACGAGTCGTTCCAGCCAATAAAACAATTTGTTATTTTGACATATATGTCAATACCTGTCAAAAAGGCTTGAAACAGAAATAAATTGTTGAAAGTGTGCGTTTTTACTTCCCTGGTAAAAGGGAAGTATTGCAACCGTAAAAAAGTTACCCTCCGAGATTTTTTTCAGACCTTTACGTCTTAGGGTCCCTAGATACCGAAAAACATGTTTTCTCAATTCCGTCGGTGTGTCTGTCTGTCTCTATGTTCGCGGCATAGCTAAAAAGCTACTTACCCGATTGACTTCAAATTTTGGTCAAACATTTAGGGTCCTATGGGGATGACCTGGTAACATTTTGGTAAAAATCCAATACGGCCAAACAAAATGGCGGCATAGTGAAATATTAAAAAAATTATTACTAAAAAACGGCTTATCCAATACATCTCAAATTTTGCATAAAAATCAAATATTATGTAGGAAGCAATTGGTAAAATTTTGGTACGAATCCAGGATGGATGAACAAAATGGCGGCTTAGTTAAATATTTTAAATTTCAGCCTGAAAAAGTACTTAAGAGCCTGATTTCAAATTATGAGCCATATAATTGTAGCATACAGATGAACTAGTAAAACTGTGGTACTAATTCAATATGGCGGCTAAATAAAATTTTTGTAATTGTGATCAAAATCGCCCTCTTAGGTTTTACGTATCTTCAAGTTTTCGAGTCTCTGGATGCAAAAAGATATGTTTTATCAATTCCGTCGGTCCGTCGGTTTGCGGTATAAGCTTAAAAACTACTTACGCGATTGACTTGAAATTTTGGGTAAAAATTGAGGGTTATATTGGGATGATCTGGTAACATTTTGGTAAAAATTCAATATGGCAAAAGAAAACGGCGGTCTAGTGAAATTTATCTTAAATTTTACGACAAGGAATCAACTGGCAAAATTTTAGTTCGAATTCAATATGGCGGAACAAAATGGCGATTTAGAAAAATATTTAAAAATTCAGCCTGAAAAACTACTTAATGGACTGATTTCAAATTGTGTACCAAAAATAATTATGGTATATAGATAAACTAGTAAATCTGAGGTACAAATTCAAGATGGCGGAACAAAAACGGCGGCGAAATAAACTAATTGTAATCGTGAAAAAATCACCCTCTCATGTTTTACGTATCTTTACGTTTTAACGTCCCTGGATGCCAAAAAATGTTTTATTAATTCCGTTGGCCCATCTGTCGGTTTGTCTATCTGGCTGTCAGTTCACGACATAGCTTAAAAGCTACTTATCCGATTGATTTCAAATTTTGGTCAAAAATTAAGAGTCATTTGGGAATGACCTGGTAACATTTTGGTAAAAATCCATTATGGCAAAACAATATAGCGGCCTAGCAAAATGGTAAAAAAGTTATTACTAAAAAACTATTTATGCAATTTATCTCAAATTTTAAAAAAAATCAAGTATTATGTAGGAATCAACTCACGGCAGAGCTTAAAAACTACTTGTCAGAGTGACTTCAAATTTTAGTCAAAAATTAAAGATCACATGGGGATGACCTGGTAATAGTTTGGTAAAAATCCAATATGCCGGAATAAGATGGCGGCGTGGTGAAACGTTAAAAAACTAATTACTGAAAAAACTAATTACCCAATTTATCTCAAATTTGACACAAAAATCAAGTGTTATATATAGCAAAACAAAATGTTATAAGATAGCAAAACAAAATGGCGGCCTTTTAAAATATTTAAAAAAACAGCCAGAAAACACTACTTCTTAGATTAATTTCAAATGTTATGGCGTTAAGTGTTTAATATAGAGATAAACTGGTAAAGTTGTGGTGCAAATTCAAGATGGCGGAACAAAACGGCGGCCAAATAAAATTTTAAAAAAAATCAGTGTAAAAAAATCTTATTCAATTGACTTTAAATTTTTTCCGAAAAATTAAATGTGATATAGGGATAAACTAGTACGAATTCAACATGACGTAACAAAATTACAGAGTGCGTTAATATAAAAATTACTTATAGAACTTATTTTAAATTATAGCCCAAAAATTAAGTGTGGTATAGGTAGAGGTTGGTAAAATATTGGCAGGAATTGGTCTAACAAAATGGCAACGAATAAAATGTTTTAAAACACAGTATACTTGTGTTACTAAATGACTATGTACTGAACTAACTGGGTCACACTTCACTATTCCTAATAAAAGGAAGGATTCATAGCGAGGAAAGTTCCGGTAAAGGAAATTTACCGATTTTTTAATACTGATTGCTGTAAATTATGGAATTTTTCAAGTTTGCTTACAGGAGAAATAAAATTTTAATAACAACCCTATTGAAAGATTACGTAAATTTCATTATTTTTGTATGCCAAAAAAACAATGATGTTGATAATGCGAATTTATATTTATCAACGTTATGCTAACACTAGAGTGACGATCACGACTGCTGATCATCTGTTTGTAAGAAGCGAATTATTAAAAATGCAGAACTAAAAGAATAAATCTTTTGTATTAAATTAACAACTTAACTGATCATTGTCTAATAATGTTAATTATTACTTCATATAGATTCACTACCTAATATAAAAATAATAACATATGATTACACCAAATTACACCTGTTAAAGAACAAAACTGGAAATCTGTAAAGAGCTTTGTCGATACATAAATGACCACCAAGACATTTAATAATGACTTCATTAATTGTACAATCTAAAACAATATAATTAATTAATATCGCCACAAAAAACTAGAACCATGGATTACCAATGATATTGTCAAAGCAATGAAACACAGAGATAAACGTTTTAAAAATTATTAAATCTCCCAATGCTCAAATGGAAAATTATTACAATAACTACCGTAGCTACTAAAATAAAATTAATTGCACAGGGTATCCCATTTCCGCACTTTTACGGAGTATCTTCCTTATTTTTAAAGGTTGCGGTTTTCACGACATGTGCTACTTTTTTGTGAAATTAAAGATGGCGGGAGCAGAATTTTCATAGCCCTTCTGTTTGTTGGCATACAGAGCATTTTTTAAAATGTTGCATTTTCAGGCACCCCGCGTATCCCAGCTATCTGATAAGTTATAAAAAAAGCGAAAACTGTTCCTTATATGACTTTTTCCGTAGAATTTAGTGCAGCTTTAAGAATAAGTATATACAAACAATTGGTAAGTAATGACAAATGTGTTATTACATCCACTTTCTTTAAAATTGTACTCGATATACTTATTTACAGGTAGCACTGAGGATGACTAGTTAGTCGAAAGCGCTCTGCAATGTTAAATGATTTAGATATTCCACTTTCTTGTTTCATTATTTTCGCACGTCTACACAGCTCTTTAAGTTTTTGATTATTCTTTAGTATTTTGCAATAAATCACTGGATAAATCACAAAGAAAAAACATAGTAATTCATTGGGCATTTTTCGCTTTAAACTTTAAATATATAATGCCATTTTGCACATTAAACAAAAGCGCATGAATACAAATATTTGTAAAAATATAAAATGTAATTATAACGGACAATCCTCTACAGATTTCTCTTAGTTATTGATGTCGTGGAGTAGCCTTGACGACAGTTTTCGCATGGAGCACAGGGTAACTGGGAAAAAGCAACATAGCTGCTGGCAATATCAATATGTATGTTTGGGTTTCTTAGTTCTCAAATATATGGATCACTTGACACAGGCGCCGACTTTTAAGAACTGCTCTGGGTGTTTTGCACGGGTACACAAATTTATTTTTTAAGAGCAGAGAAGACAAACACGATTGACCAAATATAAAAATTCAATTTTATTACCAAAGAGTCAAATTTTTGACACAAAAAGAAAAATGCTGAGCATTTATGTGTTCTTTATGCTGTCAAATTAAACCGGTAAACATCACATTATTATAGTAAGCGACATGGCACTTCAGACAAAAATTAAATATAGCGTTCGTTTTTGAAAGCTGAGCTTTCGTTAATAATAATGTGATGTGTGAAAACAATGTAGTCAGTTATTCAGTTAATAAAAAGATGAAATTTTTGAAAGAGAAAACAACCCAAGTAGCAAGAATACGTTGAATTAACGTTTAACAAACGTCAGCGTAAACACCTAATTATCGTGAGATAGACAGTGATATTTCAGTCAAGTCAGTCAAGTCAAATGTCAGTGTTGAATTGGCGTCAAAATAACATCTGGAAACATCAAAAAACTTTTGGGCAACTTTAAAACGACGATGATTTAAAGTGAATTTGAAACTGGCCGTATCGAATATACTTTACGTGAGTCAAATACTTCCACGGTGCATGGGATAAATATCAATGTTTCTGGCTCTGTTGCCTCACTAACGATAGGCCATGAAGCACCTCGCAGTACAATTTTGTTAATCAATAAATCAAATAATAGTTAAGATGGGTTCATGTATCATGACATTTTCTTTATCCTTTTATTTTTCTATAACAGTAATAAGAACAAGTCTAGTTTTATTTTAGTGCCTAACTTTAACCAATAAAGTTCATTTATTTTTATCTTTCTCTACTAAACATTATAACTAAGATGCAGCATTCACAATTTAACCCGACTTTTTTTTATTCGAACCTACTTAAATTTTAGATTAATTTATTTGCTAGCGTTGGTTCCTGCAGGGTAGCTACAGTAAAGTAAATAAAAGTGAGCTATTAGGGAAAACAAATATTGCTAAACATTGCGGAAAAAGATAAAGTCATGTTACATAAACCCACCTTGTACATGATCCCAGCGTCAAATCGTCCAAAGGTTGTTTAAAGTCACTAGGCGATTTTTAAGACAATTTTCTCCGCGTGCGTATCTGCTATTTTGTGTGGACATTAATTTCTACAGTTTAAAGAAAGGTTATCCAAAATACATTTAATAGAGGCATTCCATAAAACTCATAGTCATAACACCACACAACTTAATTTTTCGAAGAACCCGGATGAATGATAAAGACTAGTCTTTCGAATCGCCTCGTGGAAGGCAGACCTCTGGGTTTTTAACATAAGTGGTTCCACGATTTAGCTGAGTTGTTTCGGGGAGAGGCGGGAGACTCGACCGCTCAGTGAGGAAACTAACGGCCCCGCTAGAAAGGGAGCAGATGCTGTGAACGTGTAAGGCCTAGTTGTTTCTGCATTCTATCCTGTTCGTCTGCCCAATTTTATATAGAATATTAGCGTAATGAACGCTATGTGGCGGAAGTAGGAGGGGTGCGGGGATAGCTTGAAATAAAAGGTCATCTCGTGATACCAGTAGTACTCTCAAGGGGCATCTAGTGGATGCCAAGGAGGTTCATTTTAGCCCCGGACGGAAAGCAATATGGCAAATGGACTGTATCCGCGCCAACAAACATGATAAAGTCGTGTGAAGTACGAGGTTCATGACATCCCCTACGAATCTAAAATAATAATCTATATTGTTATATTTGTGACACACTTTCTTAAACAATTCCGTTAATTGAAGTACATACGTCTATTATAATACGCATTAAACATGAGGGTTTTCTTTTCGCCTGTACTAAACCCTATTTGGTGTATATTTCTTGACCACCACGTGCGTGAGAATCCCTATAATAGTGCTCTGAACTTGAACAAAAAAAAAACTAAAACATTCAAATATAAGTTTACCTAAAGAACATTGATATTTTCGAATGTTTAAAAACAAACGCGCAAAGACACCATACATGTACATTAGACTCCAGTGAAGACGTTTAAAGAAAATGGATTTTGAGATGTTCCAAGTCAGCATGGCATCCGGAATTTAGCGGCCATCATTTCTATATTTTTTTTAGCAGTTAACTGGCATTTTCGAAACGTTCTCTGTAACTTATTCTGTACAAATTATTTTTTTAACGGAAATAATCTCACCAACAATTATCAACACCTAAAGATTAATTATTGCAAATGCGTAAAACGCCAATTTAAATACAACTTAACAAATAATTGGGCAAAGCCAACTCAATGATACAACCAACTCAATGGTACTAGGACATGATTAGCGAATTATGGGCCTGGGGCTTTATGTATTATAGTTAGGGGCGCTCTAACGTGAGAGGTTTTGCAGAAATACCTAATGACATAAGAAAGGTCCTCTGATTTGTACTCCGCTGATGGGGTCATAGGAATTTAAATATGTCGTCTTGTACCTCGCTGATAAGGTACTATTCCCTCTCTTACTCATACCTCGCCGGGCCCCGCAGCATGTGGGCCTTATGGCAACTCAACGTTATATCCCTGCAAAATCTCACACGTCCTCCGTCTACGAGAGGACCTGGAGCTATAGTTCCCATAGATCCACCCTTAATCCGGGACTGAATAATACAATAATTCTCTGCGCTAATCCTTGTGATGTCAACTATCGACACTTGGTTTATTTTATTACGTTTTTCAAAAAAAAACGTATAATAATAGAATGTTTTATATCTTTCAGTATCCCTATCAAAACTCTTATCTTGGTAAATGATAAATGATGAATGAAATGCTGATTCAAGCAGGATGACTACGTAGCACACATCGCCATAATTGGCGGTCGATTTAAATCTTACAAACTAATATAAGAACTTTGATACTGCACAATCCCTTCATAATATTCAAATGCCTTTTATTTCATACTGTAAATCTACTTACCTTGTATTAATTTGCGGCCGGAAAATCGAACATTGCAGTATCTGATATGCATGGGCGGAGTTATGACTAAAGCCCGACCCTAATATGAAAAAACAAATATATATTTTATTCGTTTTTGAGTGTATGTATCAAGTTTGAATATTCTTGGGGGGTTAATTAGGTATTTGGGGGGCTTAGTTCCCCCAAGCCTCCCCTAACTTTGTCCACGCCGCGGCCGTTTCCATAATGTGAAATTACAGTATCTGATACCGTAATGTGTTGCCTAGTAACGGTATCATGTTATTGTCATTAAGAAGCAATTATTTGTCAGGTTTGACTTTGATATTTTCTCACTTATAAATAAGGATTAAAAATAAAATATTTGGTTTTATTTGTTTGACAGTGACAAGCAAATGGAAATCATATTAATGCGATTGTAAGATTTTTAAGTAATACTTCTTAAATTTTAATAAATATGACATTTTATTGATTAAAAGAAAAGATTATAAAGACAGTATGAAATAAAATATTATACGATACACGTCCTTTAGGTGTTATTACAAATTACAGGTACAGTTAAATACTCCTAGTCCCTAATGGTTTAATTTAAAGGTGTATAGAAATATTCACACAATATTGCAGCATTTGTAAACTAGGTAGTGATACACCCTGTATAATTTTTTTTGTTAAGAATGATTACATTGTTTTAATTTATACTTAAAAAAATCTTTGGCAATTAAAATATAGTAATTTTCACTTAATTCAGACAATCACAGAATTATTAATATTTATTATACTGTAAACCGTGATTGACGCTGTATATTTTGTATAGTTTTTCCTACATACGATTTTCATTATTTATAAAATTAATTTAATGATTTAAATGCAATAATTTTAAGTAATGACACATGACACCCTGCATGTAGAACACAAACGGTGCGTTTGACAATGGTATGCCAGTACTAATTTTTGATCAAAATGTTATGAACTTTAATACCAAAAAATCAGCCAATTACATGCAGATGTCGTTTCTAGAAGAATCGTGCGGGAGCTTTAGAATAACTTATGCTGAGGTACCTGCACGATGTTGAGGGAATAGTATCTAATTTTAGAAGTTTAAAATAATGGGAAAATAAATCCCTTAAAGAAATATTTTTATTTAGATTAGTTAGTTAAAACACAAATTTCACAAAGTATCCTATGAATTGCTCTGGGTGCTTCAACGTAACATTGCCATTGTTATGCTTGGTATTAAAAAATTGGTAAAAATTCATAGTTTTTTGAGAATAAGTCATAATTATAGCATTTGCCAACATAAAAAGAAAACTCCAAAATTATTTTTAGGAAAGGGCCCTAATTAGTATAAAATGTATATGGTAAACACAAACATCTAAGCCAAAATTTAAAAATAATAAAATCCTATACCGAAAAGAAGGTTTTTAAAAATCGGATTAAAATTAACAAAGCTACAAGAAATTAAATTTTCGTAAAAAAAAAACTTTGAGGTTTATTTCTGTTTAAGACGATATCGGAGAATCTCTAAAACCCGTCGATTTGTCATCGTCTTATTTAACGACGAAGAAACCAATATCCTGAGTAAAGGATTTTGGTTTTTGATGAAGATTATCGAAAAGTAAGTATTTTTTCTGATTTTATTTATATAACAGTTTATCTTTTTGTTCGTGAAGAAACTGTAGGCTTTCAAATTTTCTGTTATAAAATCTAAATACATTTTATTTGAACTCTTTTTCAAAAAACACAACGGTTTTTTTTACTAAATGGCGACGCGTTCTTTAAAGTCAAAAACCGTATTTTGTATTTGTCTGAACATCCTGCTCATTTGTTAGCCTAATGAGTTTTCTGTTGTTAACCCACATCAACATGTCACACTGTAGGTATTATGTGATTTATGTACAGCAGCAGGATAGAGAAGTTAAGTTCACTCATATATGCTCTTAATGCAAAATTCGTATATAAACTGTATGAAGCTAATTCTGTTGATATAGAAAATGTGTAATTAATAATAACTTATTTTCAGTTTCTAAAAATAAATATTAATAAACAAGAATATCCATTCACTTTTCTATGATAATTGGTTCTAATATATGCCCTCCTAACCTTAAATTCTCACGTAAAAAAAGTCAATAACAATTGAAAGAAGATTTACTGTTTCCAGCGATAATATTTTAGCACCATATTAAGAAATTAACTGTTTAAAATATTGTGTAACCTTAATTGAAGACCAACCTTAGTCATGTTTCTTAGAGTGAATGTAAAACTTACTTATTTCCCTAATTGTGCAACGAATATTATATAAAATAATTTTGGCCTATCTGCAAACCCATTTCAATGGTTTTTTATTCTTATAACGTAAAATATAAAAAAATGAGAAAACAAGAGTAACAACACTTTCAATTTTTAGCCTATCCACCGTTCGACTGATGTTGATGTACATTTGTAAAAAAATTATAAATCCATCCCTTATAAATGCAAAGTGTCCATTCCTGTCTATACTTAATGAGCATAATATAAAACTGAATACGACTACTACTACTTAAACGTTTAGAGGAGAAGAATATCGGAAATTAAATCTGGTTTTCAAAAAAATAAGTTATTACGACATGCAAACATCGCTCTATAAAACAATTCTATAACTTTACATAGTTTGTAGTTAGTAAATAATACCTCATAAATGCACAATTAAGTATTTTTAATAAACATTTTTGTATTGAGATTAGTGATTTGAAATAATTCTCATACTCCTCAAGGCAGAATACCAAGTTATTGTGGTTTGCAATAAAGCATAATAGATGAATTTTCTGCTAACAGTATTTGTTAACTGAATTTATTAAACTCGAATAAAACTAAATACATTTAGTTTTATTCGATTTTAAAGATATGGAGATACCAAATGTGGCGTGACAAATTTTAGATTTATATGGTATGTTCTATACCTAACTTGAATTACTTTCAAGTTGTTTGAAAATTGCCAATTAAAAGGTCATAAAAACTTTTATTTATACGTCTACGTCTATATATAAAATAGTGGGATTGGGACGTTCTTCGATGAAATCATTTAAATCCGATCTTTTAGGTTTTTTTATTCTCGTTTAGGGGAAACATAATTCTAATTCTAGTACCGGCGATGCATAAGATGAAGCCAACAGTATCACATTTTATAACTATTACAAATTTTTAAATTATAAATAACTGCTACCGTATTCTTTTATTAACGAAATGTATTATTTATTTTTTAAATGATCGGTGTTATTCACGATGTTTAAAATCGTGGTATTATATATAATGTATTATTAATGTAATATCACTTCATTCTAAACAACTATCTTATTTATATGTATCTGCATTGTTAAACACTAGGGTACTTAAGTACTTAGTTTTAATTCAAGCCTCATAATTTTTATTGTTCTTGTTTTAACTTTTCCATATATAAAAAAAAATCCAAAAAAATACATTGCTTTCGTTGGTTTAGAGCCCGCAAAGCAATAATTTTATTTTTCTGTAACTTTTAATAAAACATTTTCATATAATTTGCATTATTTCTTTCGGACACCTTACAACATTTAAAACCTGATTGGATACCTGCCTGTAATCTAGTTTTATTGTTGTTTGATGTAAGATAATTACAATTCTACTACCGTGCATGCCATGTTGCAAACAGTACAACATTTATTGATGAGTATTACAGAATTTAAAATTCTCAGGCAATTTTATTATAAATAGGTAATGCTATATTTTATTTGTGTACGGGAATTTATGTGCCTTTGGACGATTTTCACATCATTACCTAATCTTTTCAGAGTAACTCGATATATTTCAACTAGATGGTGCAATTTTTTCAACCGTTTTAAACCTTTTTGTAATAAGAAATAAAATTGTGTATTATCCACTCATTAACAGATTCTTAGCCTGCACTTTCTAGATTTAAATGTAGGACGAGGACAAAAAAGCTATAGAGCTAAAAATGCACCGTGGGTTTAAGATTAATGTACTCGTAATGTAATGGAAATTCGTAATGTTTAATTTTAAAATAACAATAAATTGACATGCTTTATCCGAAATCGCGGCATCTGCACCACTCAATATAAAAACAAATATGTGTTATATTAATGTATATATTGAAAGAGAACCAAAGAAAGCGTTTGTTCTAATAATAAGAAAAAATAAGGTCCGTTTTTAAGTTTAAAGATATTATTAAAATTAAAACTCAATTTATTTGGGTAAGTTGGTTTATGTACATTTTCAAAATAATTAAACTTTAGAATAAAAACAATTACATATTTCCGCTGAACCCTTCAGTTCGTTGCTTATATTGGGCGGTTTATTGTTGTTTGTTCGATATCTCCAATTTTCTTCTATGGTAAATGTTTCCTTTAATTGATATTGTGCAAATTCCTGTATAAGGATTTTTTTGGACTTAAATAAAACGTAAAACGCAGGTAAGAAATATACTTTTTTTTATCAAATAGACATTCCAGTCCAACGGTACTAAAACACGATCGTGTTCACACAAACTTTCCTCAAATACCTACGTCATTGAAATAAACTATTCAGTGCTTTTAATAAAATGTTCTTTAAACTTTGATGACATGGTAATTCAGAAAATATCACAAGTAATCAACTTTGGCTACTACATCTCAATTAGGAAAGGGGTCTTCCGTTGTCCCCTAAATTTGCAGTTGTTTAAATCTCTCCTTTTTCACTTTACAATTAATCATGTTATATGTCCTTTGGTACCAAACATGTTCTCCGGTTAATATCAATGTTATCGTATCTTTACCCTTGCATAATTTAGATATCTAGCTTTAAGCATTTAAGTAAATCAAGGACAAATTCGCGTAACGTTCTCCAGATAAAGCAGACCTTGCACAGAAGGCTGAAAATTCTGCGGTTACAGCAGCAGCAGTTCTTCTCATCATATTTTTAGGCAAATAGCTCTAGTTGAAAACGAAAGTTAATTCGATATAAAAAACTTCTTCACTTGTTTTATAATTTCAACATGCTTAAATGTACGGAAGTTTTCATATGCATTATGTTTGATAAACTAAATTCGTGATATTTATTGCTAGACTGCCACAGAAAATACTTATGGGTATACTAACAAATTTTCCACAAAAACCATATACTGAGCATATTATTGAATAAACGAGCCGATCTTTTGTATTATTTTCTTTTTCTAAATTTTGTTCGTTAAAACTGTATTATTTTTTTATGTTTGTTTATAACGAAAACTCGTCAACTTATATGCATTTCTTCTAGTTATTTTTCTATTGACAAAAGTGCGAACCTCAAGATTTTTTCATTTTTATGAATCATAAAAAATACATACCTTCCATTATATTTAATTATCTAAGGTGCGTTCGACTTTGTATACTAAAAACTTCAAAAGTAGGTTCAAACATAAATCAGTTATGCGACCCCTAAATTCCAGAAGGTCACTAAGAGCATGCATACAAATTAAAATTAAAGCGAAATGTTTTACCAAACGAAAGCTTTTTTTGTGTGAATTAGGATTTTCCTTTTTTTATAACTTCTGATCCGTTGATTGAAACAATACAGCCTGTTCTACATTTCAATGTCAATATTTGACTATGTATTTGAGTTTATAACATGTTTGAAAATCAATTTTTACACGCATGTGACATATGGCACTAGCTTAAAGCTCGTGCCACGAAACCGTGACATTCATGTGCAAATAGATATTTTTATTGCGAATTTTTGTGTGAAATATTTTTTTTATTTATTAAATATCTTAAGCGAGTAGGTACACTTAAAAATGTATATACTTAAAACACTAAGCCACATTTCTCAGCAAGCTTGTGAGAAAGTTGTACTGCACCGATTTACAAGAGTTTTTTTTTAAATGATCGTCTGGTTACCGGGACCTTTTAGCACTATTTTTTTGTATTTTGTTATTGCGTATTTTTTCTATAAAAGCAATATGTTTTTCTTATATAACATTTCTGGACGATGTGGTGAATACGCCCCATATTCTTATAATTCCACTGGAAACTCATCGCGACAACTAACGGAAAACGCAGATCAAGGTCTACCGGGCCAGTTAGTTTAGAATAAAATTATCACCCAGCCCTGGCGACGCTCACAATTTTTATAGTGAAATAAGCAACCACTCTAAATTTACTGTGGAAATTTTAAGAATTTTGTTAGGTTGTTAAATTGATTAATTTGTTAATTAGTTTACGATTAAAATTTTCAAAATCTCTGGGATACACCAAATTGTATCGCAGTATCGGATGGCTGGACAAGTTTAAAAAAAGTCACGAATTAATGGGAAGTGTTTTGTTGTGGAAATACGGACATTAATGACGACGATTGCGACACATGGACAAATGGTGTTTCGAATAATGGAGGAATGTGAACCCAAAGACCTCTTCAGTGCATTTGAAATGGTTTTGTTTTTTAAATGTTTGCCGAATAGAATTTTAAATCTATGGTATCGTTAAAGATTGGCTAAACATTTTAGATACACGGTGGTTTCCGATTAGACCCACTGACCAGCACATTTTCCTAGTAAATTATAAAATGTCAAAAATGTGCCCATGCATGGATAACGAGATGATAAAAAAATTAAAACATCACTATAGAAAAAGCAGCCTGCTCAAAATGGTGCAGGAATTAGAAGAAAGTCAGCACCTTCATTTCCACAAATGTTTATAGGAACTTTTAAAAGTTGACCATCACAACTGTTTCTTAAGACAAGGATTCTGTCACAATGAGAAAAATGGCTTGCCAATTGAACAAAAAAGATTCTCCCTGAATTGAGGATTCGTTTTTTGATATTACATCACCCCCCCTCCTTTATTTTTTTAACCAGTCAATGTAAAAAAAATTGGCAATCGGAAATTTGACACACTTTAATAGGGAACCAAATGCCATATATTTTTAGAAAAAAAAATGTCTATACAGGTGTGTAAACAAAATTTGCGCCAGTGATAACTTGAGAACGGTCAAACCAACCGATTATTTTCAAATTTCTACCAAAAATAGTTTAGTTCAGTGTCTCACGGCGATTAGATTTTAGGAGACGTGTTTGTTTCTTCTCAATTTTGAAAATTAATATTTAATAGTCATGTATTTGTATTAAATTTGAAGTTTCAGCCATGACTTCGGGCCTTTTTCAAAAATGGTTAGTTGGAAGTATAGGACATTACAAAACACTTATACATAAAAAGGTAAAAGATGTTTAACACGTTATATTATTATTTTAAAAGACGAATTTCCAGCCAAAAACGACGATGGTGGGTCGTTTACATTTGAATTTGAACATTCAAATATAAACCATCGTCGTTTTTGACTGGAAATTCGTTGTGTCTTTTAAGATTAATAATAGTTAAGACTGAAGACTGAATAGTCTCTATTCAGACGCGAGAAAGAAAGCTTCGAAAATACCAAATGTGATTTTGGCGAAACGTCAGCAAAGCTGTTCTTTTCAGAACGACAGTAGTGAACGGATGTACACCCGGAATGAAAACACACATATATATATATATATATATATATATATATATATATATATATATATATATATATATATATACCTGCGACTTCGTTCGCGTATAATATGAATATAATGATGAAAGAGATGTAAAGTGGTACTTAAATCGCCTTATTTGAGTACCTCTTTATAAACCACTTTTGTTGTTGCATTATCTGGCTGTAAAATAGCCAAGCCAGTGGCGGTTCGCTTCACTTACATTTTCCAATCAATTTACTTAAAAATAAAAATATTTTTAAAATATTAAGCATTTTATAATCTACATTTCTATTATAAAAATGTAGTATGTTTTATATAAATTCACATTATTTACTTAATTATACCATTATTTTATATCAAAACTAGTGCGTTATATACTCAAAAAACAATAATGACTTAAACACGTTGCGCGCTGAACATCTTTTCATAAGAGCGACTCGTTGAGGAATCGGCAGTTAACAAATTCCTCTTCAGACTCCCCCCGCACGCCGGCGTTCACGCTTAGATTTGTTTACGACAGTTGTTATGGCAACGCAATGGTGAATATATGTAAGCCAAATAGAGATGGGAGCGGCATAAAACTGCTGCTGCACGCTGCAGGCGCTTGATCGCTTGTTATAAAATTAATGTAAATTAGTGCGTTCGGATCATCGTACGCGGAAGCAGTTTTGCATCGTGTCGTGTATCGTAGTATATAATTGTTTTCCAAGAACAAAAAGGTAAAAATAGTCATTTTGGGCGTGGCACCCCGAAAATTTTTCGCCTGTGACCCTATTTTTCTCTACGAGGCTAAGCACCAAGCTACGCTGCGCTTCACCCGTTCTTAAATCCACGAGCCGCCACTGAGCCTACTACTACTACTAACTACGCGAACTCACTCTAGAGCATGCGACATAGAGTGGACCATGAGAAAAACAATCGTGGTGCAAGTCTACTCCAGCTCTATTTAAGGATTGCCTTTGAGCTTTGTTAATTGTCATGGCGAAACAAAGCTGTACACGTTTAAACTGAAAATGATAGTCTGACGGAATTAAAGGGATACGTGATATATTCAGCCATGAGACAGTAGTGAGAATGAATCGATCAGTTTTTGAAAACTCTGTTTGGTGTAGTGGGTAACGCACTTGATTTTACTTGAATTTGGACTTCCAAACATACCGTGCTCGATCCACAGAAAAGCCTTTACTTTTTTTATAATTTTTTATGTTTTAATTTTGGTTGGTTTGGTTGGTTTGATTAGAAACCGTTTTCTAAATAAAATTATCGTAATATTTAAGGGGTAACTTTACACGTTTGCAAACTGAGTTTCGAAGAATCTCTTCTTATTGAACCTCTGCACTCTAAAATCAAGCTGTTTGCACAAGCTCAGCTTTCTACGGCAATGACCCGATTTTTTCAAAAACCCTGTGTGAATTACATTACATAACTACGGTTGCGTTTTCTTTATCTGCTGGAAGGGTTGTGATGTCTTTATTCTTTCGAAGCTTTGTTAGGGCCCTCTGTTCAGTGGCATTTAGATTCTGTTCCGGTATTTTGCTTGATCTTAAGATTCTTGCCAATTTTTGTTGCATCTCCTCTGCTTTCGTTTCTTCAGAGGAGTCAAGAACAGCTTCCATTCCAGCTATTATATCTTCTTTAAGAATTTCCTTAGGAGATATTCCAAAATTAAAACCCTTACTTAGTACGGATTTTCCACTTTCTGAGAGGTTGAAGCACGATATATTGTGCACTACTTTACCGACGTCTACTGATGAGACTTGTGCCTGACTCGAGTTTTTTAGGAGATTTTCATTCTTTTTTGAAAGTTAATCAGTCTTAAAACTGGAAATGTTATACTACTACATAAAGAAAACTACCAAAATAGCACAGAAAATTATCATGAAATTTCGATCAGTGTATTTACTAAAATCTTAGAGAAATTAATATAAGAAAATGTTCTTAATTTATTAAAAAATATAATATTTTAAATACCTGTTATTGGGCTTTTTACCGAATAAGTCAATTGAAACAATTTTTTGAACTATGCTTATTCTATTCTAGAGCATGCAAAATATGTTGTACCCTTTTGACCTTTCTATAGCCTTTGATGCATTTCATTAACCACTAGATTGAGAGAATGGCTACTGCACGGAACGTAGAATGTTCGCCAATTTAATTTTTTAAATCTAGATTGATACAGGAGGTCTATTATTTTGTTTTGGTTTCCCGAGGTAGTGAGCTTTAGTCTTCTCTTTTTTGAGTACTCTACGCACATGTTCTTCCATTACTGGATCCCTGCTCAACTATTTTTAAAAACTTGCCGTTGTTATACTGAAACAACTTATCGTTTGTACCTTGAAAAGCAATACAACTTTCACACACATTTTAATGATTGCACTACAGTTCTTAAAAGCACCTGTTACCAATCATTTATTTCAGCACTAATATTTTTTCTGATCAGCCGCATCTATAGTTTTACAACACTTTTGTCTTTGACTTAGTTCTAAACTAAGGTGGTATTAAGGTGCTTCCAACTTTTAAAACTACCTTTTGAAAGAGAACTGATAACACAGCCGAAAATTTTGCAGCAAAAGCTGTATACATTGTTTTTTGAAATCGAGAATATTAGCCATTCTCCAAAAATTTACTCTACATTGCTTAATATTCTTCTATAGTCATTTGCGCTAAATTTTCGGCAAGTGTCATCCGAAGGAAATTTATAATTGGACAATGGTTTAGTTGGGCCTTGCGTTATCAAAAGAATCTTTTCTGCATCTTCTGAAATTGTTGGCCACAGTACGGGATTTGTGTTTAAAGTTTGTAGAGTGCCTCCAATTTCAATTTCACCAGTTTATTTCTTCAATTTAGAAGTATATATCAAGTCATATACAATAATTGTAGAAAAAGGTAGAAGATCAAAAAATGTTAAAAAGAAAACTTGAAAACATAGATATACTTACAAACTAGATAATACAAAATATGAAATTTACGTAAATTCCTGCACATCGTAAAAACATTTTTTAACACCACAATTTTTAAGCGTTTTTTAAAAAGAATTATGTTGGCAGCATCTCTAATTTATTTTTTCAGTTTAATAAATAGTGTACATCAGGTAAAGTAAATATATTTTTGATATATCGTGGATCGGTGATTTTCAGGTAACAGAAGCACCTTCAATCTCGTGTCGTAATATGAGATGATTTTACTTCTTGAAACAAATAACTTGTTACGGTATACAAAATGCCATACTTCATACGTATAAATGCCAGTAATAGTCAAATCCTTTAAATTTTTAAAAACATCGCGACATGATTCGCGGAACATTGGCAAGAAATCAGACGAAATTCATTCATAATCGTTTTAATATGAGAACTCATAGCCCAATTTTATATATCATACCTAATTCGAGAGTGTATATTAGCATAATAAAGAGTTAGAAGCACATACTTGTTGCACTGATAAAATTTAGTGCATATCAGCCACTGCGCAGTTTAAAGGAAAGTTCGTCAACATGAAACCTCCATTTTAAATGTTCACTTTCATTCAAATGATACACAACAATATAGTTTTCTCTGCAAAAATCACTGGATTTTCCGAATTCTCGAATACTTTAAAGTCTACCATATTGCAGCGGCGGCTCGCCAAGGGATAAAAATATTTTTAAAATATTAAGCATTTTATAATCTACATTTTTATTATGAAAATGTAGTATGTTTTATATAAATTCACATTATTTACTTAATTATACCATTATTTTCTATCAAAACTAGTGCGTTATATACTCAAAAAATAATAATGACTTAAAAACGTAGCGCGCTGAACACCTTTTCATAAGACCGACCAGTTAGGACCCCGCACCCCGGCTTTCACGTTTAGATTTGTTTACGGCAGTTGCTATGGCAGCGCAATGGTGAATATCCTTAGGCCAAATAGAGATGGGTGCGGCATAAAACTGCTGCTGCAGGTTGCAGGCGCTCGTTTGCTTGTTATAGAATTAATGTAAATTAGTGCGTTCGGATCATCGGAGGCGAAAGCAATTTTGCATCGATCGAATCGAAATTAGCTTTAAAATACCTATTTTTAAGTTTTTAAGAACAAAAAAATATATTTAAAATGTATTAAAATAAAATTTATAAATTCATATTATTTCCCCTAAGTATTAAAATCACTACAAAGTTGAAAAAATAGTCATTTTGGGCGTGGCACCCCGAATAATTTTCGCCTGTGGCCCTGTGCACCTAGCTACGCTGCGCTTCACCCGTTGTTAAATCCAAGAGCCGCCACTGCCATATTGTTGTAGATCTCATCTGACTATAATATTATTTTTTATAAACATTCTCAGCTTGTGTTTTTATAGTGAAAGAAAATTATCATCAACAATTAAAACATTGGTGTCATCTGCATATGCAACCACAGAAATGTTTCCGATATTTTAGTTACGTAGCAGGTCATTAGCAATCAAAAAAAGTACGGTCTCCAATATGGAATACTGAGGAATTTCAGATTTAACAATTTTTAGACCAATATGAGTTCCATTTACTCGCCCGGTCTGCTTTCTGTCAGACAAGTATGCTCTTAAAAGATCTAAACCCCTTATACCGTATCTAAATATCTAAATAGCGTTGAAAACAATAGCTTATGAACAACTACATCAAAAGCCCGCGAAAAGTCAATGAACCTACCTAATACCAAAGTCTCCTATCTAGGGACTTGACTATGGTACGCTGGAATTGGCACAGTGCTATCCCTGTGCTTTTATTCAAAGTAAAACCATGCTTGTTACATACGTACGATGCCAATAAATTATGAAAAATGAAACCAGCTGATCCTTAATTACAAATTCGAAAATTTTGGATATGCTAGATAATCGACTTATGCCACGATAATTCTCAACATTATTATGGTCCCCCTTTTTAATATAAAGGCAGAACAGAGGCTAGCTTTAAACTATCAGGAAAAATATTCTTATCAATGGATAAATTGATTAAATGCGCTAATATATCGGCCAAATAAAATTTACAGTTTTTTAAAATATTAAAATAAGTGTCGAAGCCGCAGGTATTCGAATTCTTAAGCCTATTAATGATAGCTATAATATAATTGCCACAAATAGTTTTATTCAGAAAGTTTTGCGAAACAGGTATATTTTCATCAAGAAATTTAAAATCTACAGGACCATCGTCCTCAAGTAAAGCGGATTGTGTATTGTTTCCTTTAGAGTGATCTTAATATTATTCTTTTTATCTGTATGTTGAATACTTTTTATGCATTGCCACATTGCTTTTATTTTTCCCTATAAATAACATTTATTTGTTTACTAAGATTGATATATGTTCTATCAAAGCTAGATAAATCAGTGAACAAAATCACTTTCTCTTTAAGCTTATTTGGATTAAGTTGAATTTTTTTAAAGGTGCTATTGCTACGATATTTTTTTAGGGAAAAGACAAATTAAAGTAATAAAACAGAATTTCGGTCGGTATTGTCGGTTGCCGAAAGTGCGAGGTTGGTGCTTTCAACTGGTGGCGAAGTGGTGCCAATTTTCGTTGGTTTAGGAATATTGTCCATTTGTAGATCATTGTCAATCTCTGACGATTCTGTATTCTGTATGGCGGAGTCGTCGTTTGCTTTTTGGTACTAGCCGTAGCAGACGTACTCTGTAAATATTTAAGAACCACTTTTTGCCTTTAGGCCTCCTTTTCCTGTCTTCGCCTTTTGTACTTGTAAACAGACAGTTTTCTTTATCCGCCAGCGTCAGACATTCTGAACAGAGAGATATCTCAGATTTAAAAATGTAAAATAATAGTTATTTATGTAAAATTTGTGTAAAGAACGGTTTTCTGATGTGAGTTCGGGAGTTTCGTGCTAAGTGAAACGATGTACGAAAAGATCAGAACGAATGTCGGAAACTGATTTTTATTCACAAGTTGCATACAATTTTTTTCTACGACCGCAATTTAATTTAAAGAAAAACATACTGGCTTTTCTTTTTAATCTTATATCAGAACATAAGCAGAAAATCTAATTTATTCTGTTTATTATAAACTTAAGACATAAATATAATTACTCTCACAGAAATGGCAAAAGATTAAAAGCGCGAATTCGCTAATTAGGACTTTTTAGTTGTTTCATTCCGTCGATACGTAAAAAATTCATTAAGCCATCGCGACGCCGGCGGTATCGAAACCATAAGTTGAAAAATGCTGTGGGCAGACTGTGTACAGGGTGTCCAATTTATACTTCTGTGGGGTAACTTCGTTAATAATGAAGATAGAGGAATACGGTTTGCGCAATATTGTGCTACTTTTTCGTGAAATGAAAGATTATACAAAATTTTGCAGTTCTCTTCGTTTTTTATATACAGGGGATTTTGTAAAAATAGCTCAAATCTATTTTCTCACATAACTCAAAAATGTGCAATTTCATAGGTATAATACAATAATTTGTCGGTTTTTCTTCGCTACACGATGACAAACTTAGATTATGGATACGAAGTTTCGTCTCCGGAGCACCATCATTAACTTCATTTTATAAATACCTGGATTTATTTAATTTTATATATATTATCATATATAATCATATATCACACTCAAAAAATGCATAACAAAGAAAATTTCCATATGGAGCAATTTGTTAGAGAGAGATGGGTATATGTATCTCTTTGAATATGTGTGTAAAAAAACAACAAGTGTAATACACCGTTGTATTTGGGAGGACATAAGCTTCAAAAAAGTGAAATAAGAAAACAGTTCCGTATTTAATAAATGAAGTTGATAGTAGTGCCCCGAAGATGAAACGTCTGAATTCGTTATCGTGTTGCGAACAAAAAACTGACAACTTTTTGTATAGAATTTTTTTTTATAAAATATTACCTTTTTGAGTAATGTGGGAAAATAGATTTCGGCTATTTTTATAAAATCCCGTGTATATCAAAACTTAAGAGAACTGAATTTTGTTAGTGTTATCTTTCGTTTCATAAAAAGTAGTATAGTATTGCGAACACTACATTCCTCTATCTTTATTATTACCAGAGTTAGGTACTCAGCAAAAGTATTGAAAATTGGACACCCTGTACAATGTGTAAAGTGTCACTTTCTGAAGCTATTATAGAAAAAAATATTAATAGTAAAATTAGGAACAAATATTTACCCTACCTAGAATATAAAAACATATTTGATTCGATAAGACAGAACGTAGACAAAATTAAAGAAATTCGTAATTTACAAAGACAATTAACTGTAAGAAAGAAGACATAAAGCTATACATTCTTCGTTCATAAAATATGCTGAATTAAGTAATTAATTTTAAATTTATATTATTAAAAAATGTATCTACCAAACTAAAGAGCTTAATATATTTATAGACGTACTTACCTTTAAAAATCACAGTTAACTGTAAAAATTCCCCAAACATTTTTATACAAAGAGCTAGCCAACGTATTAGTAAGAATAATGCTAGCGCCTAACAAAGTCGCTATTTCATAATTAAAGATAACATGCAAGTCAATGCATACGTTCATGCACCCGCGTACCGTTCTGTTCTGTACGGTGTGCGTATATATCTATAAACATATTATGTACCTAACCTTTTCTTATTTAATTAAACTTGCCACTCTTTTATAGTTATTTTTTTTTTGACTTACGAGCTACAAATATTTTTTAGCTTTTAGGCATAGTAGTAAATACAACACGTAAATTGAATAGAAGTTGCGATAAAAAAAATGACAAGTATAAATTTTGCTTAATTAGGTATTTAACTTATCAACATTCTGGCACTGGCAATGTCCGGATCGTCCTCCTCTAGGTCGGATGCTGAGGTGAGATTTCATATCCCAGGTGACTTGTGTAATGGGAATATGTTGTTGGCAAGCTAGCCCGTGAATATGAAACTTTACTATAGCCATAAAATAGTATACAATATTTTAGGTGTTAATCATATGGTCTATGTCTTTAATGATGGTTGTATTAACAAACCTGTAGCTAACGTGATGGATCCACCTAACAGTATAGGTTTTGTTAATAAAAAAAACACTACATTTTCAAAATTCTGTATTCGTCGTCGGTTTTTAATTTCGGTGGTTAAATCTAGGAGATGGTTTCAGATAAAATTTTGAAATTTGGTACATTTTTAGAGCACACATAGGGTTCTCGAACGGTCCCAAACGGATCTTTGAATCATTTTTAGTTTTCTAGCTAGTAACGAAAAACCAATTTTTTTAGAGTGTCATATGATACACGTTAACTGTCGAAAACATTGAATTGAATTGAATTAAGTCTTTTTTTGCTGTCGACTAAAAATTAGTTTGATGGAAATTATCATAAGACAAAATTAATGAGAAAGCAGGAAGATATAAAACTGTGTTTCAAGTTAGGAGTCAAATGTTTCATAAAAAAAACTACTTTCGTGTAAAGAATTATTTTTTTTCTTCAATCGGTCATTTGGCAATTTCAAATTTTATTACAATTTAGCCTTACCTCTTGCAGTTTTGGGGTATTTTTTTCTAAAACTATATTTATGCCTCGAGGACCTGCCAAAAAGCCAACTCTATTTGACAAAAACTAAAAAAGTTACAATATTTTTAATATTTCATGTGATATTATTACTTTAAACGTGAACTATTCAGATTTTTAACAAAAATAAAAGAGATTTAGAAACCTCGATCTATTTTCTACAACTTTGCGACTTACCAATTCATTCCAAAATGTGCCGGTATACCAGAAAATTCAACTGTTAACCTAAAATGCACAATTTTAATTTTTTAAGAGATTTTTGACACATAAATAGGGTATGCCTTGAAAGACCTGTAGTTGACTTTACTGTCACATTATTATATTTTGACAACACATGTGTTCAAAAATTAGTAAATATTTCCTCAATCGGCTAGAGGGGCGTTAAAAATATATATTGACCTTAAAGTAGAATGAAATTCTCACATCCGGCAAAAATTGTATGCCATTCCAACAATGTTAGATACTAAATTATGTTTACCAACAGAACGTAGTTAGAATAGAAATAATAAAAACAAGTAAAGCTAGATTTATATAGTTGATGCTACTGTTATGTTTGTAGATCACAATGAAAATATTCCCTACAATTAGATATTAAATAAGATATATATATATATATATATATATATATATATATATATATATATATATAGACTTCACGCCCCTATTGTGCAGTGTAGAAACAATAATCGCTAGATACTACGTAGTACGCAAAATCCTAAATAGGTACTTTTAAAATGCCTTTTAAATATTGGACTAAAATATAGCTTTGACATTTAAAAATTAGACTAAAACCATTTGAACAGTCCTTAGATTGTATACAATTTTTTTAAATCACTAAATCTAATAACGAAATCTCA
This sequence comes from Kuschelorhynchus macadamiae, assembly GCA_030620095.1. NCBI lineage: Eukaryota > Metazoa > Arthropoda > Insecta > Coleoptera > Curculionidae > Kuschelorhynchus > Kuschelorhynchus macadamiae. The sequence continues at coordinate 443,802 of JAUTXW010003787.1, forward strand.
AATCGATATGCAAAAAATATATAATACAATTTTTGTGTTATAATATTTTTTTCAAATATTAATAGTTTTTGAAATACAAAAATATTTCCACTTTTAAATAGCTGTTTTACCCCCTAGAATAACCCTGTGTAGTCGAAAAAAAAGTATCTACAAAATGTAAAACATATTTGGCGTTTTCCACCCCTTAAAAGAAAAACCTAACAGTTTATTTTTTGTTTTTAGGGAGCTGTTTCACCTTCTTAGAATGATCCTATATACAAAAAAAATTGCTTTTGTATGCAAAAAAAGAAAATAATTTTTTCCTATTTTACCATTTTTGAAGCTAAGCGTTATAGATATAAAAAAAATTTGAATATTTGGGAATTCTTTTATTTCCAAGGGTAACCCTGTATAGAGTACAAAATATTTAATGTAGAAAGAGATGAAATAAATTTGACACGAAATGTTTCACTGCTTTTTTTAACTATCCACTTTAACCCTTTGAAGCCGACATTACTTTTTTTCGTAGAAATTCAACTACTTCCTAACAAATTGTTATTAGACATTAAAAAAGATGTTAAATTGCAAAAATGTTTATTTATATATTTGTTTATAATAAAAAACATGTGGTTCCATAGGATTACCACTAGGCAGTGGCTGCAACGCCTCTCAAAAATCATTATTTTTGATGGGAGTTAAAAAAACAATTAGATTTTTCTGTCAAACAAAGTCCGACCTTGCAGCTGGAACAGTGCCATCTGGTGCGGTGCGGTTGTGCCCTAGTACTACAATGGGCACATCTAACTTTTGTTCCATGAAGAGGAAGATGTGCGCATTTGTCAAATTTTACTTCAGCTGGAACCGACGTTTTGTGTTTACTTGATCCGGAAGCTCCTAAATCCTTTCTGCCTCTCTTAGGTGTAGATGGATCAGCACCAATAAGTCCCGATGCAACAGTCAGTCTAAATTCTTTTAATATCATGCTTTTCGCAGACGCCCGGTCTCTGAATATTATAAAAGCGTTAACAATGCTCAAGTCCAAAAAATGCCAAAAAAGCCGATGCCACCATTTCTTGGACTTTCGATTTACTTTGTATAATGATAGGAACATATCGGATTGATCTACATAACCCATATGGGCATTATAATCTTTGACAAGTTTTAAACATGTGACATCTTGGAAAGAACCATCCTGCTTTTTTCTGGGAACCGTCTCAACGTCGCTTGGACCATGGAAATTGCTTGCAAACAAAACAGGCTTATTATGCATCCATTTCACGTAAAATATTCCTTCCTTGCTTACCTTCCACACGCTGTCACCTCTAGACATTTTCTTATCATTATTCGCAATTTCTTTTGGTTCATGTTTTCGTCTTTTCCTAATCGTTCCACATGCATATATATTTTCTTTCAATAGATCACGTAAAAGAGGGATTGTAGAAAAAAAGTTGTCAAAATATACCTTATGGTGCTTTCCTACGAGTGGACGAGTCAAGTCTTTTACAACTCTAGACCCTAAACTCTCTTCTATCTTATCCGACTTTCCGGTATATACTTGAAACTGTGAAACAAACCCTGACTGATACGCACGTATCCAGATTTTGTACCCTCTTTTCACTGATTTCAAAGGCATGTATTGCCGAAACCCTATTCGACCCTTGAATTTCACCATTGATTCGTCAATGCTCTGGTTTTCATTGGGTTTATAACTATTCAAAAACGTGTTGGAAAGAATATCAATCATTGGTCGTAGTTTATACAATTTGTCGAATCCTGCTTCGTCTTTCTTGGGTTGCCCCGAATTATCGTTCAAATGGATGTTGCTCAAAAGCCAGTCGAAACGATCCCGAGACATGCTCGAAGCAATATAGGGATCTCGCATCTGGATTGATGAGGACCAGTAATCCCTATAACTGGGTTTTTTTGTAAGTCCCATCATTAGATTGATGCCAAGAAAACATCGGATTTCGCCAGCATCCGCATATAAATCAATAAGTTCCGGGGTAAATAAGCATAGAAATACATCGGTAGGGGATTCGGTGTCTTCCGGAACATTGGGTCCGACATCTTGAGCAAATGCTTCAGGTTTATTTGCACAGCTTGCATCGTCTGTCCATTCGAATGGTTTTTCAATAAAATGTATTAGAGGTAATTCATCATCGCTATCCCATTCATTCAATATGCAACTACTTACAGGCATTGGTGGGACGACATCTTCCATAAATTCGTCAATATCGAGTTCTTCCTCAGATTGGGCTCCTGAACTAAAAGATCCTATATCTGAAGGTAGTTCGTCCAACAGTGCGAAGGCCTCGTCTGAAGTTAGTTTGCTTAGCTCCATGACACCTCCTGTAAAAATATTTTTTTTTATCATTCACTTGCCTGGTGGTGTCTTATTGGAATCACATTTCTTACTAACCTATAGCACAGTATCTGTGAACTTTCTATTATAACTGAATCAAATAGCATATATTCTCAATCCTAACAAATATATTTTTCAACAAACTTACCTCTAAATTACTCTCAAACACCTAGAAATACAATTCGTTTCCCGCTCGTTTTTGCACAACGCGTGACCTCGATTGCATCATAACTAAATCTCCCAAGAATGCGTCGCTAACGAATTCAAGATTAAAATGTGTTAGGGGGCGTTTCTAATACGCGCCTAAAAATATGTGGTCCCGACCAGCACTTACTAGGCAAGTAGGAAAAATGTTTTGATTTGTGGTGCTTTCATGGGACCACTTGGCAACAAAGGGTTAAAATTAAAACTATTTTCGTTTTTTGGGGGCTGCTTCAAATCATATCTCTAGGGTAACTACTGTATAAAAGAAAAACATATTATGGACAAGAAAATAAAAGAAATAAAATGTGTTTCTACGTTTGTTAAAAATGATAAACCCCTTTGAAGTCTATTTCGTTTTCATTGTTCCCATTAAGCTACTCTGCTTAATGGGAACAATGTTTTATATGTACAAAATGATAAAATAAATTTTACGTGTTTCACTGTTTTTAGGCAAGTTTAATGTTTCTGGAACACATTTTTTTTTTAAATTACCAGGTAGACCTCTAGGACGACCCTTTATATATATCTGGTATAGTAATGTATGTATGTATGCTTCCACAATTTTTCCATGTCAAAACAATTACCTCAAGGACATCTGTTTTTAATTTGACTATTATCGGTTTGTGCGTTCTCAAAATATGAACTTTTTACGTTATTATACCCATTAAAAATATCGCGAGACTTTGACCCAGACTATTTTTTTGGGCAAATTGAAAACGAACTGGTTTGACTGTTGTCAAGTTATCGTTCGGACAAATTTTGTGTAGACACCCGTACAGGCATTATATATGTTTTTCATTTTCTAAGGCATAAAAAACTCAATTTATATGTTGTTAAAATTTACGAGATTACCAATCAAAAATCGTATCACCGTGTGTATAGAACTTAACGCGTACCAAACAGGCAAACAGCCTTTTATGTTTACTTGGCCTTGGCCAGCAGGTTAGGTTAGGTCTGTCACAGCGGCGCCGGCGGAGCGATTTACATCGGTAAAGATCAATCGAACAAAATTTCTACGGGGAATAGGGATCGAAGATGCTAAATAATTACTAAACTAATAGTTCATTTTAAGTTATTTGCTTTGGGCAGGGCCGCATTACCCATTAGGCCCGTGAGACCCGGGCGCATTTTCGTAACGAGCGTACGCTATCGCAAAACAAGTCGAGCCGAACTCCTCTTCATATCGAGCGTTTGATATCGCAAACTTCTTGCTATCCTGTACGCTTGATACAATTATTTAAAGGTATAATTGTAACAACGAAAGAAGGTAGGTACATCTTTGAAATCAGAAGGAAAAAAATGCCACGTTTAATCAAACATAGAGTGTTCCAATTATCAGTGTACACAAACAATTTGAAAACAAAAAAATAGAAAACTTTGCCGCAACGCATATTATATCGAGCGTCTAGGAATGCATGACAAATGCGATAAAGCACGCTCGATATAAAATCAATATTCGCATTATTTCGGGTAGTTTCGGTTATGCGATAGCGTACGCTCGTTACGAAAATGCGACCCGGGCCTAGGATCCGTCGAAAAGAGCGCCCGCCGCCGCCGCCGCCGCCTCGCTGCAGCAAAAATCGTTTATATAATTTTCCTTGTTTCATTTTGTCAGTAAGTAGGTAATTTTTATTTATTATTATGTTGAAGGAGGGGATAAGTTTCTGCTATATGGAAGAGAGGATTTTTTTGGTCGGTACTTTTTCCCACGAGCTTGGGGTCCGTAAATACATTTGGGTGAAAATAATTAATCCGGCTCTGGCTGCAATGCTTTAGGAGATAGGGCCAATACGGGCCCGTAATGCCAGTACTAGCTATGGGTGCTAATTGTTTGTGTTCTGTGTTAGGTGCTAGACTAAAACAGGCGTATAACTGCAATGATACTGATTTTATATTTTGTTTTATGAGTCTTCAGCGTTGCAATTTTGATAAAATTAATTACAAGCACCAATCTGGAACAGCTTAAAGAAAAAAAGCTGCGGAAAACAAGCAAAATTGAAAAAGCATTTAAAAATAAACAATTTTTTTGAAGTTATAGACAAAAGTAACAGCAGTCAGGCCCGGTTATACGATTTGGCACCAGGGACTCACGTTGTCTTGTTACGCCACTGTATAGGTATAAAAAAATAGTATAAAAAATAAGAATATAATTACTACTAAGTCCTGCGTAAATCTAAAAAAGCGCTAATTATTCTGAACCTACTTTACCAGCCGTTACTAAACATACTGGAAGTAAACATTGCTTACTATTAACTAAAAGGGAGAAATCCTTTAATGATTAAAACATAAATGTTTTAAATAAATGTCTACATCATCCATGGATTTATTATTTGGTATTATAACGACCTTAATTTCGTATATAAAATACTTTAATTGAGTAAGATTGGTGATATTTCTGTAATTGTCGGAATTTTTTAGAAACATCGCGTCCCTGTCAAACTGCTAATTATGACATGTCACTCAAAGCTACACAGCTGGCAGAGCCAGGCCAACTTGAAAAAGTGGTAAAATTAATAGCAATTGGAAAAATAATGCATTTTTACTCGAAACTAGTTTTTACCAAATTTTTCGTCTTCGGATAAAAAAAATATAAATCTACGTCTTGTAGCAAAAAAAATTGAATGTTTGATATATTTAATCGGTTTTATCCCAGGAGGTACCTAGAAATATATGAAAGGAAATATGACACTTTACTTCTAAATCGCTTGACCTGTATAAACCGGAGAGTAATTCTGGTGATGTGGTTTTTCAATCCCTCTGGGGTAGTTTGGGGTCCTATAAATAATTTCCGCCCCTCGTTACTTCCCAAAAAAAAAAATAGAGAAATGTATGAAAATTATAACAGCAAAAACATTTTTTTTATTAGTTTTTTTAAATGTCGACCGCTTTCTTGGCGTTTGACATACAGGCATCCTATATTGATTTTAAATCTCCTTTATATTCCCCATCGAACCGTTTTTTTTAACTTTACAAAGCAGTCAGTCAGTCAGGGTATCGACTGAGCAAACTGCTTTCAAAATTACCCCTTTTATTACTCCATTTTTATTTTTTTTAAGAGCCTCGATATTGCCTGTTAACGAATTTGTCTGAGATTTTTGGATGATAAATAAAAAAAACCCACATCGAAAAATTAACCATAGCTACCTGCATTTTCAAACATCTGGGTTTCGAAAAAATGCCCATGTCGGACGACACTATCGCTTATTATAGGTCCCTCTGAAATCGCGTTTCTACCAAAAGAAGCGCCCAATCGGATAAAAAATATAAAAGTTATGATTTTTTAAATATGGCCGAATCTTACCAATGTTATGTTTTTTATAAAAGAGCAAAGTAAATTCAGAAACTTGAATCTATTTTCTAGAACTTTCAAATTTACTTTATGCTTCTACAACGTACCTAAATACTATAAAATCTGAGTTAAACAAAGTATATATTCAAACACATTTTTCTTATAATTTGAAAAACTCCTGGGGACAACCAAGAGGGCATAACATCAAGTTAGCTTGATTTTTAATCAAATACGGCGTAATTATAGCAGCTGTCAAAACTAGAGTATATATTTAGGTAAATTTGATTTAATTTTTGGGCCTCAAAAAACAATTCTTTGTGTATTTCTGAAATAGGCAGATAGCAGATGGGGTGCAATACTTTCCCTAATTTTGTAAATTGACGCTGATGTTCTTAATGCTGAAAAAAAAATATGAAAATATATTGTCCCAAAACGCTTAGGAGATTGTAAGCCCTCAAAAGAATATTGAAGTTGTGATTAGGAAGAATACATATCTTGAAGGGCTCCGGAAGGAATTTGAAAATGAAAAGCTAAACTTAAAGAAGAAATATCCAAGCTAAATGTAAACCACAGTAATATGATGACAAAAATAAATTTCCTCTCTCGTAAAAATGAAACCCAACTGTCTCACATCGATAAATCAAATAAAGAGATTTCACTGTTGTAACGGAAATCTAATATACAAAGTAGTCAAACGAAAATGATGACTTTTTAGAAAGCAATACGAAGAATAACAATTTGAATAATGAAGTGATAATTCATTGTAAAAAAAATGGCAAACACAAAAAATAATTCCAGAATGAAATAAAAATATGCGATGCAAAACAAGAAGTTGAAGGAAGATATACAAGATATATGGTCGGCCCAAAAGAAAACTTGAAGAGAAAATAATAGAAATAGAATTAAGTAATAAAAAAGCTGTCAACAATAATTTTGATAGTAGACAAGGCAAAGTACCACTCTTAAAGACATGATATCTTATACACGCTCTTAGTCGTTTACTAAGGATGACTTTATTATTTTGTTTATCAGACGTACCTGTATGATGCTATTGTCATATATAAGTCACAAAACTCGGGAGCATTTGAAAGAGTCATCTGATAATCTGGTAATCTCATATAACGAGAAAATCGAAATCCTTCAATATATTTACTATAATCATTTGAAGACATCATCAAAGCATGTTCAGACATTTATGAATGTGCAATGTGTTTTCACTGAGCTTCATGTATTGGATCAGCCACTTGAAACTGTACAAAGACAAACACCTACTTGGAGTATAACAACTTTAACAACTAGCACTCCTTAAAAGCCAACAAAAATTAGCCAAGATCAAAAATCTGAATCTGAGAATTATCCGGATCCTAAGCAAATAAGTAATAACAGACCTCTGGTTGAGGATAATCGATTCAAAATAACAAGAAAATAAGTATCTACTCACACTTCAACGACTGTGACCACTATGGTTCCGACATAAAACTCAGGCTTAGAATGTTGACATCTAATCTAAACCAGCAAAATTTTCAGTCAAGCCATCATATAAAAAACAGACAAGAATTAAGTCAACTGGAACCTGTTCAACAAAAGCCACCAATTTAAAATAAAAAGTAATCCATGTAAACATCCAGGGTCTTCAAAACAAAATATCTCGTTTGGAGGTTGCTATTTTGAAGGAAGAGCCAGATATTTTAGTTGACGGAACTGTATTCCCGGATTTTATCAAGAGACTTCATATAGCAAGACTGTTCATAAAAATGGCCGGAGTTATTATACAGCAAAAATAAAGAGACTAAACCTCTTAACTTAAGTAAATTTTCCGTAGATTTTTCCTGTGAATGTTTTGGTGTGATTCTTAGAATGAAAAGATATAAAACGGCTGTTTTAGGGTTTTATCGATCATTTAATGCAGTTTTCAGAAACATAAATTTATTTATTAGGAATGATAATGACATTTTATCATATGTATCAAATTCTCATAAAGTAATTTTGCTGTGTGGAGATTTAAATGTTGACGGTTTAACTGATTCGAACCTAAAAAGCAATTATTTGATATTTTTGATAATTAGAGCCTTTTCTCGGTACTACCTTTTGAATCTACAAAAATAGTTTTAAATAACGATCCTCGGCTTTAGATTACGTGGAGATTTTTTAGGAATCTTAATGACATTTTATCATATGTATCAAATTCTCATAGAGGCGGTTTGCTGTGTGTAGATTTAAATGTTCTGATTCGGACCAAAAAAGCTATTGTTTGATATTTTTGATAGCTAGAGTCTTTTCTCGGTACTACCTTTTGAATCTACAAAATTAGTTTTAAGTAACGGGGCATTCGCGTTAGATTACGTGGTGTCAAATTAAATTGTTCAGCAAAAAATGTTGCCAAGCTTTTAATGTATTTTGGACTGTTTTCTGTTATTCCATATGTAGAATGAAGCAAGCTTATGCTGTATCTGAGAACTGGGTAACTTCTGATATTGTAAAGGAAAGTAAAGAACTTAAAAATTTGTACTGGCTAACAAAACATTTAAATTCTGCAGAGAGTCATAATTATTATATATATTCAAAAAGTTGTTTACAAAAAGGGTAAATCAAGAAAAGAAAGACTTCTTTCAACAAACAAAAACTGATTCCTCTAAAAATTGTACGGTCGGTTTGACAGGTTATAAATAAAAACGAGTAAAAAACAAAACACTTCCATCAAAAGTATTAAATCAAAACTCTTAGGCCACCGAGCATAAAGATACTGCGGACTGTTTTTATGACTTCTACTTCAACAGGATAGGGTGCTATTGCAAAATTTAACAAACACTCATTGCACTGTGTCTACAAAAAGAAGTACGAATACTCTTTTGAATCTAATGTGTGTGAAGATGAAATGTTAGATGCCTTAGGCAATTAAAGAACAAGAGAGCTTCCAGTAAATAATAAATGATATTCCCATTTACGTTCTGAATTACGTCTGGGATCAGCTTAAAGGGTCTTTGTTTTTTATATTAAATCTTTCTTTGGCATTTGGGAAAGTTTCCATCCATCTCAAACTTGGCTGTCACATGATTGCATAAGAAGGGTGACCATACTCTAATATCAAACTACTATCCGACTTCTTTCTGTTTCTAAGCTGTTTGAAACATAAACAATTATCAATCGTCTTAGATCGTTCCTAGTCAGACAACTTAGTGTCAGAAACTCAGCAAAGTTTTATGAGTGGCAGATCTACAGATAATAACAACTATACCATGATAGTCTTCTTTGATTTGACTATATTGACCCAAATCATTTGATGAGAAAGTTTTGGCATTAAAGGTCCACTGGCTCATTGCATTGAATAATTTCTGACAGATCAAAGAATTGTGGTTAGGATACGTGAACATTTTTCGAAAGATCAACCATTAAATTTGGAAGTCACGCAAGGAAGTGTGCTGTCACCATTACTTTTTTTGCTATTTATCGATGCATCAAAGATTAATTGTCGAACTATGCAGTGAGTAAACTGATTTTATATGCACATGATACTACAGTTTGTATATCGCTAAAACATATGGCGAACTACAGAAACTCTCAGAATTGCTACTGAACAACTTATATACTTGGTGTACATACAACTATTAGTGTAATAATAAATCCATTGGACCGCCCCCCCCCCTCTTTCATCCCTGCCCCCTCACCATGTGACGTCATTTGACTTTGAGGGGGCCCCGCCAATTTGACCTTGGGTCCATTTGACCTTGATTTTTTGAAGGTCAACACCCCCTCCTTACGTCCATGCCCCTCGCCCCGTGACGTCATTTGACCTTGAGGGTGCCCCGCCCACTTGACCTTGAGTTCATTTGACTTTGAAAATTTGAAGGTCAAGTTGATGCCTCGCCCACTTGACCTTGGGTCCATTTGACCTTGATATTTTTAAGGTCAAATTGTTTGACATTGAAAATTGTCTGACTTTGAAATGACCCTGAGATTTTTTTTGGTGGAGGTGTTATACGAAATAACCTTGATAATTTTTTTGATATCAAATTGTTTGACCTTGAGATGTGTTGGTGGGGGTGCATTTTATACAAAGTTGGGTGCTATGTGTAATCAGTATAGTTTAACGACTTCTGTTAGAAAGTTCTGTTTTCGAATATAATCATAAGATATATCTGTGAAGATTGTGGTACATCATTTTCGCGAAATAGTAGTATGCAACGTCATAAAAGAGAATCTTGTAGAGTACGATATGGTAATCGAGACCAAAATAGAAAATGCAGAGTGGGTCATAACTAGCCGCAGCAACATCTATTATGGAGACTTGTGTTTCATGCAATATACAAGTGCCAACGAACTTAATGACCGCTCATCAAAGAACATTACAGCATCGCACTAATTCATGTATACCATTGTCGTCTGGTGTTCAAGTATCCAAAATGCTTTCAGACGCAGAATTGTTACTTATGAGATAAGCAGCGTAAATTATGGCGAAAGTGTTATGCTTGGTGAACGAGATGTTGAAAGTCCATATTGCAATAAAGATCAATATGGTTGTAGTTGGTCAATATATTTTACCGTCACAGAACACATGGAGCGGCAAATCGTTCAATACATCGAATGAAATCGTTGACTCTCCAAGTGACTTGGATGTAGTGTATTAATCTTTTGTTGATGTAATGAAGACACAGTCTTCGGAATTTCAAGAAAATGATTCAGGTATGGTAAAGTTACTTCAAGTTAAATTAGTATTAATATTGTTCAATTACAATTTTATCCAATATAAATGTTTTTTTTTATATTTTACAGGTTGGGCTTTACAGAAAATTCTATACCTAGAAGTAAACGTTAATAAGTTTAGTCCCGTTGGTGCTTCTTCAAATATAAAGTTGCCGAAATGTCTGGAAAGAAAAAAGCTGTTGTCAATGTGACAAACCAAGATGAATACACATAATGAACACACAGTCTTCGGAATTTTAAGAAAAAGATTCAGGTGTGGTAAAGTTACTTTAAGTTAAATTTGTATTAATATTGTTCAATTACAATTTTTTCCAATATTAATGTTTTTTTTATATTTTACAGGTTGGGCTTTACAGAAAATTTTATACCTAGAAGTAAACGTTAATAAGTTTAGTCCCGTTGGTGCTTCTTCATACATAAAGTTGCCGTTTCCGAAATGTCTGGAAAGGAAAAAAGCTGCTGTCAATGTGGCAAACCAAGATGAATACTGTTTTGCCTGGGCAATAACTTCAGCATGCATTCCACAAACAGAAGAGTTTCAGAAGTTGGATCATACCCACATTTTTCAACAGTGCTTAATATTACAGGTATAGATTTTCCAGTTAAGTTAAGAGATATAGGAAAGTTTGGGCAAATGAATAATATTTCCGTCAATGTATATAGTGTTGAACCAACGCTCAAAAATAATAAATATATATACGAAGTTGTAGGTCCACTGAGATATTCAGACCGAAAACTGCAAGTATATGTAAATCTGCTACTAATTTAACAAGATTGTGCTTTTAAAGAAGATGGTGAACATAATTGTAATTATGACTGCTTAAAAAGTCATTACTGCTGGATCAAAGATTGTCTCGGTTAGTTTCAAACCAAATTTCTAACAGAACTAGTAAAATCTATTTTTGCGATGGTTGTTTATTTTATTTCAGTTCACCAACATCTTTGATACCAAATCAGAAAAATGATTGTAACCACATATACACATTGAACCATCAATTGCTCAAAAAGTAGATAAGTTTGGAAAGACTGTAGCGGAAAATATAATAAAATTTGAGAATATCGAAAAGCAAATCAAAGTTCTTTTTGTTGTATATGCAGATTTTGAATCTGTTTTAAAACCAATGGATAATACAGAACCAAACCCCCAAAATTCGTACACGACAAAAAGCGTTAAACATGAGCCATATTCTTTCGCTTACTTAATAAAATGCTCCTTTGATGATTCTATCTCTAAATATGAGCTGTACAAGTTTTTGTTTCCCGTATCGAAAGCGATCTAAGGCATTTTTATAATACTTATTTGAAAGATATTGTACCAATGAATTGATTAACAGCTGATGAGTTAAAAGATTTCAAAGATGCTAAAGTATATATATGATGGTATATGTGAACGGCCTTTCAATGAGAATGATGTGAAAGTAAAGGATCATTGCCTCATAACAGGACAAAAAAGATTTGGTGCTGCACATTCCATCTGTAATTTAAATTATAAAATCCCCAATTTTATCCCTATTGTATTTCATAATTTAAGTGGTTACGACTGTCACATGTTCATCAAAGAATTTTATCGTCATGGGGATAATACTAAGGTAATAGCACAAAGCAAAGAAAAGTACATATCATTCACAAAAAGAAAAAACTTAAAATTAAGGTTTACTGATTTTTGTCGGCATCATTGGAAAATTCGGGTGCTGGTTTAGAGATTGATCAGTTCAAAGAGGAGACACGAAAACATTTCCCCCGTGTCGAACAGTTTAATTTAATGCGAAAGAAAGGAATTTTTCCGTACAGTTTTATGGATTGTATGGAGAAAATGAATTGCCCCACGTTTCCAACAAAAGATTAATTTTACGATACCTTAAAGGAAGAGCATATTAGCGATGAATACTATGAGAGAGCGATGGAAGTGTGGCGAGTGTTTGAATGTAGGAATTTAGGGGAATATTCAGATTTGTATTTGAAGTCCGATGATCACTTATGTGATGTTTTCGAGCAATTTCGAGATACTTGTTTAATATTTATAAATTAGATGCGGCACAGTACTATAGCCTTCCAAGTTTGTCTTTTGATTGTATGTTGCGCATGACCAAGGTAAAGTTAGAATTGTTGACAGACATTGATATGGTTAACTTTTTCAAAAAGGGTATTCGCGGTGGAATAAGTCAGTGTTCGGAAAGGAAGCATATTGCCAATAATACATTTTTCCCAAACTATGATCCTACTAAACCACCTTCTTTTACGCTTATTTAGATGCAACTAATGTGTACGATCATAGTATGTCACAACCATTACCATATAATGGATTTACGTGGCTATCCCAACGTGAAATTACAGATTTAAATATTATGGACATAGAAGATGATAGCGCACAAGGTTATGTTTTGGAAGTAGATGTGTATTATCCTGAAGAGTTACATGATGCACATGCAGACCTTCCTTTTTTAGTTGAAAATATTAAACCACCAACGGGAACGGCAAAAATGCCAAAATTAATACCAAATCTCAACCATAAAATGAAGTACATTGTGCATTATAGAACTTTAAAACAAGCTATGCAAAATGGCTTAATAGTAATGCAAACGCATAGAATTTTAAAATTTAATCAGTCGGCGTGGTTAAAAACTTATATTGACTTTAACACAGGGTTAGCCAAAAATAAATTCGAAAAAGATCTTTTTAAATTATATAATAATACTGTTTTTGGTAAACCCACGGAAAATGTAGAAAATCGAAAAGATATCAAATTAGTTACTCAGTGCGAGAATTCAAGGGGGAAAGTGGTTGCTAGAGCATTAACAGTTCGGCCCAATTTTAAAAGTTGTTCAGTATTTACTGAAACCTTTGTAGCTATTCATATGGGTAAAGTTAAAATAGTTTATAACAGACCAATATATATATTGGATTTTCTATATTGGACAAAAAACTGTAATATATGATTTCTTTTACAATTTTATTAAAAAAAAAAATTTGGTAGTGATGCTTCTTTACTGTACACGGATACAGATTCTTTAATATTAAAAATATTTACCAATAACTTTTACAAGATAATTACAGAAAACCCAGAAAAATTTGACACATCCAATTATTCTGAAGGAAAAATTTTTAATATTAGGAAAAGTGAATCGGTTTTGCGGAAAATGAAAGATGTGTTCCCCGGTGATCCGATAGTAAGCTTTTACGGGACCGAGGCTAAAGCCTATTATGTCGGCTCACTTAATAATGAATTAAAAAAGGCCAAAGGCAAAAAGAAATCGGTAATTGAAAAAGAGCTTAATATCGAAGATTACCGGAAAGTTGTAGAACGAGGAACTTTAATTTTTAGAAAAATGAAGACTTTTCGTCGTGGATTACATGATGCTTATACTGAAATAGTAAATAAAGTGACATTATCTATGACAGATGATAAACGCTATATAATTCCCTCATCAACCAAAACTCTGCCTTTGGGTCATAAAGATATCGATTTTTAGATCCGGATATTAGACTAGAATGTTTAGTGAAAATGTGTGATGAATTGCAAGCTGATGATGCTGATATGCAATTCTATCATACTGATCCAGATATTAGATGTTTAGTTAAAATGTGTGAGGAATTGATATCTGATGATGATGTTGATATGCAGTAATTTTTTATGTGTATTTTAGATTTAAAACAATAGTATGTTTTGTTAAAAGCAAGTAGAATTGGAAATTGTTGTATTTTTTTATTTGTACCTTAAAACACATTCACACAAAAAAATATTTCTATTTATAAGCGGGCTGTCACTGCAAATGAATCGTGTTTGAATATGCGGTTTTCTATACTAACCAAGCCTTTTATATAGGCTTCCTTCAAGGTCGAACACCCCCTACTCACACAAAAAACAAAAGCATCACTTAATAACAAACACCCCCCACCCACCAATCAACCACATCTCAAAGTCAAACAACTTGACCTTCAAAACACTTTTTCAAAGTCAGACAATTCGATCTTCAAAACATCTCAGTGACAAATATAAGAAGCACCCCCCCACCAACCAGCCACATCTCAAGGTCAATTCAAAGTCAAACAATTTGACCTTCAAAATATTCTCAAGGATTTTTCCAAGTCAAATGCCAAACTCATCTCAAGGTTAAATAACAAGCACCCCCACCTGTTAACTACTTCTCACAAGGCCAAGTGGGCGGGGATACTCACTGTCAAGTGACGTCACAGGGCGAGGGGGACAGGAACGTAAGAGGGGGAGGGGTGGCCCCGTATGACGTCACACCCTCACAATGTCAACCACACACAAATGCACACGTGCGATATCTCAAGGTCAAACAATTTGACCTTAAAAAAATTCTCAAGGTGATTTCGTGTAACAACTCCAAAAAAAATATCAAAGAATTAAAAAACAATTTTTTTGTGAAAAAATGGGCGTTAGAGCGTGAAGATCTATAAAACCTGAAGTTTTTTCAAGAGTACAAAATATATTATTTGGTCCCCATTTTCAATTCGTAACATAATTTTACCAGTCCATCCCTGTAACACCCTTAATTTTTGTGCCAAATTGGAAATCAATCTATTAAGTAGTTTTTCAATCTGAATTTTTAAATATTTATTAAGCAACCATTTTGTTTCATAATTTTGAATTTGTACCGAAAGTTTACCAGCTGTGCAAAATTTGAGATAAATTGGATAAGTAATTTTTTAGTAATAATTTTTTTCACTAGGCTACCATTTTGAGAGGGCCGTAAGAGGGAGGAAATCTATAAAACATCTCAAGGTCAGAACACCCCCACCCAAACAAAGACATCAAAGTCATTTCAAAGTCAAACATAAAGTCGAACAATTTGACCTTCAAAAAACCTCAAGGTGAATTTACATAACAAATGCATCACTTAATAACAAGCACCCCCTACCAGTGAACCACAGCTCAAGGTCAAGAGGGCGGGGGCGAGGGTGACAGGGACGTAAAAGGAAGGGGTGTTGACCTTCAAAAAATTGAAGGTCAAATGAACCCAGGGTCAAGTGGGCGCGTCGCGTTTTCAAGGTCAGATGACTCCACAGGGCGAGGGGGAAGGGACGTAAGAGAAGAAGGTGTTCACAGGGCGAGGGTAGAGACGGAAGGGGGGAGGATGCTGAAAACTTCAAGGCCAAATTAACTCAAAGTCAAGTGGGCGGGGCCCATTCAAGGTCAAGCGGACGGGGGCTCATGAAGGTTAAATGGCGTCACATGGCGAGGGGACAGTGCCGTAAGAGGGGGGGTCTCCAGAACATACATACTTCCACTCCCGTTAGGAACCAAGTCGTATATAAAAAACACAGTAGCGTAACATTTCATGTAATATTTTATTTGGCCAAAACACTCAAATTACCTTAACAATGTTTTAAAACGTTACATCTCGAATGTAAATCATTCGAAATTCGAAGAAGCTACCATGTAGCGGACCTTGTTACGTGTTGTTAAACCAATATGGTGGAAGTGTTTGCAAGAAATAGTTGTTTTTACATTTCTTATTTTCCTGGTCGAACTACTCTTGAATAAAATATTTTTATTCTTCTAGTATACTCTGCTAAGATGTCATAATCATATTTGCAACACTCAAACAAATTAATGCTTCTGTCATGGTATTTCAGACACTTTATAACAATCTGTTAAAATATATAGTGACGTGCTTAACCCCTAATACACCACTGATGATAGAAAAGAGGGTATTTCCGGATAGCTTTAACGTGACAATGGTTACTACAGTATCTAAAAAGAATAATTAAAATTACAGTGGAAATTATCAAGGGGTTAGTTTGGCTTCCAATATCTCAAACATTTTTAAAAATTCAATAAAAATAATAAATTGCCTTTTGGACAAAAAAAATCCGCGTTGACATTTGCCAGTGTTATTTCATCTCGAAATAAGAATCATAACTAGAGGTATTTGTTGAATATTGTACGTCTGTTTAATAACAATTTATGCAAACTAGGAAGTATTAAAAACTGTTACCTATATAACTTTCATCTCATAGACGCAGACGGCACTATTTTTCAGGTATAATATTACTTTTAAAATTTGGATACCTGATATTAATATTATTCTAAGATATAATAAAGCATTTTTTAACCAATAGAATGTATTAAGTACCGTATAACAGCAGTTATTTAGTTTAATTATTTTATTCACGTTTTATTTTTGCATTTCTATGATATATGTGTTTTTATTTGTATAGTTAATATTAATTTTACTGAATTTTCTCCTGACCTAATGTGTGTCTTAGATGTTGATATTTCATATCTAGGTATTTTTCTAATATTTTGTATGTATGGTCTGTTTTAGATGCGTTGATATCTTTCATCTACTTAACTTTTCTAAATGATTTTAGTTACTTAGAAATAAATATAATTTCGTAGTTCAACTAAAAATAAGCATTCTGCTTATTTAAAAAAAAAGCATTACATTTTATTCATTAAATTCAGTTAATAAAAAGAAACAGAACTACAATAGGACAGTCGAAAAGAAACAAAGAAGAAAAAATCATGCATTTGACAGCTTATTGAGGCATGATAACACTTTCAAATGAGCAGCAGGTTTTTCGAAATAGTCTCTCTTATGGTTGCGTTGTTAAATTCTTAGTTGCATGTATTTCTTAGTAGCAAGCTATGCTTCAAATTAATATAATTGTAGGGCACGTATCACGACAGCTCATCATCCAGAATGAAATCTCATTATGTTAATTTATTATGCACAGGCAGCAAAATTGCCACATTTGTTTATAACTTTGATATAACAACAGACGTTGAAATTAAAACCCCGAATAAATATAATGGTATTTGTACAAAAAGTTTATTACGTACAAAGTAAAATTTAATAATATCTGAAGTGAGCTGTTAAAGACATGAATGTTTCACCAATTTTATGTTAAATTGGCATCTGAAATAATATATCACACTAATTGGCTTGTTTAATTTAGTCCATACTTGAATTATAATTCTCTTTCAAAAGTATAAGCTTTCAAATTACTTTCCAAATTTCAAAGTAAAAATCAAAGTGGATTTGCCATTGAAAACCGGAAACAAGGTGTTGTCATTTTGACGGGCCATCGCTTTGAATTTTGGGACCGTCCCGGTCTCGTCAAGGTTGCGGCCAGGCTCTTCCCTGTAAGCTTATTTATTCAAAGGTTTGACACATTCCGGTGCATTTTTTTTATCAAATTGCTACACTCTTTTTATACGTCGTTAATGACAAATAAGTTATATCCCCTCTCATAAATATATAATATTACTATAGTAATATCAAAAATTCGATAAAACCCTGGCGCCTTCAAAAATATGAAATGTACTGCACGGGATTGGCCAATACGTCGCGTGACCCAGAATAGCCATTAAGGTATCACCATATAATTCTGAGTGAGGATAAGAATATTTATGGCAAAAAAGTGAAGCATATCTGTAAAATATGTTACGGGAATCGTCGAATCTGCACATGCGCAAATCCTATTGACAAAAGTTAATTTTTCTCCAAAAAATTAGGCAACTGTTACAAATTAAGGAGTGAAAACACAAATATTATTTATAACAGTTCATATCTGAAATACTGAAATTTACAATTAATATTCATTAACAATCAATTTATTTATAACGAAACGTTATGTAGGTGATTGACTTTAAATTAACTTCAACTATTCTAAACAGGTATCCAGTATTCGGCAACCATGTAAAAATCTGACAGTGACATGTGACATGGCTTTGTATTTTCACTTTTAACGCGATTTTAAAGACGCTGACGGCAGTCGTAAAGATATTAAAAACAAAAAGTCTTAAACTAAAAATTCGGAGATTTAAACAAAAATTCCTGCACTAAAACATATTTCTTATATAATCTGCAACGTTAGGAAGGAGAATAAACAGTTTTTAAAATACATGGATAAAAAAAATAATTCCTGCCAACTGAGTAGGTACTCGATAAATATGCATAAAATAAATAACATTACAAGGTATTTTCAAAAAAAAAATATATAACAAATTGCTAAATAACACTTTTATTTCCAACTTACAGTTTTCAGTCTATAAATGAAACATACGTTAAGATATACCTAAAGAATGAGTGTCCAAATTTTAAATTAGTTTTCACTGGATAGCAGTTTTTTAATAATTTAGGCGAGTAGCTATTGTTTTTAAATTCTTCTTTGAGTCCAACATAATATATTATAAAAACTGAAATTGATGTTTATAAATATCTCTCATTTTCTTATTCGAGCTTTCGCTTCCGTTTCTGCGTAACAAACAGGTTCATGTGACTCACTGAACACTTACCGAATTTTACACAGAATTTTACCACAGAAAAAAAACGGTTTCGTCTATAAAATAATACAAAATTGGGAAAAAAATGCTGTGGTTACTTCTCATCCATCATTTTCAATTGCAAAATAAATTACCAAATATGTAAATGTCATTTCTGTTCTGTACCTGCACTCTTTTCCAAATTCCGGTCATTTTTCTCTTAAATGGCTTCACTATTTGTATACGGCTTGTGGGTATCTCCCATTACACAAGTATCATGGGATAAAAAATCTAGCTATAGCAGCATTATAGCAACTACAACCTTTTAAATAGTTGTTGCGGCATCGTTGTCGTAACATTATAAAATATAAATAAGATCGCTTTTTTGCGTCTGTAAAGGCCGGGTTACCATCAGTCAGTGTAAGGTTTACAATAAAGCTAAAATTTCGTTGTAATGTAAACTCTACAGTTTTTTTGGCTGTAAAGTGTCATTACAGACTCCACTATAGCGGCATTTTGACTATTATGTAAACAATACAAAAATAAATTTTC
Source organism: Kuschelorhynchus macadamiae (assembly GCA_030620095.1). Classification (NCBI taxonomy): domain Eukaryota; kingdom Metazoa; phylum Arthropoda; class Insecta; order Coleoptera; family Curculionidae; genus Kuschelorhynchus; species Kuschelorhynchus macadamiae. The sequence continues at coordinate 463,125 of JAUTXW010003787.1, forward strand.
AAGAAAAATAATTCATTCAAAGGCAGAGTTTCAGTCGTACCAGTACCACATACATAGAAAAATAAAAACTTTAATGCACGAAGTATGATATTATTAAATATTATGATACTTGCACTGGTATTTAGAAGAATAAAATAACTTATATTAATGTTGCATATTGTTGGTGTAAAAATTCGATAAAACCTTGGCGCCTTCAAAAATATGAAATTTACTCCACTTTATTTTTCATAAAGAAAAATAAATTTAAGAAAATGTTTATTTACTAAAAAATGTTAATTGCAAATATTTAGCATGTCTTGACGTATACCAAAAAAAGGATAGTCCAAAGAACACTGAAATTATTTAAATTTTCCTAACAAAAAGTTCTTAAAAATATGGCGTATGCTAGGATTGTCTGCCATATTTAGAATTATCCAGAAATCAACGTCATGTTTTCTTTGGTAGTATTGTTTGCGCGCTTGTGTGAATTTATGATAGAATAGAAATCCCTTTGATATTACCGCGGTACCTATATTAAACGCTGCTTTCTACACTTTTCAAACAAAAAATGTCTTTCGTTGAGTATTTTCTATTGTAAAGTGAATTAACCAGGCTACTCAGAAAACTCAATGTTATAAAACATTAGAAAACAACCAAAACGTAGTTGAGAAATATAAAAAAAACTTCATTTTGGCTGTAACCTGGAACCGAAATAAAATCCAAACTGTCTTATTTGCGTAAGTATTGTATTTTTCTAATTTAACGAGGCGTGTTCTAATTTGAAATAAGATTAAGTTTCTTTTATTTATAAAAAACCGTGAAGTAGAAAAATTAAGTAATTCAACAATTTTATAGTTATTTAGAAGTTTTAAGAATTTAAGGGCAGCCCTGCATATAAATAATGTTGACATTTGAATAAAAATTAGTAGTGAGTGATTTTACGTACAACCCGCTTAACAACCTCAACACTATGTCCAACGAAAATGTGCATGTTTAGCGTACTTGGTTTTTAATACAAAGATATCAAGCATGTAAAAAGTTATTGTAATAATTTTAGTATTCTATATAAGGAACTGTACTAATTATATTGATACTAATGTACATATCAGTATTAATAAATTCTAGGAGTCATGAAATTAAAGCATTTAAACAAACATACCTACCATTTAAAATTAATTGTGAGTAAACTAACTCGATTTTATTTCTAGTTTACAATTATGTTAAACATCCTGCTAGAAATCAAATCCCATCTTAGGTTGACTAGATGTCTAGAATTTTATATTGCAATGGCTATGATAATTTACAGGCTAACACAGTACCTATGACTTTTAACCTTTTCTTTGCCGTGTTAATAATCTTCAACCATTCACTTTACTTTCTATTGCAGATCTAAGAGTTATATGCACAACAGAAAAGTACAAACATTTTATTAAAACTACCACCAACTTATAAATTTATTTATTGATTTACTACAGATTGGAGTAACAATCATCATATATTAATATGGACAAAGAAAAGCCTGAATGAGAAAAATTAAACACATTAATAAAAGTAAGATAAAGTAAAAAACAAGAATTTTTAAGTTAATTCTGTCAGACTGACTGAACTTTATAAAAAGGCTTTTAATTATATGTCCGTCGAGCCCAAATTTAAAGATTAAATAAGTGCTAACATATTCTAATAAAGAAGATAATTAGAACGAAATGAATGAACATTTTTAATGTTGGGGCGGACTTTTTTTAGTCTTCGCTAATAAGAATATTTTATTTCAAATATAAGTGAACCGTCCTTATAACTTGTTTCTTTATAAAGATAGAGGAAAATGTTTAATATAAAAGTTTTGTGGATTTTTATGTAGCATTCGTAAATATTATCAGCGAAACAACTGAGCATCAAATGAAAATGATATACTATAAAAGATTCCACGATTAAAAGTTTTAGACTTATTTTGTAAGACATACCCTGGCTATTTTACAGTAGCTTTTCATTTACTTGAATTTAAAATTTATTTCACACAAATGAAAATACGACAGATGTACTTTTTATACATCGTATTTCCCTTATCGATTAGTGTTCCCTAATTAAATTCTACAAGAAAAGGATCAAACATGTAATATTTTCTTCCGAATATGTACACATTCAAGAAATATGTTAAAAGATTAAATTACCAAAACGAACTTGCTAGATAAAGACATCAAGTTAGGCAGTGGTTTATATTGTTCGTATTTAGATTTTTATAAAGTCTTGTGCGATTTAAACTTCAAATCAGTACTTTTAGGAAGCTACTTTTGTTGTATTTTTTTATTGCTGGTAAGTACCTACCGTTATTAGTTAATAGTAATTTAATTTATTATTATTATTTATATTTATATGTACACAAATAAGGAATTAGGACTTTTTTTGACTTTTTAATCCACGAAATTTTAAGTTGGTTCGTAAATGTATGATTGATGACTCATGCGGAAATTGAACGGATTAACTGTATATGTGGCCAGTGGGCAAACAAGATACCTGTTACCTTTTTTAATTTTAGATATTTGAGTCAAAGGTAATGTCAAGATGAACAATATTACTTTAGTAACCAGGAATTTATAATTTTATTTTTATGCAAAATGAGTTAATCTATTCAAGAACAAAATTTGTTTTTTAATAAGTAATTAATAATATTAAAGGCTTTCATCCCCAAGTAACTTTATTCTTCGAATATTTACCGTGGAAACGATTGCTGAGATATTTGTAACCATAGAAAATATCCACCGAATAAAATTATACGCAGATGAAAATACCAACCCTTAGAATCAATAATAATCACTTCAAATGAATTAGAATATAAACAGATAAAATGTTGACAATGCCAAATAAAACATTTTCAACATGCTTGCCACGTAATTTCTCGCATTTTTCATATATTTTTCTCTGTCTCTGGAGCTTGTATAATACTTTCAGCATTATTTTCGTTTATTTATTATTTCATTTCTCACCTTCCTTTGATTTTCTTCAGTATTGTCACAGAAGTATAAAAAGTTTGGTTTACAAAAATCGTTCGTCGATAAACAATATATTAAGGGCAGAAATTGAACTTTCTGAAAGCTAAACCGATGTACCCTAAATAATGGAAAACATTTTGAAGATTAGAGTTTTTAGTTTTATTTGTTACATACAGAGCTGAAACAGTTAGTCAAAAATGTATCTAGATACAAGATATGAGTTACTTTTTAAAAAATACCTTAGATACTTCCAAAAATATATATAATAAAAAGTAACTAAATTCCTAAAAGCTGTAAGTTACTTCAAAAACTAACTAGTTTCTCTAAAAAGATATTTTGTTTTTTTTTTTTTTGGTTTAACATAGGTAGTGTATCTATATTAAACACGTTATTAGATACTTGTTAGATATCTCTAATATTCTCTAAGTAGATATGATCAGTGGCGCAGCCACAAATTACGTTTGGTGAGGGGGGGGCACCAGAACGACAGTACGTTTTAGTATATTATGAATTCCAAATATAACTAAAACCCCGAAAAATAAACATCAATATCCTACTCATTTAAAACCTTTATTAAAACAAAAAATACAAAATATAAAAAGTTATCTAAGCAAACACAAAAATTAACTCTACGAAAGCCTAATGATACGTATGGCGGACTGGCGTAATGCGCGGGAATCACTCAATGAGAATGGTTGACGTAGAAATGGGTGCAGGATATAGACGTTACAAAAAAATCGATTTTTTCGAATTAGAATATATGGTGTAATAGTGCAATCAGCTCTATTTTAATTACCAACTGCCGATGTTTTTTTTTTTTAATACTATAAAGCCGTTGTTTTTAATATGGCTTGAGAGGGGGCTGGACCGCACGCCAGGTCATGTAGAAAAGCGCATCTATATTATAACAAGCTCAAGGTTGTGACATTTTGTCTACCTTTTTATGTTATTTTTTTATATTTTTTGTAGACCGTAACCGTACGTATATGATTTGATTCTAAACTCTCCATATTATCCGATATTTATATTTTTGACAGGTGTCATAGTATTTAAAGAAAATTTTATGACTCATTCAGGAGCACTCTCTTGGCAAGAGGGTATAGTTAATGCCGGAATATTATAAACAAATTGGATTATTTTATATTTTGTCAAAGTAAACTACAAACCTATATTACATTTATGCAATATAATAACAATAATTATTAAAAGTGTTCAGTCATAACGTGTGTTTCTTTTTTTGTGTCAATTTCAAGAACGACCTATACAGACGCAACAATTACAGCTTTTCCACATAAAAAAAATTCACTGCTGCAAAAACAAAATTTCATCTATAAGTATCCAAAGCCCCTAAATCGATATCTTGTAGCGGAATGTCTCACTAGAAGAAAAATACAGCTCTTAAACCAGAATTTATAAGCAAAAAAATTATGCGAACCTGTGCATGCAACAGTTCAAAAATGTATCACCGATCGAGGTATATGTGATATCAATCTCTACAGAAGACCTAGGCGTTTATTCGGTGTATTTGCTAAGTTTGCCTAGGATAAATCGTTTAGATGTTATAGGGCCAGACGGCGACGTGGATAATAGTCGAGAATATAACAAAGAAATTCATACTTTCATTTTAAACGGCTCGCCCTGTATAAACCAGAGCCTAATTTTGTCGACGTGGATTTTTACCTTTTCGGAGACACTTTTGTGCTCAGTAAATTTTTCTCTCTCAGAAATTCGGTTTTCGAAAAAAAAACAATGAAATGTCAAAGCCCAAAAACAGTTTTTTTTTTTAGTTTTTATAAATTTTGACGGATTTCTCTCTATTTTCAGCATGTGTACCCTATTTTGATTTCGAATCTCCTTTAAATTTTCTATCGAACCCTTGTCTCACCTTGACTAAGTAGACCGGGTTTCGGCCACGCAAACGCCTCTGAGTTAATCCATTTTTCTTAGCTTTTTTAATTTTTTAAGCGACATGCCAGCTCCGATATTGCTGGTTTAGAAACTTTCAAAAAATTAACCTCGAGACCTGAATCATGTTTCAACGGGGTTTCGAAAAATGTGCCACAGCTCAGTTTATTATCAGCTCTACCAAAAATTTATTTTTACCAGCGTCTATTTGTAATCTATGTTCAACCCCATAGAAACATTTTTCCTCGACGTATTATTACTCAGCAACAGCGTGCGGATTTTTTTTATGAAAATTGGATATTTTTCAAGTCTGATTTTATGATTTTTTAATACCTCGTGGAGGTAGTTAGTAAACTGGAAAGTTGTAGAAAATATATTAAGGTTTTTTGAAACCGTTTTGTTTTTGTGTCAAAAAAAAGTGAAAACTTCGGTTATATTCGGCTGTAAGGTAAGGGTACCGTTGGTGGTTAGCTCAATTTTCAGAAAATCATAATTTTTGAAATTTTTATTTGATAGGTTCGATATGTTGGCAAGACCTCGGGGTATCGATGGACTATTATAAAAAATACCGCAGAATAACACGGTGTTTTGCTGATTTAAAATAAAACTAATATTGGTCAGTGGCGGACGAATATCACCAAATGAGAAAAAACATTTAATGCTTTACACGCAAGTAGTTTTTCTCCTGAAGCATTTAGCTGGAAACTTGAAACGCAGTTTTGTACTTTTTTACCTCATTAATTTTGCCTCAATAGCAATTTTCGATAAAACTAATTTTTAGTGAGGGACAGCCAAAAATTCCGAAGAAAAAACTGGGAAAGCGGCCATAAATATTTTTTGAAAAATCGTCCTATAAGCATTTGAACCGCTTGGCCACCAGAAGGCGTACAATGGATCGTTGTTTTTGACAGAAAAACTTCTCAACTTTTGATCGTGCCCATTTTCAATAGAGTTCATGAGACCGTAAAAAGGAACTTTTCTTATCGATTTCAAATCGATATTTTAGTTTTTTCGACAGTTACCGCGTATCATGGGAAATTCTAAAAAACTTGTAGTGTACTCTAAAACTGTATCAAATGTCAAAAGTTTATCAGAAAATGTTTTCGAGATACAACGACCAAAAAGTAAAAATGTATCAGAGGTACGTTCTGATATATTTTTACGCCGCGAACGAAGAGGCTTTTCGAATCCTGGCTAGAACATAATAAATACTCGTGTTTATAATAAACAGCGTTTTTCCCCCGAAGGGTAGAAAACGACTTATTCTAGGTCTTGCTTAGGCTTGACCCTGATGCATGTGCCATTTCTCTCTTTTAATCCAATCCAATCACGAAGTCTCTGCGTCGCCCAAGATCACGAGTTCCGCCGACGAACCCCGACAGACTGACGAACCACTCCACAGAGGTAACGAAGAGATGCTTCCTTAGTACCTTTTCTCATAATAACTCGTCAAGAGCTTATTGGGTCAAGTCTAGGCAAGACCTAAAATAAGTCGTTTTCTACCCTTCGGGGGGAAAACGCTGTTTATTTTAGTTCTGTGCCGTCTGCTTGACGCTGATGAGACGTATTTAAATTCTGACGACGCAACATGAGAGCGTACTGTGAAGTACTGGAATGGTAAATATTGTTACACAAATAATGCTACTCTCTTTAAGAGAAAAATATGTATTTATAATCAAAGTCCAACAATAGGATATAAGTAACCTCTACTTACATAAAGTAAAGGGCTAATCAACTCAAAACAGAACATGGCTATAATCTTAGATAATAACAGAAGAACGAACACTAAAAAATCCAACCTTCTTTTTCCTTTTTCTTAACATAATATATCTAGCAACTCAGGAACTTCCTATAGGAATAATGAATTTATATATAGCATTGAACTCTACGCTAAACAGGTACAAATATTACATCCTTGGCTTTACTATCATGAGACTTGGAATCTTATTCAATTTCCTTAAATTAAAATTTAAAGAAATTTGCCTTCCCTTTCTAATTAGCATTTAGAAATTATATTATCTAAAGGTACCTGACTATGAAATCGTGAAGAAGATACCGCTGATCTGATACTCCCCGGTGAATAATTACTTTTAGCCTCCCTAAAAGCCGTTTTTATCCAACCTACGTTAACCTTTCGCGATGCAGGACCGACCTTTCTCGAGATGAGATAACTAAAGTTTTCGTCCAGAAAACCGGATCTAGAGCTTCAATCTTCCACCTAAACACTTTCCACTCTGACTGCCTATAAGTCGCTTTGTCTGTTTTCGAGCCGAATTCTGGCCAAAATGTTATCGATTCGTTATCTATATGCATGAATGAATCATTTATTCTTAACAGAGTTCAGTCATGAATTCTCCTTCCTCATGCTAATAGTAAAATTAAGGCAAGCCTACGTGATACTTGAAAAATACTATTTAAGTCGACCTTATCTGATTTCATCCACGAAATCAGCTTATTCACATCCCAAATATATTTCTTATTATCAATAGGTTTACTTAACTCAACCGCTTTAATTATTCTTTTCACCAACGGACTATTTGAATCAAATCAAACTTAAGAGGGTTGGACATTATTGCTATTACCGACTTATGTAGTTTAATCGTACTTGGAGCAAATTTTTTAGTGTGATACAAAAAGGAAAGATATTTTGCGACTAACACAGGATGCGCATTCCTCGTCGCCATCTTGTTTTTAGAACACCAATCTGACCAATCTTTCCAAGGAGCGGTATATGTTTTTAATAATGATTTTCTCCATGATTTTTCCAAAAGCTCTTTGTCTTTTTCTGACCAACCTACTAATAATTCGGCCCACCCCGTATCTTTCAGGCTTCCAAATTTAAACCCCGAGCTGGAGGCAACACCTTTTGGGACTGAGCATCCACTAGATGTTGATGGAAGTTTTTTAGGTTCAATGGTTTCGCTATTGCCCGCTGCTTTAACTCGGTCCTCCAAAATACTTTGTCCCACTTCGGAGCAATTAGAATAAATGTGCCCTTGGCTGTACTTAAATGACGTAACACTCTGGGAATCAGACTGGGCGGGGCAAATATCCAGGCCAGCTGACACGACCACTTCCTGCTGAACGCGTTTATGAATGTTGCTCGACGATCTCTGACATCCCTTGAGACATAACTCGGACCCACCTTTGACTGCTCTGTTGCGAAAATTTCTATTTGAGGAACACCCCACCTGTGAAATATTCGGTCTGTTATAGGGGGTAACAGGTGCCAATCCGGTTTGTTCCTCGACAGACTGTCCGCAACATCGTTTAAAATTCTGGGTAAATATTGAGCTTGAATAGCTATGTTCCATTTCTGAGCCAGTGTCAAGATTCTGTAAGTGATTTCTAGCAATAACGCCGACCTCATGCCACCCTGATTTTTGATATACGACACTACAGTCCGATTGTCCGACTGGATCAACAGATTTTATTACTGCATAAATCGCATACGCCTCCATGCAGTTTATATGCCATCTTTTTTGTCGAACTGACCACTTGCCTTTGACACCCTGGTTCATAAATTGAGCTCCCCAACCAATATCGCTGGCGCCTGTTGACAGAAACACTTCCGGGTTCCCTGGAAAGAGAGAAGAGGGCATATCTAGGTTCCTTAGCCACCATTCGCCCTCCAAACGTACTCTTTTGGATATGTGGAGTTTCAATTTTGGCTTGTTTTCTCGAAGTAACAAGCTTTCTCGAAGCATATGCCTTGTATGTAGCCTTGAAAGGGGAATGGCAAAAGATGCGAAATTCATTTTTCCTAGAAGGCTTTTTGCGGTCTTCCAATTCCACTTTAGATTTACCTGAATATTCCTTAGATCTGTTCTTAATGAACCTTTTTCTTGTCTGGTAATGAAAGTGTTTGATTTATCGTCTCCCAGATAATTCTCAAACACTCCAAGTTCATACTCGGATTTATCGACGATTTTTCTTTGTTTAAGCGCCAGCCCAGCCTTTCTAAAAGTGTCATTGCACATTCTTGATAAAAAACCTGTTTGAAAGGTAGACTTCTCCAAAATGTTTTTTTCTATCATGATATCTATTTCTCGATCCATTTTGAGAGTCTCATAAACTGAGCAATTTTCTATCGAGAAGGGCAAAAGGGGCGGTCTTTTGACAAACGGAATCGAGTATCCTCTTAGCATTTCTAAAATCCTTCTCGGGGCACCTGACACTTCTCGTTGTTTCACGTAATGCTTTAATTGTCCCGCCCTGAATGGAATGGTCTAAAAGTCATTGCCACCTAGTTTTTTTAAATGATTTCTCTTCTTTTCCTAGGTATCCTCGTTTTCGAAAAATTGTCTCTTGGACCACTCTTTCGGTCTCCATAAGACATACGCGCTTTCGCTGAAGCTCCTCCTCTTTGTTGCGTTGTTCTACTGACCTTTTTCTGGCTTTGGAAAGAGGTGCGAGCTGAATTTCTGACCTGACTAGTGTTAGATTTCCTAAATTGGGTACGAAACGTATTACCATATTGTATAGCCACATATGAAAAACGCAGCTCTTCAGAAAGGTGAGTTGAGGAAGGAGGTATACTTTCCAGTAAGGAAGCCACTGAGGATTTCTTGGAAAAAATTTCTTTCTTCTTTGATCTATGGTTTCCGCCCTTTTACCACACATATATTGCACCACATCGTCTGAAACTTGCTTAAATTTAGAGTCTGCTCCATTCCGCAAAATAATCTCTTTGCATAAGAAGCCCGTGAAAGACAATGGCTAGGGTGGAATCTGTTTTGGCCAAAAGATTGTGAACTGCATCCGATGATGCTGTATAAGCTAATTCTTTATTAACATGCAGTGCGCTAAGCACGGGAAACGCTTGAAGTTTCTTTTGCACCTCTAAATAACGAATTTTATTAAATGATAGTTGACCCAGCCTTAAACACTGAATCCCCTGGGATTCTATAATAGGCTTCGCAGGAGGAACTGCATGCCGGTTCCTGCTCTTTTGTATTCGGAACGAAATCAAATAAATTAGCGCTATCTTCCTCATCCTCTCCTTCTAAATTAAAAGTTAGTAAAGGCGGAATAGTATTAACACTATGCGAGCGGCGCCGGTCAGATACGGGGGCGCCTCTCAGAATCGGAGGGCGCCGCTCAAATTCGGGCGGCACCGGTCAGACTCATGCGGTGACGCCTGCCAAGAATCTCGGGCGCCGCTCCGATGAATCCAGCGGCGCTGGCCGGAAGACTCGAGCGGCACAGCGTCGACATGCTAAACTAGCTCTATCCTTAAAAGATTATTATTTTTTACTATCCAAGAAGTAAAGCAACATTTGAGCAATTTTGACCAAGACCAATGGGTGCTTGGATCAAGAAAATATATATATTTTTATACATTGCCACATCAATCATAACCTAATAGAATAAAACTATCTCTTACCTAATTTATCCGCTTTTAACCGACAACTGAACAAAGTTAATCAATTATTAATTAATTAATTACTTATACTTTACCACTGAAATCGCGTAAAAATATGCACGCATCGAGAAAATAGCACACGCAAGAAGCAAATTAAAAAGCGTACTAAGGAAGCATCTCTTCGTTACAGCCGTGGGGTGGTTCGTACAAGAGTCTGGGGAACAGATTTGTGAGAGCTCCGAAAAAGGTCGATAATACTTTTATAGTCAGGGTGCCAGTGGTAGATTTTGCTAATATGTTGTGTGCATGATCATGCACCATGCGAGGGAAATAGACGTTTTAACTACTTTTTGCAAAGAAAGAGTTTAATAAGTGTATCTATACAATACTTTTAACAAGTAGTATAATAATAAAATAATAAAAACACAAAATGAATGGACATAATTAAATTTAAAAGTAGTAGAATAATGTATGTTTATTAATATTTTTAACAAGTAACATAATAAAAAAATAATAAAAATATGAAAAAAATAGTAGTAAAATAATGTGTATTTATAAATAATTTTTTAACAATAATAACGGGTGTTACAAGGCGATATCGAAAAAATAGTTTGGAATTTTTGTATACAAATTTGATAAGTTAAGAGTGAGTCAGAGACACAGATTTTAACTTCGTTCATTAATAACTAGATACAGCATCATCCCCAAATTAGGGAAAAATGTATGTCTGCAAAGTAAGAATTTGCTGCGATATTTTTACTTACTAATCAAAAGAGCGTTTTGGATAATCCATGTATTCGTATTACTCCAAAATACCACACACGGATAGTCACTGTATCAAACAGGGTCTCTAAAAACTTCACGAACAAGTGAAACAATAGGAAACACATGTAAATGTAAATATAAACACAAAAAATAACGGCGATCGACGGAGGAAAGGAACCGGTAAATACTGCACTTTTACACTTATTGATGGTGTTGCAAAACCTACTCAAGCAGCCATATTTAACGAATATTATCAACATAATGGAATAAACCCGATTGGTAGGCGGTCCAGGCACGATCTCCGGGTAAAAATATTATTAAAAACGTTAGGAGTAGTCTAAAATACACATTTAAAGCAATTAAAAATCAACCACAAATCATCCCATATCTAATACGTGCAGAAAAAATGAAAAAGTGTTCCACATAAATTTATTATATCTAGTATATCTGGCCGCTACCAGACATTGTTGTGAGTCCGGGGTGAACATATTAGCTTTTATTTTTTTTAACTTGTACATTTGTAACCATCGTTTTATAAATTATTTTGAATTTTTTACTGTTTCAATTTTCGCATGATAATGTTTTTCTTTTTGATATTTCCTGTATACATAAATAATTATAACTTTTTCTTCCAGAGTTTTTATTTTAACGAATATTTTTTACACAACCTGTATAAACACTCTAACAATTTTAAGCTACAAAAATATGGCTTTTTCTTTTCTTTAATTAAAAAAATATACTTTATTGAATTTAACTCTGTCTACCTCAAAGTATGAACCAACTGAAAATTTTAAAAAATCGTACCCTTTGTATTAAGTTAACGTCAACTGAACTTCATTAACGTCTAGTAACTTAGAAAACACGACCATATTTCTCAAAATAGAGTATATTTGTCGTACATATAGTAATAGTCACAATACAGAGTTCATGGACCTGAAAAAGAGAACTTTATTCTTCAAAAGAATACATATCTTCGCAGTTGTTTTTTTTTTTTTAACTTCTCTAAATTTTAGAAATTATAAAATAGGTTATTAGAAAATTCAATTATAATTTGAGCCACCCCCTTAATACGTAACACAAGGATTCCTTCTATATTTTGTTTTTTAAATTAAATCATGATGATCGTCCATAGTTTAGGTTTTTTAACTCACCGTTATGGTATAAACTATGCCTTTAATTAGTGTACAATAAAAAAAAAATTGTGCGATCAAACCTTTCCACCGGTTGATCTTGTTTATCCTAGAAATAATGTTAATTGTACCTAAGTGTTGGGTAACGGAAAACTGAAAGCGTTTTAGGTATAATAATAAAACGCACCTCTGAATGGTTAATCACTTCCGCCAAAACTATTTTATAAAAGCAAATCTAATTTAATTTAGTACTTAACAGTGTTCTGTGATCTAAGATCTAATTGACAACAGATTTAAAACTAAAACTCTAAAATATAAGTATTCTCTGTACTCTACTCGGTCGAACAACACAAGAGCGTTACATGCGTTGTCAATGCCAATCGTGTAAACTCGGAGCTCCTACAAATCTGTTCCCCAGACGTTTGTGTGGTTCGTCAGTCTGTCGTGGTTTGTCGGCGGAACTCGTGACCTTGGACGACGCAGAGACTTCGTGATTGGACTGGATTAAGAGAGAGAAATGGCACATGCTCAGAGAGAAATGATAAGGTAATCTCATCAGGGTCAAGCCGATGGCACAGAACTAAAATAAACAATTTTAGATATATTATATCTACAGCTTGTGTAACTTCAAGCGCCTCATTTATATAAACCAGCATATGTTAAGGATAATTTAGATTAAATCAATGTTATCTATATTTAATATTATAAACATATTGCAAATAAATAAATAAAATGTAATTGATATTTTTTTAACCTAATCTAGTCCCCATGGTTGCTTTGTAAGTATTGCAATATTTGTAAGTATATTTGGATTTTTTATTTCACTGAACGAAAGGAAACCACCGCCAGAGTGTTCCACATGTTCTTATAATTTATATGTTGGAATTGAAGAGACTGACAAATATGTAGCTAAGATGCCCTTTTATAACTTAAATTACATTTTGTATTAAGGATACTTTTTAAAAGTATTTGTTACAAGATACTAGATACTAAAACTATCTACTTTCAAGATGTTTTTTCCGAAATTACAAAAATAATATGATACTTCAGAAGAACTTAATTACTTTGCTATATACCTTAGTAATTAGATACTCTTGGCGAATATAAAATGCCTTCCTGCCCCCCCCTCCCCTTAAAAAAATTTAATAAGTTAAATACTCACTTTTTTGGTCGTAATTTTTTTTTATAAAATAATTTTTGTGGGAGAGCTTTTGCCCTCCCCCTAAATATGTCACTGCTCTTGGCTATACCTACAAGGTGTTGTTTTTGTTGTTTGTCTGGGTTTTCGCGTTACTGTTATGTTGTTGGTCCTTTGGCTCGTGGGTCTGTAAACAAGATATAAACTTCAATTTTGGCAGACTTTGGACTGTGCCAGTCTTAAGTCCTATATAAAGTGTGAAGGGAGGCAAGCCAAAAGTAACAAATAAAATTGCATTTAATTATAAATAATTTATTAAAGCTGCAAATAATAATCTGCACAGTATTCAAAAATAATATTGTTTTCATAGTCTGTTCGACCAAACCTGATAGTTGTTTAATACCGTTTTTTAATGTCATTATTCATTTCTTCCAGAGAATACGTATTAAAGTTCACTTATTTGGCAATGATTTAAAAATGAATAAAATTATCGATGTGCGCTTTTAGCCAGAATTGCATAGTTAAGAAATCATAGTCCAAGATCCCAGACGTAACTTATTTTGTGACAGACAAAATATGCAGGATAGAGTAGTGTTCCTATGTACTTTGGACGAATGCGTACCTGCTAAATTGGGTAGCCGTTTCATACGTACCAGGTGAAAAAGGCAAGGAAAAATAGAACTCACTTAACTTGAATTCTTATCGCTAATTTTTATATATGTTTTGCAGAATATTATTAAAAAATAATATTTAACACTGCCAGACACTTCCAGTCGGTCGTAACTTCCACCAGACGCTTTAAAGTTCTTAAAAAAATAAATGAACTTTATTTATATGCTGACGCTTGATTTTTATGTGTTATTTAGGGGACTATTTTAAAACAATATGTGATCAGCCAGACAAATCGTAGGGGCCAAACATCCCCACAGACACAAAAAAAAAATCTGCCGTGAGTGAGAACGCAAGAATGCTATGTAGGCGTTTCAGCGCGAGTGAGATATCTATGCCAACTGATTTTCCCCTCCTAAACTCATAGTCTTATAAGTACAGAATTATATCAAGTAATTTAACTTGCAATTATTTATATAAGGGCTAAAGTTTATTCAGGGTATTTGTAAAGCAATTTCATCGAATAAAAGTTTATTAGCATTTTTATTTTACAAAGGTTAAAGTTAGAGGTTAAATATAAATAAATATTTATTAAAAAAGTATTTGATTGTTAATTTTCATAGTCATCATCGTTAGTATTATTAGAAATTTAATCATCAAACCAATCATGATATTGGACATCAAAGTCATTATCGGTATCACCTTCTTCTGTAAAAAAACAAAAATTAACTATTTGAAAAACAAATAACTAAAAATTTAAAAAATTGAAAATTTGAGGTCAAAGTTAAATACCTGTTTCCACCTGAAGTGATTCACTCACAAAACCCGGTAATTAGTCACTATCAGTGAAAATGGTATTGGTTCTTATCCAATGTCCGCCCATTGTTCTCACGAGGGAAAATGCTGGGTTGCTTTTTATTAGCATTATTCCATATACTTCCAATGTAATTTCCTCGAAGAAATTGCTGGAAAAGCCCACTTTTGCATGGTGGTAGATTGCTCGCATCAACGTTTTTAATATTTTTGGGATTGAATTCTTCATTCACATCAGAAACAGTGAAGCTATTTATGAACAGCTGAAGTCTAGCAGCATCCATGTCAAGTGTTCCAGTGACGCTGTAAATGTCGCAAATGAAGTTCTTTATGCGGTTGAATATGGCTTGCTGTATTTCATGATTTGTAAATGACTCTGGCTTGCCGAATTCCATAAACCAAGTGTTTATGGAACTCATATTTTTTCTTCAAAACATTAAATGACCTTTGTTTTCCTTTCTTGAAGAAAGCAGGATTATAGTCACATCCAGTAAGAGCATCAAATCCTGGTAAACTTCTACACCACGACGGTCCCAAGTGCTCGTAAGTCTTCGTTAAATCAATATATCTTTGCTTATTCCCAGCACCTGTGAATATCCAAACCTGTGAATCGTCATTTTTTAAATGATGCATATTACCCAACATTCTTGTTGCAATATCAGTGTCAGAACATCTAATTACAAAATTTGCCTCAGCATCATAGGTATTAATTATTATTAAAAACACACTATAATTTAAAGAGTTTTTTTTAGGATGTTTTTAGTTATGTATTAAAATGTAAAAACAATAACTTACAAATATTTCATACATTAATTATTATGGTGTAGAGTCTATCCATACTTTACTATTTTTTTGCTACAAAGAACCCCGAAAGAAAAAATTACAGTAGGAAAGAAACAAATATGTATATGTTATTCGCATATAAATCGGCCACTGCCCATATCACGTTGTGTAGCATACTAGTAGAATACAGTAGCCTAAAGCTGACTATGAGTTTAAGAGGGGGAAATCAGTTCGCATAGACATCTCACTCGCGCTGAAACGCCTACATAGTATCCTTGCGCTCCCACTCACGGCAGAGTTTTTTTGTGTCTGGGGGGATGTTTACTCCACGAGATCTGAATTGAGCTGATTTTCTTTTAAATTTCGATATAACGCCATTTTGTTTCGTATTCGTATCAAAGTTTATCTCTATATCATACCTATTTTTTGTGCAAAATTTTATTTTGATAACAAGGTTTTTACCTTGAATTTATAAAAAATTTATTTGCCTTCTATTTTGTTCCGCCATCTTGGTCTACTATTAACTACAATTTTACCAGTATATCTCTATATATTTAATTCTTTCTCACAAATCGTTTAGTTTTTCCAGGTTGATTTTTTAAATATTTTATGAAGCCGCCATTTTATTTTGCCCTCTTGGATACGTACCACAATGTTACCAATTTATTCCTATGTAACATTGGATTTTTGTGTAAAATTTGAGGTAAATTAGATAATCAGTTTGTTAGTAATAATTTTTCAAAAAATTACAGTAGGCCGGCATTTTGATCCGCCATATTAATTTTTACCAAAATGTTACCACGTCATCCTCATTTGATCCCTAATTTTCGCCCAAAATTTGAAGTCAATCGGGTAAGTAGTTTTTTAGCTATGCTACGAAATGATAGAGAGGCAGATATACCGACGGAATCGAAAAACATGTTGTTTGGCATCTAGGGACCCTCAAACGTGAAGATCTATAAAATCCAGGAATGGTGATTTTTCACGATTACCAACATTTTGTTTCGCCTCCATTTTGTTCCACCATCTTAAATTCTTTCCACAAAGTTATCATATATTACACTTAATTCTTGCATAAAATTTGAAAAAAACCTAACAAGCAGTTTTTTAACGACGATTTTTAAATATTTTATTAAGCCGCCATTTTGTTTTGTCTGCTTGTATTCATAACAAACCAGTTTGTTCCTACGTAATACTTGATTTTTGTGCAAAATTTGAGGTAAAGTGGATAAGTATGTTTTTAGTAATAATTTTTCATGAGGCCGTCATTTTGTTCTGCAATAATGGATTTCACCAGGTCATTCTTAAATGGCGCCTAATTTTCGACCGTGAACTCCCCACTCACTCAGATTAGACTTTTGCCTTCCATTAATTCCCAAAAAGCTCGAAATGATCTTGTCACCTTAAGCATTCCAGATAAGAGTAGTAGAGTTTGCGACGGTTTTTGAGGTGAGCTAAACTTTTGGAAGCCAAAAAACCGCGAAATATTTGCATTTTTTTCAGGTTCTAGCTTATAACATCTAAAGAGTGTATCGTACAGAAAATCTAACGAAAAATTAAAGAGCATTAATTCAAAAAAAAGTATAAACATTTTGTACAAAGGGCCAAAACTATATCCTACAATTCATCTATGCAAATACTAATTTATCAGATATTCAAGACAGTCTAGATCCGTAGTACGTTGTATTTTATTAACAGAAATGATTCATTTAAGAATAAAATAAATCATCAATATTAGAACCGATGAAATATAGAGCAAAAAATGTTACTACCAAAACCCAACAATACAACATTCATGAAGTATGAAGTCGCCCGATTATTTAGGTATCAAGATGTTTAACATTTTGCAATTAGAGATACGGAATACTCAAGATAACAGAACATTTAAAAAAAGAGTAAATCATTTTATCTTAACCAACATCAAATGATTTAAAAGATCATTCACCTGAAAGGATAAATTATCTCTGTTCTCAAAAAATTATTTTTTTTGTGATTAATCTTTTATACTGGACTCAAAAATTTTGATTCAGATGCCTGTTCCTGGGCACATGCACTTGTTTTGAATGTATTCACTATCCTATTTAGGCTCCTTTTTTCTTTCTTTTCTTTTCTATTTTTACATATTCCGCTTAGTCATGTATGTAATCAAATTGAATTTAGATTTTTACTTTTATTAAGACGTCACCACTACAAAATCACTTATTTAAGTAATTAGATGTGAATAATTTCACATATAAGCCCCTTGGGGCTTGGGGCTTAGGTGGAATAATAATAAATCGATAAGCCATTTTTTGTAAACACAAATTTATGAATACAAAATTATGTTATGTTATGTTATTAAATTCTGCGTCGCATGACCTACTTAAACATTAAATTTTTGTTCAGGAGTTTGATCGTAATCAGCAGTCAAAAACAAGCAATTTTTTTCTTTTCGGTTAAAAAATGCGCTACACTCACTTTCAAGTGGCTCTTCTGTAGTCTCATGACGTTTGAAACCGTAATCACCCACATTCGTCTGGGAAACTAAAACTTCTATGAGCTAGAAAATTAAAATATAAATAGTAAATTCATTTTACATTATACCTATCTACTGAATATAGTGCCTAATTATATTAAAAAGTGGAAGTTCAAATGATTATGAAAAGGGATATCTTTTCGGACAAATGAAAGTACATATCGGTAATAAAATTAATAGTAAAATGTTCAGAAACAAGAAATTCATATCACCAAAAATGTTTTGTTTAATATAGCAAAAAAAGTACTTAAAGTCGCTACTTTATACAGATAGTCACTTGTCTCTTCAATCATATCTGTGGACCAACGGAGTAGGTAAAGACTGATAATATGGGTTCCAATTTAAGATGGCGAAACAAAAAAAATCTTGTTCAATTGACTTTAAATTTTGCAGAAAAATTAAATGTGAAAATGGGATAAACTGTAAAAAAATTCATTTAAAAAAATTGTTTTTTCCGTTTCGCGATTTTCAGATCGTTGATTGTTTTTCTAAAAGTTATATCTTAAATATCATAAAAAACGTTTTTTTGTATTGTTTCAAATAAGGCCTTTAAATGTATGGTAATAGCAAAAACGTAAATAAAAATGTAAAAAAAAACGAAAATAGCCAGTGAATGTAGAATTCGAGGGCCCCACGAATAAAACATCTGAACTGTAAACAAAAGAGTTACGGCACGGGTTTAGTGTTTTTCAAATGAAACCCCTATCTTCGGACCTTAAAATAATATTTACAGCGTTGCCGGTTATATAGTTTTTCCGATAGAGCTCTTAACTTTATTTCTTTAAATGCAATACTGATTGCTTTTCGCTTATAATGTTTACCAAACCAAAGTGTTTTCAATCCTAGGATATCAAATTTTTTGTCTGGAAATTTTAAAAGATATGGCAAGTCCGTATTTTCATTCAAAAGAACCGCAACGGTCAAATATCTCGATAACGGATTAAAATATCGTTATATAATTTGTCATAGGGATGTTGTTAATAGTGCTGGGTCTAAAAATATTATTTACAGCGTTGCCGGTTTTATAGTTTTTCCGATAGAGCTCCTAACTTTATTTTTTTAAATGCAATACTGATTGTTTTTCGTTTATAATGTTCACCAAACCAAAGTGTTTTCAATCCTAGAATATCAAATTTTTTGTCTGGAAATTTTAAAAGATATGGCAAGTCCGCATTTTCATTCAAAAGAACAGGAACCGTCAAATATCTCGATTACGGATTAACATATCGTTATAAAATTTGCCATAGAGAGGTTATCAATAGTGCCGGATCTAAAAATAATATTTACAACGTTGCCAGTTTTATAGTTTTTCCGATAGAGCTCTCAACTTTATTTTTTGAATTACAATATTATGATTGTGGTGAACACAGTTCACAATAACTATTAGTTTCAAAGTCAAGAGAACTTTAACATATTTATTATTTGAGTACACTGAAATACTCGCTTAACGAAAAATTTCGGATCATTACTCTATTACAAAAGCCATATACCATCGCAGATATACTGCAAATTTTAATAGAAATATATCCGTAAATACAAATTTTTGGATAAAACATTTTAAAGAAAATAAGTCTTTACATGACCGAAAAAGAAATTTACATGATAACAAAAATAAAAATAAACATATAAAACGAAACTACAAATAATCTAGGTGTTCAATGTGACGCCCATTATTCTCGAAGCAATGTCGATATCCCCTTTGTAGCTTATCTAAACTTGCTGTTATATCATATTCTTGGTTAAATCGATATATTTGACAATTTTTCCATGATCTCTTCGATATTTTCCTGTTTTCTCTCTGTTACTCTCTCACACAACCATGCACAAGTGATAGTGCCCATATCGATTACCCTTGGTGACCTGATAAGGTATGGCATTGGAGGTAACCTGCACCACATTTTTCCAGGGCACGCGAAAAGCGGACTGTATTAATCGACTTAAATTTACTTGTCTCTACAGAACGGCATTTATCTCTCTTCCTAATGCATACTCTCTCTCTCTCTCCCTCTTCACTGTAATCCAAAGGATGGCGCTCGAGATTTAATCCTTGGATACTAAAGTTATGGGTCGTCAGATGACCGATGATTGCCGAAGATCAACGAAGTACCGGAGAGCGTTACATAATAACAATCTGTAATCTTTCAGTATTTTAGTGCGAAAGATTATAAATAAGTAATGTATGTATGTAACCTATTTAATTAAATACGTTGCAATAAAATTAATGGGAATAAAATATTAAAAAGCGGCTATCCCAAAAATCGATTATTGAACTTAGACAGGCTTCGTAAGATTAATTTTTGTAATAATCCAATTCCAAATCAGGTTGATGAGCTTACTATCAAGTATCTATTTTTTTGAAGCATCTTACTACCTTTTTAGCAAAGTTTTCAAACTAGAAGAACTTCTAATTATGTTGTATGCAATTTTTATCATGTTTTTCACACAAATATTTTTTTAGGTTCTGTATTGGAAACACCTTACCCTATAGCACGATCAGTGAATGAGAATTAAAATCGTTAAAAAAATACTGTTTTCGAACCGAAAAACTACGAGAGGGCGAAACTACTATAAAATAAGCTGTAGCGCCACGAGGTTGGCGGGCCGCCTAGATTTTAAATCAAAATTTCCAGGAACGTTGGTTCAGGCCACAAAGCAAATGTTTTGATCCTATCTGGTGTAACTCTAAAAGCAAAAATACTACCAATCAAGAAACATAAACATAATTGTAGAAAATGGGGTAATAAATAATGTTTATTAGATATTTTCTTCTAGTACAGTGTACTATTTTCAAATATGGTAAAAAAAACGCCGTCATTTTTAAAGATAGTAATTTGTGCCTTTTTGGAGACTACGAGTTTCAAATAGGAGAGCTCAAATCCGCATATATGTATACAAATTCTCATGTCATGATTTTTTTTAAACAGCCAAATTTTAACGTACGATTGCAATATTTAAACTTGATACTTATTAATTGTAGGTGTATTAAGATTAGTGGATGTGGTGGATTAATCCTCCCTCATATTTTTCTTTTTACTTTATTTATTTGACTATTTTTAGTTCTATATATACGAATTCTCATTGCAGGTCTGCTTCGATGTTTTATAGTCTTAATTCAGAGGAGTCATTAAAAACACTAGTTTTACTTCAAACATTATTAACAAATCCAACGATGTGTTAAATTGAGTTTCCCTTTCCATAATTTTTTTTTTTTGACAAGTAATAAAAAATATATTTTTATAAAGACACTACATATATTTAGAAGTAAATTATTACAGGATAGAACTATTAACACAAATATCTTCTTTTACTAAATAATAGTAACGGAATGAAAACAGTTTTGTAAATGAAGATGGATAAAAAAGTGTTCTATCCACTTCTAAAGTACCCTGTTCTTGAATCTTATTTGTAAAAATATACTGTAATTTGTCGTTCTGTAAGTTAAATGATTCAAACGTGTAAAAAAAATTGTAATGTTCATCAAGGCATTTGTATAATGTATAAACAGTATCGTTACATAAAATCGATTCTATTTCTTCATATTCCACGTCTTTCATTTCTGTTTCCTTAACGGGAACTAAGTCTTCTTCATCTAGCTTAAACTTAATAAAGAATTTACCTAAAAAAATAAAACATAAAATGACATAAAGGGCAAGAAAATGAACAACACTGATAACTTTTATAAATATATTTAAATTGAATATAATTAAATGTATTCGTCTATAATGACGATTCAGGTGGATATTTAAAAAACTAGAGACGCTTCTAAATTCTAAACTTAAATCTTAAAAAAACAATAATCTAAATAGTTTAATAGGAAGATTACTTAAAGGGGCGTCACGCATTTTTTTAATTGGAATTTAATGCGAAACCAAAAGAAATAGATTTTA